>JAVGWX010000024.1:31235460-31595460 GCA_036924085.1 Ariolimax columbianus
CAAAGAGACCTGGAGAAGGAAAATTTGGGTTTTGAATATATTCAAGGAACATAACCAGGCACAGAATAGACCCACACATACACAGACAGATCAGCAACGTGAGCTATGAACAATGGAGAAGGTTTCTACAGCAAATTAAATAATGGACAGGAAATCCATATCTTGCTACTGGCATTTGGTTTCCCTTTATAACTTTTAAACCAATGAACTGCACAATCAAATTTGATATGGACGTTCCTTGGTATGAGACACATATTGAGCTCATATTGAATATGCTGAGCAGCGCATTAGCTGCAGTGGTCAGCGACCCATAGCTGACTGCTAACGTCAGGTCCAGCGAACCAAAGCTACCAAGACCCTTCTATACCTCCACCCGGTGATCCTGGATAACAGGCTGCAGCAGGGCAGACTGGCTAAGGAGAAGGGATCGAAGAGGGAATGTTAACCCGGTACTAAAAAAATGCTTGCTTAAGTCGGATGTGTTGGACCGAAAGATGCAAATATCGCAGTCAAGCTGTAGAACTACAACACAACGTATTCCGTTCTCTGGACTACATTCTGCTACTGAAGCCCTTTCAGAGTTTGATAGCGGGAGATTGAGAACGAACGAAGCCAAGCCAAATAAGGAAGCAATTTCAGCCATGCTGAGATTTGAAGTGGGGCATGTAGCTCCATCCTGATGAACCTGGAAGTAATGAGTTCCTCGTTCCCAAACTAGTTCACAACATGTCTATTTGAAAGTTGATTGAATTACGTTCATTGGTTTAAAATTTGTAAGGGAAAACCGCGAGCCGGCAGCGAGTGGGACACTTCGTATTACTTAGCATATTTACAAATTTAAATTATGAGAGAACAATTCATCCATACCCCCACCAGCAACCATACGAGGGACTTTTCATCCAGTACTTTACCTGGCTCATATATAACTTTTTAGACTGACGCCTGGATCCTCAACACGGGTGTCACTCCCTGCTGCAGTCTATGAAATGATGCTTCATCTATTACTGTGTCATCATTCAACATGTGGGCATTTATAAAATTCAAAAAATGGACACTGACAGGGACAATTCGTTACAAGCGGTCATTGAAAGCCTTCAAAATACGAGAACCTGCAGGGACAATTTGTTGCAAGCGATCATTGATGGACTTCGTATATGCACTAAAATATATAATTTATTACAAACGATCATTGATGGACTTCCTACATGCACTAAAATAGATAATTTATTACAAGCGATCATTGATGGACTTCGTACATGAACTGAAATAGATAATTTATTACAAGCGATCATTGATGGACTTCGTACATGAACTGAAATAGATAATTTATTACAAGCGATCATTGATGGACTTCGTACATGCACTGAAATAGATAATTTATTACAAGCGATCATTGATGGACTTCACAATACGTGCCCCGACAGAGCGAATTATTACACGAATCATTACTAAGCAATTATCTTTTTGTTTATGTGCATTTAAAGAAAAGAGCCGAGTTTATGGATGCTGTAATGGCGTGTCTTTTTCTCATTCCCCGACAGACATCCCAACTAATGACTCTAACAAAGACAGTAGTCAATTCTGAAATAAGAAAATGGTTTCCCATGCAAGAATGTAGGTCATGACCAAGTGTCGTAACTTTCAATCTGCAGCTGGTGCCTAGTTGACGTGATACCAGAGACAAAAGTACACAAACTAGCTGTGCCAATCTCACATTTATTATGAATCAGGTAGCTAACTTGTCCCTCTTAAAACGTCGCTCTTGAAACAACCAACATATTTGGCTGTTTTAAGTTTATTTGTAGGTGGGTGTACATTACGGTAAGTTACAATTACTATCTGTATGTGGAGAGACGATTGTAGCAAGAAAAAACTTTCGTCTGCCAAATTGGACACGGCGAGATTTGTACCCGATAAGTTGGGATTGTTGTTGTTGTTGTTGTTGTTGTTTAATGAGTAAGTTTACTCTTTTGTGCGATCTGAAAAGGACGTTAAGTGGCGTGTTGTAGTAGCTGTCCTCACATCCCGAGCGTCCTGATGAAGGTGGACTTCAGTCTTTCAGTTGTGCTATGATAGACTTCATCTGCGTGGCGCTTCCTACTACTGGGATCACATCGATCCACATCTCGTCAGCTAGGCTGCCTTGAAAACAGCCTGTTTCCAGGGAACGCTACATGGAATTTTTTTTTTTTTTTTTCCGTTTGCCTTATTTCTCGATTCCCCAAGGTGGGTGTGCGTTACACTGTGGTTTTTATTTTGCGCCTGTCGACCCAGTGCATCCGAATGCAGCATGCATTTTATGTAAGAATCTGCTTCCTCCTGCATTTTCTAAGGGTTTGCTTCCCCTAGGTAACGGCCGGTGCTGTGATGGGGATCGAACCCAGCACCTTCTGGTTGTGAGCCGTGCCACTTAACCACGCCGTCCTCAACATGGAAGTGAGATTATGGTCTTGGTCAGTGTATTGTGCCTGACCATTACGCGATGTCCTGGTCAGTATGTTATGCCTGACCCTGACGCGATGTCTTGGTCAGTGTATTGTGCCTGACCATTACGCGATGTCCTGGTCATTATGTTGTGCCTGACCCTGACGCGACGGCCTGATCAGAATGTTGTGTCTGACTGGACTAGTGTCTCAGTTCCCCAAGTTGGGATTGTTTGCAAAAGCCCACAAAGCGTAGGTTATTGTTTTGTGCGCTCTAAAAAGGGCGTTAAATTGCGAGTTGTCGTAGCTTTCCTCACATCCCGAGGGTGCTGACGAAGGAGGACCGTCGTCCTTAAGGCGGTTGTGCTATGCTTGGCTTCATCTGCGTTACTCAAGGTGAGGATCTTGGCCAGTATATTTCTCCTGATCCTGGCTAACATTGTCTGATCACCGTGTTTTGCCTGACCAGACGTTAGCCTCATCGTCCCGTCAGGTGAGGGTCTTGGCCAGTATATTTTTCCTGACCCTGGCTAACATTGTCTGATCACCGTGTTTTGCCTGACCAGACGTTAGCCTCATCGTCCCGTCAGGTGAGGGTCTTGGCCAGTATATTTCTCCTGACCCTTCCTAACATTGTCTGCTCACCGTGTTTTGCCTGACCAGACGTTAGCCTCATCGTCCCGTCAGGTGAGGGTCTTGGCCAGTATATTTCTCCTGACCCTTCCTAACATTGTCTGATCACCGTGTTTTGCCTGACCAGACGTTAGCCTCATCGTCCCGTCCGGTGAGGGTCTTGGCCAGTATATTTTTCCTGACCCTGGCTAACATTGTCTGATCACCGTGTTTTGCCTGACCAGACGTTAGCCTCATCGTCCCGTCCGGTGAGGGTCTTGGCCAGTATATTTTTCCTGACCCTGGCTAACATTGTCTGTTCACCGTGTTTTGCCTGACCAGACGTTAGCCTCATCGTCCCGTCAGGTGAGGGTCTTGGCCAGTATATTTTTCCTGACCCTGGCTAACATTGTCTGATCACCGTGTTTTGCCTGACCAGACGTTAGCCTCATCGTCCCGTCAGGTGAGGGTCTTGGCCAGTATATTTCTCCTGACCCTTCCTAACATTGTCTGATCACCGTGTTTTGCCTGACCAGACGTTAGCCTCATCGTCCCGTCCGGTGAGGGTCTTGGCCAGTATATTTCTCCTGACCCTGGCTAACATTGTCTGATCACCGTGTTTTGCCTGACCAGACGTTAGCCTCATCGTCCCGTCCGGTGAGGGTCTTGGCCAGTATATTTCTCCTGACACTGGTTAACATTGTCTGATCACCGTGTTTTGCCTGACCAGACGTTAGCCTCATCGTCCCGTCCGGTGAGGGTCTTGGCCAGTATATTTCTCCTGACACTGGTTAACATTGTCTGATCACCGTGTTTTGCCTGACCAGACGTTAACCTCATCGTCCCACGTTGGGATTGTGGAAACTACTTCACCTTATTGTGTCCATCATCTAGCTTGTTGACGGACACATGCAATAACCACATCAAATATCTGTATAGATTGGTTTCCTAACGTGCTTGAATATGTACCTAGAGGAGGGAATTATGTCGGTTTCCTAACGTGCTTGAAGATGTATCCAGGGGAGGGAATTATGTCGGTTTCCTAACGTGCTTGAAGATGTACCCATGGGAGGGAATTATGTCGGTTTCCTAACGTGCTTGAAGATGTACCCAGAGGAGGGAATTATGTCGGTTTCCTAACGTGCTTGAAGATGTATCCAGGGGAGGGAATTATGTCGGTTTCCTAACGTGCTTGAAGATGTACCCAGGGGAGGGAATTATGTCATTTTAATAAAATAAAACTGGGGGCGCGGGTGGAGCACGTGCAGCTGATAGCAGCCATCGGCTTATAGATGAATGCCTGCATCAGGGTCAGTGACCCAAAACAGAAGTACAGCTATGAGGAAAGACTCATAAAAACCGGCCTACAGTGTCTAGAAAGTAGAAGAGACGTAATACCGATTTATAAGATAATCAAAGGAAATGATACATTAGACTATAAACAGTTTTTTTCAAAATACAAAAACCTACAAGAACAAGAGGTCATAGTTACAAATTAAATAACAGAAGATCCACATAAGAAATTATGCACAATTGTTTTTAGTTAAACAGTGGTGAATGCTTGGAATGCATTGCCACAGGAAGTAGAGAGGCAGGGACACCTAAATGCATTCAAAAATAGATTGGATGCGCATAGTGTTTTAGAGCAAGGAAAGCTAAATGACACTTGTTGAATACATACTCTGCAGAGTCTTCTAAACCAGTATAAAGACGTACAGTTAGTCAATCGATCGAGAAATTGTTTGGCCTCCAAGTAGGGATCCAGGAAACCGACTGTAGCCAATTCAGCCTGGCTAAGAGATTATGGATCGAAGAGGGAAGGCAAATCTGGTTCCACAAATGTCACGCTGAAATCGGATGTGTCTGACCGAAAGACGCAGATATCGCAGTCTAGCTGTAAACTACTACGAATCAATGTCACAAATGTCCTTTTCTAAAAGCAGAAGAAAAAGAAGAAGAAGAAGAAGAAGTAGAAGAAGAAGAAGACGAAAAAGAAGAAAATAAAACTGGCTAAGTTGTAATAGAGAGGATCGGACGCCAACAAAAACCAGACATATGCTTGATGGTTTAAGATCGTGACACGGAAGATAATCAATGCCAGGTTGATTTTGCCCAAACCGTTATGTAGATTCAAGTCCCTGCACATCAGCCATGTGCCATATGATAATGATGAATGAATGCTTGCATACAGCTGTGACATAAGCGCAGGACCCATCAAATATAGCCGGACTATTTTTTATTCACGGATTACTTGCGTAAGGATAACACGACATGCTCTGAGGCCTATGTGGAACAGCGAAGCTGCGAGTTGCTAATGCGCTGCGTTTATCGTAAGAAGCGTATACTGAAAATAGAAGCAGGGCGCATATGTATTCTCGTGATTGTGGAACCCCGAGGGCGCTAATAGGATCTTCTTATGATCCATCAGGGAAAAGGAGTTATTCACTTTACAAAAAATATAACATAATTATACGGTATATTCCGTTTATGGGTAACAGAGTTGTAGAATGTTCACTTCTCACGGAAGAGCGGCTCGTTCGATACCTGTTCTCAGCACGCAACTGCGGATAAATCTGTACATAATGATTTTGCTTCCTGTTAGCGAATGACGGACAAGCGAGCAAGGGAACTGTCCAATGATTCTCATAAAACGTTCATCATCATCCTCTGGTTGGTCAGTCCTAAGACTAGTTGTAAGGTTGTCTGTCTCTCCATTTGACCCTATACTCTGGTTGGTCAGTCCTAAGACTGGTTGTAAGGTTGTCTGAGTATGTCTCTCCATTTGACCCTATACTCTCGCTGGTCAGTCCTAATAATGGTTGCAAGGTTATCTAATCATGTCTCTCAATTTGACCCTATCCTCTGCATTTCTCTTCATTTCAGCATGTTTGTACTTTAATGTCCTTACATGCCTGAGATGTAAATGTGAGTCTTGGTCGCCACCGTCCTCTCTTCCCTTAAATCTCGCCCTCTAATATCTTCTGTAGCAGACTTTCGTCTCTCACATTGGGACCCAGCCAACTCAATCTCGCCCTCTAATATCTTCTGTAGAAGACTTTCATGTCTCATATTGTATCCCAGCCAACTCAATCTTGCCCTCTAGTATCTTCTGTAGCAGACTTTCATCTCTCATATTGGGACCCAGTCAACTCAACCGACGTTTTTCTATCATATGCCTTTGTCTTTGAGCGCCCACATCAGTGAGTTCATTGTCATTGCATCTTCTTTCTGTTTAACTCACTCTTTCCATTCTATGGAGAAAGGCGGAAAGATCAGCTGAAGATCTAGCTTACTGTAGAAGTGTCCACAATGGCTTTTGCTCAGGAAGAAGCAGCGACATGTATTGATTGACTATTCGTATCGGATGGATAGGAGAGTACAATGATAGAGGAACGAATGTGTGGATTGACAGATGAGCTGCCGGGCCGACCGACAAGAGTATGAAACCGTTTTGTGTTAGGTCTTCTTCTTCCTCTTCTTCTTCTTCTTCTTCTTCTTCTTCTTCTTCTTCTTCTTCGTTTATTCTCAATCTCCCACTACAAAGTCCTGAACAGGGCTTTGCAAGTAGCTAGATGTAGTCCAGAGAACGGAATGCGTTGTCTCGCTGGTTTACAGACTGGCTGCTATATTTGAACCTTTCGGTCCGACACATCCGTCTTCGGCAGCAATTGTGATAGGTCAAAGCATGGATGTCGCGGTCGTTCTAGTATAACTAACAGAACTTGGCCTGTGGCTGAAACGTGTGTGCCCCCTAACATTAAGAAAGAGGACGACCAAGTAGATGAACGGATAGATGGATAAGTTGGTGTAACAACACATTAGTAGCACATTTATGTGGTAGATGATGATCATGATGATGATGTTACAATCCCTTTAGCTGAGAGATGGCAGCTTGTGACAGCTCAATGCCTCCCGGACATGTCTTAGAGGCATCATGATTGCCACATTTTATGGACTCATCTGTTTTTTTTTTTTGCGTTCGCCTTATTTCTCTAATCCCCAAGGCGGTGTGCGTTGCACTGCGGTTTTCATTTTGCGTCTGTCGGCCCAGTGCATCCGACTTCAGTATGCATTTTTATGTATGAGTCTGCTTCCTCCTGCATTTTCTAAGGGTTTGCTTCCCCGGGGTAACGGCCGGTGCTGGGGGATGGGGATCGAATCCAGCACCTTAAGGTTTGTGAGCCATGCCAATTAACCACTAGGCCACGCCGTCCCCTGGACTCATCTTGAATGCGATGGATAGATATAGCTATTTGACTGGGTAGATGAGTTTATGGATATTAAGAAGGACTGGATAAATGGGGTTATTGATGGATGATTGACTGAACGAAAAGGTTGAAATATTTATGATTGAGATGGCGGATGGATTTATAGATGTATGATTGAGTTAGTGGAAGGATTGATAGATGTGGGATTGAGTTGGGGAATGGGTTTATAGATGAATGATTAAGTGCGTGAATGGATTCATATATTTATAATTGAGTTGCTGAATGGATTGACATATGTATGATTAAGTTGGGGAAGGGAGTGATATCTGTATGATTGAGTGAGTGAATGGAATTATATGTATAATTGATTTGGTGAATGGATTGATAGATGTATGATTGAGTGGGTAATCGATTGATAGATGTATGATTGAGTGGGTAATCGATTGATAGATGTATGATTAAGTTGGAGAATGTATTGATATATGCATGATTGTGTGAGTGAATGTATTGATATATGCATGATTGTGTGAGTGAATGTATTGATATATGCATGATTGTGTGAGTGAATGTATTGATATATGCATGATTGTGTGAGTGAATGTATTGATATATGCATGATTGTGTGAGTGAATGTATTGATATATGCATGATTGTGTGAGTGAATGGATTGATATATGCATGATTGTGTGAGTGAATGTATTGATAAATGCATGATTGTATGAGTGAATGGATTGATAGATGTATGACTGAGATAGTGAATGGGCTGAGAGCTTTATGGTTGACTGGTTAGATGTGTGGTTAACTGGCTAGATGTGTGGTTGACTGTTTATATATATGATTAACTGGTTAAATGTGTAGATGTCTGCTGGTTAGATGTATTATTGACTAGTTAAATGTATGGTTAACTATTTAGACGTATGGTTGACTGGTTAAATGTGTGGATGCTGGTTAGATGTATGGTTAAGTAGTTAGATGTGTGGTTAACCGGTTATATGTATGATTGACTGGTCAGATTTGTGGTTAACTGGTTAGGTTTGTGGTTGACTGGTTAAATGTATTGTTAGATGTATAGTTGACTGGTTAGATGTATGGTTAGCTGGTTAGATTTGTGGCTAGATGTATTGTTAACTGGTTAAATGTATGGTTAGATGTATGGTTATATGTATGGTTAGTTGTACGGTTGACTGGTTAGATTAAGGGCTGACTGGTTAGATGTATGGTTCAATGGTTAAATGTATGGTTAGATGTATGGTTGACTGGTTAGATGTATGGTTGAATGGTTAGATGTATGGTTGACTGGTTAGATGTATGGTTGACTGCTTAGATGTGTGGTTGAATGGTTAGATGTATGGTTAAATATATGGTTAGATGTATGGTTAAATGTATGGTTAGATATAAGGTTAGATGTATGGTTAGATGTATTGTTAGATGTATGGTTAGATGTATGGTTAGATGTATGGTTAAATGTATGGTTAGATGTATGGTTAGATGTATCGTTAGATGTATGGTTAGATGTATCGTTAGATGTATGGTTAGATGTATGGTTAGATGTATGGTTAGATGTATCGTTAGATGTATCGTTAGATGTATGGCAATATGAATAACTGGACGGACCAACACAGTTCACCTCGTATCCTGCTAAATTGTTGAAACAACAAGCTATCAACTAGGGCAAACATAACATTTTGAAAACCCCAAATGAAACTGTTTTGCAACGCTCGACAGCAAAGAAAACAACAACAACATAACGAGATCGCCGGTGTAAGTGTATTTTGGAAGACGATTTGGAAAAAAACAGGTGCTCATAACTAGAATCACGTGGTTTACCTGTCAGCTTCAAGGTATGAAGATGTTTTCCAGCTCAACGTGTAGAAATGCGTTATCTTCAAAATGACAATATTACGAAACGAGAGTCTGCAGACTCAAATATCATCTGTTATTTTTCATTTATAGAAGATCATTTTACTCTTGATTGTTTTTTTCTTTCGCGTAGTCATAGATTTTTGCAAGCCATTACTTAATTTGGCATGACCATTGTCCGTTTGCGTGGATTTCTATTTTTTTATATTTTAACTAACTTTCTGCCAACCTAGAAAGCTGACATTGTGCACACATCCTCTACTAGTAAACTACATGAGATGCCAGACCTGGCCAGAGGGTGCGGAGCTGAGACAAAAGCTGTGGGGCAGCCGCTCCGACCTGGTGAAGACTACATACTTCATCATGGCGACTGGCCTGGAGATATAGCATGACCAAAAGATCCTGAACGCAAAGAAGAAGAAGAAGAGGAAGAAGAAGAAGAAGAAGCATGTTAACATAACATTTGGACAGATCCTGGTCTTAGTCTTAGTTGACCTGTACTTCTATAGAGGCAAAGGCCCCTGTGTATGTTCCATCTCTGGTATGAGCTGGATGTAGCTAGGAGGAGGATATCCTGCTTAGTGGACTAGGCTCGAGAAGCTTATTATTTCACTACGGAGTATGGTTTACTGATCTGCGAGTCCATCTTAATAGACTCAAATACACAAGTACACACACATACACGCACTCACCCATTGCACAAAACTGCAACGAAACCACATGGACACACACGCACTCACACACATATACACACACAGACACACACTCACCCATCGCACAAAACAACAATAAAAACCACACAAACACGCGCACTCACACACATATACACACAGACACACACTCACCCATCGCACAAAACAATAAAAACACACATACACGCGCGTACTCCCACAGATATGCACACACACAGACACACACTCATCCATCGCACAAAACAACAATAAAAACCACACACACACACGCCACGCCCACTCACACACACATACACACGCATAGACACACACTCACCCATCGCACAAAACACTAAAACAGCAATAAAACCACACACACACACACGCTCGCTCACACACATATACACACACACAGACACACTTACTCCTCGCACAAAACAATAAAAACCACATACAAACACGCACTCACATACATATCCACACGCACAGACACACACTCACCCATCGCACAAAACAGTAAAACAGCAATAAAACCACACACAAACACCAACCGAATCCATACTGTAATGTTAAGATAGAAGCGCATTGCAACTGCTACACTTATGGATCAGTTAAACAATAAAACATTTGACTACTGCACTTTCGACTCAAATCCAATCAAATTGTCAACCCAGGCAGCGAAGGCGGGTAATATTGGAAACCAGACACGAATCCCAACGAGCTTGTAGTGATGATGGCGCGCTAAACCGGCCGGCAACTCTTGCAGACGTGACGGTCTGGCGGCTGCTGCTTCAGTTCATGGACGCTGCGAGGAAACACTTCCACAACAAACTGTTTGTGAGGGAGAGGAGGTACAAGAATCCAGGAAACAGCAACAACTCTTATCGTATTAACTTCACAGAGAGCCAGAGTTTTAACTTCTTCAAGGTAAGGTGTGAAAGAAACGATTTGCCTGTTCCCAGTTTAGTTTTACCGGGAGGGAGTTAGACCGTGTTTGTTTGGAAACCATTTCCAACATCTTCAGTGTTGGCCGTTAGTGGTTTGTGTTTCTTACAGGGACTTTTCTTTCTGAGGTAGACTTTTGAATTAGAGTTGCTTTGAATATGACGGATAATAGAAAAGGTATATTATAGTTCGTTTGAAAAAAGTCATTGATATATGTTGACCCGCCAGTGGTTTGTGTGTTGCTTCTAGAGCTGCCTGGGTTTCATTCTTGGAGCTGGAGAGGATGCTGGTGTCCTTGCTGATTAGCCAGCTTGTTCATCCTGTGTCTTTAGCTTATATTTTTTGATAAATAAATACAATGGTGACGCTCCCGGGACGCTGAAAAAAAATAAATTGAACGTGCTAAGACATGTATATACTATAATGGTTCAGATACTGCGTCGGAACAAAAACTGACAGAACGGTCTTCATCAACGACAACAAGCAGGCAAAAAAAAAAAAAAAAAAAAAATTTAAATGATGAACACAGATTGGTACTCATTTCAAGGGGGTCATTGCCGAAGCTATGCTCGTTTTTCAAGTACATACAGTCGTTTTGGTTATATCAAAGTGGTTGAACCATCAATAAATATCTGGCATTGAGACCTAAATGTCGGCTGTACAGCATTAAATGGCCATTTTCTCTTACAGAAAGACAACTGCAAACTGAGTCAAACACAGGACTGCCATACCTACCTTAAGCATCACAAGTGACTAATGAATAAGCAAGATAGACCTGTTTGTGGAAAGATTATTTGAGAATATTTTGACCAGATCATAATCGATTTGGGTTTGCATAAAGGTTCCTGGATTCTTCTTCTTCGTACGCAGTCAGACAGTAACCATTATTTTTTCGAAAAAAGCGGCGGTCATCCTGAGGCTGTCGACACTGTTCTTGGATTCCATTCTTTGTGTGAGAACATATCAGGAAAGTTAATTTAAGATTTATGAAAGATTTTTATAAATGTAATATATTTAGACTAGATCACAAATAGTGAGTCTCCAATAGAGTCTTGGATTCCATTTTTGAGTGAGAACATTTCAAGCAGAACAACTTTGAGAATCATGAAAGATAAGAAAGACAGACTGGCATTAGTGTGTATCCAAAAACGATTTGGCTTCTTGAATCACAAGTGGTTTCTGTTTACACCATTATGTTGCATTGTTTAATGTATACCTTGATGATCTATTGAAGGTAGGAATTATTTTAGTGTCTTTAGACTTTTAAGAGATTTGTGTTCCCAGCACGACCATAGCTCCTGCACTCTCGGGTCAACTTTTATTTTAAGGTAGGCATATTACAAGGATTATGTAACATAAGACCTTCAGATTGTCTGAGATCAAACTTTGAAAGTAGGCATATTGTAGGGATTATGTAACATTTACATTCTTAGAGATGAAATTTTTAAAGTAAGCGTATTGAAAGGTTCAGAAATCAGTTTAGAATTTGTAAAAGTCACAATTGATGTTTGTTCACTGGATTCCCATTCTTGGAGATACAACTTTTGAAGTTGGTATCTTGAAACCTTTGAGATTATTTAAATAAGTATTGTCAGCAGAAAAGTGGTAGCGAGAATGTTAATTTATACTTTATTCAAGAGATCACTTGTTAGCACCAATGTTGAATTTAGGAATAAGCTAAACAAACTGCAGCTTAGATCCTCACAAACCACTGGGGTTTCAACAATTTAAAATCCAATAACTTATACTAGACAAATTGACCCGGCTTACTTATTTTGCCCACGTTATTTGTATATATATATATATATATGTTAATTATGTTAGTGTATGTTAAAACTATGTAAGAAATTACATTTAACTGACATTTGAGTATGGTTTTCAATTGGTATACTACTATATTATAAATAATATTTAACCTAACTAACATCTTTATGCTGGTTTAGAAGACTCTGCAGTGTCTGTATACAACCAGTTTCTTTTATATTCACCTGATTAAAAATACCTATGTGCATCCAAGTTTTTTTAAATGCATTAATTGACCCTGTCTCCACTATTTCCTGTGACAATGCATTCACTATTTCTAACTAAAACAATATTTCCTGGTATCTAATTTGACATTTAAGTATAGTTTAGAATTGGTATACTATATCATAAATAAAATTTAACTGATATTTAAGAATGGTTTCCAATTGGAATAATATTGTAAATGACATTTAAGTATAGTACCCAATTGGTATACTATATCATAAATTACTGATAATTGACAGTAAAGTAAAGTTTCCAATTGGTGTATTATATTATAAATTACATATAACTGACAGTTAAGTATAGTTTCCAATTGGTATACTATATTATAAATTAAATATAGCTGACAGTTAAGTATAGTTTCCGATTGGTATACTATATTTTAAATTACATTTCGGTATAGTATTAAATTGGTATACTATATTATAAATTACATTGTACTGACAATTAAATATAGTATTCAATTATCATACTGTATTATAAATTACAAATAACTGACAGTTAAGTATAGTTTCTAATTGATATGCTGTTTAATAAATTATATATAACCTACCGTTAAGTATAGTTTCCAATTGTATACTATATAATAAATTACATTTAACTGAGAATTAAGTATAGTTTCCAATTGGCATACAATATTATAAATTACACTTTGGTATAGTATTCAATTGGTAAACTGTAGTATACATGACGTTTAAGTATAGTAATCAATTGGTACACTATATTATAAATTACATTTAACTGACAATTAAGTATAGTTTCCAATTGGTATACTATATTATAAATTACATTTAAGAAAAGTATTCAATTGGTATACTATATTTTAAATGACATTTAAGTATAGTATTCAATTGGTATACTGTATTATAAATTAGATTTAACTGACAATTAAGTATAGTTTCCAATTGGTATACTATATTATAAATTACATATAACTGATATTTAAGAATTGTTTCCAATTGGTATACTATAATTATAAATTACATAGGCCCTATAACTGACAATTAAGTATAGTAACCAATTGGTATACTATATTATCAATGACATTTAAGTATAGTATTCAGTTGGTATACTATAGTTTAAATTAAATTTAATTGACAATCAAGTATGGTTTCCAGTTGCTATACTAAACTAAAATCTGTAATAGAAATCAACTGTAAGAGAAAATATGTAATCAGTAAACGCATTCATTTTAAAATAATGTCTACTTTTCACTTGAAAAGCATAGCTATTAAATAATTAAAGGCCATTTACATTTTGTGAGGGCTTCTGCTGTAACATTTTAACAAAGGGCCCCCAAGCTTTTATATGGATTAAGACCTCTGCAAGTCTAAATCAGGCATTATGTAGAGCTCAATTGAAATATCTACATACAGAACACTGTTTGAATAAAGATAGATAAAGAGCTAACATTTGGATATACAGTGTTAGTGGTTAAAGATTTGTTTTGTTATAATTGTTCTGTTAGTGGAGATTCTTCTAGATGTAATCAGTTCTAGATTTGTTCTGTTAGTGGAGATTCTTCTAGATGTAATCAGTTCTAGATTTGTTCTGTTAGTGGAGATTCTTCTAGATGTAATCAGTTCTAGATTTGTTCTGTTAGTGGAGATTCTTCTAGATGTAATCAATTCTAGATTTGTTCTGTTAGTGGAGATTCTTCTAGATGTAATCAGTTCTAGATTTGTTCTGTTAGTGGAGATTCTTCTAGATGTAATCAGTTCTAGATTTGTTCTGTTAGTGGAGATTCTTCTAGATGTAATCAGTTCTAGATTTGTTCTGTTAGTGGAGATTCTTCTAGATGTAATCAGTTCTAGATTTGTTCTGTTAGTGGAGATTCTTCTAGATGTAATCAATTCTAGATTTGTTCTGTTAGTGGAGATTCTTCTAGATGTAATCAGTTCTAGATTTGTTCTGTTAGTGGAGATTCTTCTAGATGTAATCAGTTCTAGATTTATTCTGTTAGTGGAGATTCTTCTAGATGTAATCAGTTCTAGATTTGTTCTGTTAGTGGAGATTCTTCTAGATGTAATCAGTTCTAGATTTGTTCTGTTAGTGGAGATTCTTCTAGATGTAATCAATTCTAGATTTGTTCTGTTAGTGGAGATTCTTCTAGATGTAATCAATTCTTGATTTGTTCTGTTAGTGGAGATTCTTCTAGATGTAATCAATTCTAGATTTGTTCTGTTAGTTAGATTCTTCTAGATGTAATCAATTCTTGATTTGTTCTGTTAGTGGAGATTCTTCTAGATGTAATCAATTCTAGATTTATTCTGTTAGTGGAGATTCTTCTAGATGTAATCAATTCTAGATTTGTTCTGATAGTTAGATTCTTCTAGATGTAATCAATTCTTGATTTGTTCTGTTAGTGGAGATTCTTCTAGATGTAATCAATTCTAGATTTGTTCTGTTAGTTAGATTCTTCTAGATGTAATCAATTCTTGATTTGTTCTGTTAGTGGAGATTCTTCTAGATGTAATCAATTCTTGATTTGTTCTGTTAGTGGAGATTCTTCTAGATGTAATCAATTCTAGATTTATTCTGTTAGTGGAGATTCTTCTAGATGTAATCAATTCTAGATTTGTTCTGATAGTTAGATTCTTCTAGATGTAATCAATTCTTGATTTGTTCTGTTAGTGGAGATTCTTCTAGATGTAATCAATTCTTGATTTGTTCTGTTAGTTAGATTCTTCTAGATGTAATCAATTCTAGATTTGTTCTGTTAGTGGAGATTCTTCTAGATGTAATCAATTCTAGATTTGTTCTGTTAGTGGAGATTCTTCTAGATGTAATCAATTCTTGATTTGTTCTGTTAGTGGAGATTCTTCTAGATGTAATCAATTCTTGATTTGTTCTGTTAGTGGAGATTCTTCTAGATGTAATCAATTCTTGATTTTTTCTGTTAGAGGAGATTCTTCTAGATGTAATCAATTCTAGATTTGTTCTGTTAGTGGAGATTCTTCTAGATGTAATCAATTCTAGATTTGTTCTGTTAGTTAGATTCTTCTAGATGTAATCAATTCTTGATTTGTTCTGTTAGTGGAGATTCTTCTAGATGTAATCAATTCTAGATTTGTTCTGTTAGTGGAGATTCGTCTAGATGTAATCAGTTCTTGATTTGTTCTGTTAGTGGAGATTCTTCTAGAAGTAATCAATTCTAGATTTGTTCTGTTAGTGGAGATTCTGCTAGCTCTATAATCAGTTCTAGATTTGTTCTGTTGGTGGAGATTCTTCTAGCTGTAATCTGTTCTCGATTGTTGTCTTAACTTAATGTCTACATACTGGTTTAGAATATTCTGCACAAGCTGTAAACAAATAGTTTCTTTTACATTCACTTGATCTAAAAATATCTATGCACATCCAATATATTCTTGAATGCATTAATTGACCCCGCCTCCATTATTTCTCGTGGCAATGCATTCCAAGCATTAGCTACTCTCTGACTACAAAAATATTTCCTGGTAATCTGGATTTTCCTTTAATTAATTTGTGACTGCCCTCTTGTTCTTGTAGGCAGCTGCATTTTGATAGACTTGTTATAGTCTAATTTATCTGTTCCTTTGATTATCTTATGAACCTGTATTGAATCACCTAAAATTCTTCTCTTTTCTTGGCACAGTGGCCAGTTTCCAACTATAATGAGTTCTAGATTTATTCTGCTGATGGAGATTCTTCTAGATTTAATCAGTGGCGTTTTTTTTTCTGTGTTTGCCTTATTTCTATTCCCCAAGGCGGCGTGCATTACTCTGTGGTTTTTATTTTGCACCTGTTGACTCAGTGCATCCGACTTCAGCATGCATTTTATGTAAGGGTTTGCTTCCTCCTGCATTTTCTAAGGGTTTGCTTCCTCGGGTTAACGGCCGGTGCTGTGATGGGGATTGAACCCAGCACCTTCGGATTGTAAGCCGTGTCACTTATCCACTACCCCACGGCGTCCCCAATCAGTGGTTATTTTTTAACATTTATTCAACTGAAAATTGGTGAACATTTTGTATTGTATTGTGTTTGTAGCCTATTATATTCACTACATTCCTTTTAAGTGTAACACATTTAAAAAATGAATTTGTTGTGTAAGTGCAATATACTCTTTAACTTAATGTTTAATGTCTGTAATTTTTTATGAATAAAATAACATATTTTATTTACTGAATTTGCATTCCAGGTATATTTTGGACTAAAGTGTCTAGAATCATCCATCAATTAATTTGCACAAATCATTGTTAAAATCAAAGACTATACTAATGTTGACAACAGCCCACTCACATCATGAGGTTCCACATCAATCATTCATCAGCCTGGCAGGTTTGTGACAAGTCTAGCATCTGCCGCATGCCGCAACATCGTTTGAGCTGTGGTTACTGTAGGCATAGGGTCAGATATAATGCTGCATTATATACGAAAACACACCAGTGTCTCTGGAACACCAGTATGTTTTTTAGCTGTGTCTATGCTCTTGATGATGTTGGCAAGTGGACATCAAGGGAAACTAGAGCAGTATGGCATCAGTCTATTCGTCAGAGAAGATGCCTCAACTGGCACATTGGTTGGAGAGGTAAAGGGAGATCAGTTTAGCCCTCCATTTGCAAGATGGATATCCCAAGCAACCGATAACAGAACTTTAAGTAGCTTCAGTGTTGATCTGCAGACTGGCAAGGTCACCACCAAGGCAGAACTTGACAGAGAACAGCAGGATCGTCACACCATCATTATCAGTACATCGTTCTTGAGTCCTAAGCTTCTTATCATTGATATTCGAGTACTTGATATCAACGATTTCACTCCAACCTTTCTGAACTCCTTTATTAGTGCAAGTGTACCTGAGTCAGCACCTAAAGATCACAAGATTCCACTTGGAAGCGTCAGAGATGAGGATTTAGGGGAGAATGCAACTCAGAAAGTGGAGATAGTATCGGGAAACGATGAAAACGATTTCGGCCTTGAGATTAAAAACACAAGCAGCATGGATAAAATGTTGGAACTGGTAGTGAACTACCAGCTGGATTATGAGCGGATTAGTGTGTACAATTTTGTTGTCCGGGCCACGGATGGTGGAGGGAGGTATTCAGAGATGAGCGTTGTCATCAACATTCTTGATCAGAATGACAATGAACCAATCTTCAATATGAGTAAGTATTCTGTAAAGGTAGCTGAGAACGTACCTGTGGGAACTCACATTTTACAGGTTCATGCCACAGATGTTGATTCAGGTGAAAATAGTAGAATAACCTATTCTATTGAACGTAGGTCAGATTCAGAGGGATTCTTCACAATCAGTGCAACAACCGGATGGGTGAGGGTTAATAAACCATTGGATTATGAGACGCGGGACAGATTTTCTTTAACCCTGCAGGCAAGGGATAATGGAAGTTCACCTCAGATGGGCACAGCTGCTTTGGATGTAATTATTGAGAATATGAGTGAGCAGCCGGCAAATATTAGCCTACGATTCCAGCCATCTTTTAATGATGGTCTTGTGCCAGAGGATACGCCAGTTGGGACTTTGGTAGCGGTAATTGCAGTTGATGATCTGAATACATCTGACAATTCTGATGTAGAAGTTTTCTTGTATAAAGGTGAAGGCTACTTCACATTGAAGTCTGACGACCATCTTGGCTTGTATGTGAGTTCGCAGCTGGACAGAGAAATGATTTCAGAATTTGAGCTGACCTTGCAGGTGGTGGATGATGGAAAGCCACCTCTTAGAGCAAACAAAATATTCACTGTGGTCATCGATGACGTCAATGACAACCCACCTGTGTTTGAGCAGGCAGAATATTTTACGGATGTGGATGAAACAGCAGAGGTGGGGATAGAAGTGATCCGAGTATCAGCAGTAGATGCAGATGTTGGAGCCAATGCACAAATTTCGTACCACATCGATAACGGATCACAAAACATTGGATGGTTCACGGTGGATTCTAATACAGGTATCATAACCACCATAGCTACACTGGATTGTACTCTTAATCTGCATCCGGTTCTGGTTGTTGTAGCCACAGATGGTGGTGATCCTCCACAAATGGATAGTGCCCAGGTGACCATCAGTGTCCGGAATGTTAATGATAAAGCACCAGAATTTGAAACCAGCTTTTACAGCATAAAAGTGGCAGAGAACCGCAGACTAGGGGATTGTATTCTGGTGGTGAGTACCTTTTCATCTAGTAATTAGGGGGGGGGGGGGGGACGCGCAAGGTAGCGCAGTAGTTAGCTATTCAGGTTTGATCCAGAGTTAGCCAGGGATTTTTCTGATTTGAAAACAGTTCATGAAAATTGGGTACCTGAATAATTAGGCTGAGTATGATGTCACAGGCGTGATATTGACCACATGACCCCTAATGTGCTGTTGGTCAAGAAAAATATGGACCAAACACCATATTCCCAATATGCCACACTGGCGAGTTAAAGGGATTAAAAAAAATATTAATTGAAGTGCACGATTTCTGCATTGTGATCATGATGTCAGAAGACATAGGAGGGCGGGTTGGGTATAGAATTGTAGCTTGTTGTTTGTAAAGTTCAATTCCTGATAATGTGCTTTCAAAGATAAATTTGATTAATTTAATGTCACTTGGTGTAAAGGGTCATCCGCCGGGATTTTTGTGTATAACAAGTATAGTCCTACTGCCCTTGTAGAAGTACAGGTCAACTAAAACTAAGAATGTTATCTGGTGCCGAAAGGGGAACAAAGAAGAAAAATATTGTAACCTGCCTTTCATGTCGTAAGAGCGACTGATGAGAGTTGTGATTGTGGCTGGCTAGTTAAATTTTGTTGGAACTACAAGTCACAAAATCATCCACATGTATGTTGTTGTTGTTGTTACGGATCCAGCAGCATCCGGACTCTTGCCCTGCCGTCTAACGCCATGTAATGGTATCTGCACGTGTTTATCAGTTGTTGTCTAGTGCCATACAAAGTATTCCATGTATCTGGTCTCGAAGCATTTTCCTAAAATCATTGAGCTCTCAGCACTCAACACTCAAAGAGATGATGATCAACGGTTTCATATGGGTGTGAACACAGCTGGCACTCAGGAGTATGTTTTGGTTGGTAACTATTCAGGTGCTTGTTAAGGGGGATGTGTTGCTGTGTTCTTATGAGCTGATTTACTATTTGTAAAGTTGTTGCTGTGTGTGGCTGTTCTAATATTGATCCCTTCTTTGCTAGACTGTCTGTCTGTCATTACCAGGTGTGTTTGAGTGTCCAGGGATCCACTGCAGAACTATTTTGACAACATGGGAAGTGACACATATATAGACAGATCAATGTTTGATGACTTAGTATGTATTTGTTGAAGACTTATGCTTCACAAGGAGCTGAGACGTTTTTACTGATTTGATTAATAAATGTCCTTTTACTTTATTCTGTGTGTAAATCATAGCACCACCATTACATCTGGTCCCGTCATAAGTAGCCGTTTGTAGTTGCAGCCTTAGTCGGCCTGTACTTCTACAGGGGTAGATGCCCTTGTGCAGGTCCCCGCTCTTGCATGAGGTGGATGTAGCCGGGAGGAGGATTTCCTGCTTAGCGGGCTAGGCTCAAGCGGCTTATTAGTCTACTGCATTGAGACAAGTGCTGTGAAGGGTGATAAACCGATGTGCAAGTGCAACTTAATAACCTCAAACATTAAATCAAAGTAGACCCACAGCCTGTTAGGCGCCATCTATTCTGCTCTTCACAAACCACCTAACCATTGTCAGTTTTATGCCATGTCACACAGTCGCCTCTTACGACATGCTCTCTGTGGGGCAGTGGGGCTATTCTTGTCCTTGTCATATACAAAAATCCCAGCTACAGTGTCTGTATTAATTAATTTGACATGATGAAGTTGCTGGTCTCATGCTGTGAAGATTGCAGTGGTCTTATTAATTCCACAACGGACACCTCTCGGATGAAATGATTGGTGGACGTCAGAAAATGGGAAAAGAAATCTGACTCGCATGCAGTAAACAGTTTTTTGATATGGCCTTCAGCAGGAATGACAAATTTATTTAGGATCTTGGAGCAGGTGAAAAATGTAGAAGCCAGACTCAGTTCTTCATGAAAAAATATATGCCCTGATAGGGAAAATTGTGCGGAAAAAATATGACACTAGTCCTGAAATGTTTGATGCAGCAACATCTCTTGGCAAATTGGTGCTCGGGATTTGTCGTGTCCTAGCCTACAGTATTTCAAGTGATCCTAGCACGTTTGTCATTACTTGTCCAGTAACACAAGTTAACTAATTCTGATATTCACTAAGATATTTGATTTTGTGTAGAAGGATAGAAGAAAATAAATAAACAAAATAGCTACATTTTGGGGATTTAGTGATAATCATAATAAAACTGTAGCAGAAGATGCATCAGGGAATTACATAGCCCAGCTGCTGGCATAAAGGTCAGTGACCCATAACTGACCTAGAGCCTATTTGACCTCCAAGCGACAGCTCTGGAAACAGCCTGGCTAAGAGATTAGGGTCCCAAAATTGCAAATTCTGAAATCCGATGTATCTGGCCAGAAAGCAAAGATATTGCAACGTCGTTATAAACTATATAGACAGATCACAACACATGTCGTTTTCTGGCCAAAGAAGAAGAAGAAGAAGAAGAAGACTGTTGCTTTCTAATAAACATTTCATTTGGCTTGACTTGAATTAATCAGTTCACTACTTCTACCATGGGTTGTAGAGGTCTTCCTTCCGATCTCTTTTGGGTTTACATTTCTGCAAGATGGGGCTAGTCAGAACCCATAACCAACCTTTGTTTAGTTATTCTTACAACATGCCAAATATGTTAGTGTTACTATTCTTAGCTCATCTGTTGGACTCTGGTAACTCGCGTGTATGAACAAACAGTATGGACACTTCTGTACGTTTTTGCTGAAAATTCTCAAAGACTTGACAAGCAACAAAAGAGTACGGTGCAGTTTTATGGGTATGACAAAAGTCACCAGATAAACACTTGTATCCGAACATTTGCAGTGGCAGTTATTTTTACAATTTTGTAGTTCGTCTTGTTCTCTAAGATACAGTGCTTAGTACTGTGTTTTGTGCCATACAGCCCAGTACATCCAACTTCAGTACATATTAACAAAAAATTACAGTTCACAATAAATCAGACGCATGGAGCCTAGAAATTAGACTGTACCACCTAACATTCAAGGATCAGTGTACTATTTACATGTATCCAGCATTTTGTCTGGCTCCTAGATTTTATTTACATATCTCCTAGATCCTAAACAAATTTGTCTTCCCTTGTTTTAAGAGTTAAGTTCCCATAGCGGTGCCTTTTTCTGGTTCATAAATTCGAACACATGCAAACTTGGTTTGTGAGCCGTGCCACTAACCACTAGGCTCCGCTACTTCACCCAATCCTTCCCAATTTGCCATTTCAATAACAACAATTTTGCATGACGGGGCTCTCTTTAATCATTTCTTACGGCACACTTGGGAGGTTATTCTTTATTTCACTCCTATTGAAGCATAGGGCCCCAACTACAGATGGTTTCTTACATTCTGCTTACATTCGTCCACTTTGTGCGCAATTGAAGTGGCACTTCTTTAGCAATTTGTTGGATGTGGTGAAGTGTATGCAGCTTTACAGTGAGAGAGGGAATCTCTAGTGAATACAGCTTTACAACGAGAGACTGAATCTCTAGTAAATACAGCTTTACAGTGAGAGAGTGAATCTCTAGTGAATACAGCTTTACAGTGAGAGAGTGAATCTCTAGTGAATACAGCTTTACAGTGAGAGAGTGAATCTCTAGTAAATACAGCTTTACAGTGAGAGAGTGAATCTCTAGTGAATACAGCTTTACAATTAGATTGAATCTCTAGTGAATACAGCTTTACAGTGAGAGTGAATCACTAGTGTAGGCATCTTTACAGTGAGAGTGTGAATCTCAAGAGTATTCAGGATGACCACATCTAAGTGAATAAAATGTATGTATCTGTATAAGAACAAAGTGAACCTCATCTATGTAGTTTTACAACAACAAAGTTAATCTCAAATGTGCAGTTTACAACAACAAAGTTAATCTCAAGTTTGTGCAGCTTTACAACAGCAACGTGAATCTCAAATGCGTAGTTTACAACAACAAAGTGTATCTCAAGCTTGTGCAGCTTTACAACAGCAAAGTGAATCTCAAATGTGCTGTTTACAATGACAAAGTGAATCTCAAGTCTATGCAGCTTTATGATAACAAAGATAATTTCAAGTCTATGCAGCTATGCAATGACACAGTGAATCTCAAGTTTATTAGGCTTTACAACAACAAAGTGAATCTCAAGTGGTGTATGCAGCTTACATTAACAAAATGAGTTAAATGTAAGCCGCTTTACAACAACAAATTGTAACTCAGCTCTGTGCAGCTTTACAACCACAAATTGGAACTCAACTCAGTGCAGCTTTACAACAGCAAAGTGAATCTCAAGTGCATAGAGACCTCCTTTCCACCTTTCTCCAAACTGCAGTGGGAGATTGACAGAGATCAATTTCTGGCATTTCCTGGTTTTGGCAGTTCAAATGTTTGAGCCTGTTTATTGAAACATAATTGGATTGGCTCACTGTCAATGCTAGGGAAGAGCTTTTTTTAATTTTGTGAGCGCTAGGGGTACTTCCCTGATTCCTCGAGCTTTTGTGTCAGGATTAAGGGGAAAACCAAGCCATTGAGTTTTCTATTTTTGTTGTAGGCTGATAATAAGGTTCGATATTATTTGTGTTGTTGTTCTGAGCTGATAACGAGTATCGATTTTATTTGTCGGGGATAGAAGGAAGGGAAATCATGACCACTGCACTTTTTGGCTTTTAAATTTGGGTATCTGACCTTGTGAGCGCTTGGAAAGCATAGTGGTTGAGTGATTACTTCTCGTGACAGCTGCACATTGGTACCTGGCTTGTGTACGTAAATAGATCGGCCACGGAGAGCAAAAAGAGGGAAAGCAGTGGAATCTACATAATACACTCCAACGGCGACAGACAAACCACTCCATTCCAGTAGTAGAGGCATGTACTAATTTCAGAGCTGAAGCAACAGCTGTCCATTCATCAGGTCAGATTCCTGTAAATAAAAGCATAACTACACGGAAAACTGTCATTCTAGGACTCCAGGAGTGTACTACATATCATCTCACGCCGCAAACAAGATAGACTCTCACACGAAATAAAATATTTACATCCGGTAGCTGTCCCAAAAATGAGATCTAGTCCTACAGTTGATTGCCGTCTATTGTGTGATCCTTGAAAACGACTAGGCAGATGAGCTAGTAAAAGCCGGTAGCGGTGGCACACACATTCACTGAGCTAGACAGAAGTAAAGACACTCATAAAACGATTCATGAGGATGGAATGAAGAGACCAGCACGAAGAATACAAGCCAGAAAATGACAGCATCGACAAACTTGGCAGAGATTGGGCAGACAAAAATCGTCAGACCCAGTGCTCCCCTCCACAGAATGGGTCTCAGAGACACTGCCACGTGTGATTGTGGAGCACCTTAAGCAAACACCAGAACATATTCTGCAGGACGCCTGACTCTGGAGCACAGTTCCTCATCAAATACACGCCAAATCTTCTATAAAGTGCCATCTATTCCAACTATGTTCATCTATCTTCAGCCCACTTGCTCCGATAGAGGTCGTGGAGAGGTGTGACCTCTTTTGTTTCATATTTTTTTTCTCTGGCAGGCGAATATTCGCTGTTGACTTGCCAGATCAATCCCAGAACTCTGTTCATATCTTCTCTATATGGTTGTGAAATATTTTTTTCAATTGATTAGTCTAAATTTGTTGAAGTTTTAAGGCTCAAAATTTCTTCAGGGTCATGTAGCGGGCTTCATGCCCAAACCTATTTAGTCGCTTCTAACAGCGTACTTGTCTATATAGTCTGCCCAGATTTAAAAAAAAAGAACTAAATAAAAATAAACTACAAGTTGATCCAATAAGCATTTCTGCAGAAATAATAAAGAACACAACAAGCCAAAGTCAGCAGGCTGTGTTTCTTTAAGATATAATGTCAGTTGTGTAAGCCTGTGCAAATGATAAATGTAAGAGCTTTAACAAGTTTTATTCACACTTAAAGCCAAAAGAAGGGTTGTGCTATACTAGATACCATCACACTGTGGCATATCAGCAAACGAGAGACAAGCTAGCACAGGAGACAGCAAACGAGAGAGCAGACAAGCTAGCACAGAAGACAGCAAACGAGAGAGCAGACAAGCTAGCACAGGAGACAGTAACACGAGAGAGCAGACAAGCTAGCACAGGAGACAGTAACACGAGAGAGCAGACAAGCTAGCACAGGAGACAGTAACACGAGAGAGCAGACAAGCTAGCACAGGAGACAGTAACACGAGAGAGCAGACAAGCTAGCACAGGAGACAGCAACACGAGAGAGCAGACAAGCTAGCAAATGAGAGAGCACACAAGCTAGCACATGAGACAGCAAACGAGAGAGCAGACAAACTAGTACAGGAGACAGCAAACGAGAGAGCAGACAAGCTAGCACAGGAGACAGCAAACGAGAGAGCATACAAGCTAGCACAGAAGATAGCTACACGAGAGAGCAGACAAGCTAGCAAAGGAGAGAGCAGACAAGCTAGCAAATGAGAGAGCAGACAAGCTAGCACAGGAGACAGCAAACGAGAGAGCATACAAGCTAGCACAGGAGACAGCAAACGAGAGAGCATACAAGCTAGCACAGGAAACAGCAAACGAGAGAGCAGACAAGCTAGCACAGGAGACAGCAAACGAGAGAGCAGACAAGCTGGAACAAGAGACAGCAACACGAGAGAGCAGACACGATAGCACAGGAGACAGTAAACGAGAGAGCAGACAAGCTAGCACAGGAGACAGTAAACGAGAGAGCAGACAAGCTAGCACAGGAGACAGCAGACAAGCTAGCACAGGAGACAGCAAACGAGAGAGCAGCCAAGCTAGCACAGGAGACAGCAACACGAGAGAGCAGACAAGATAGCACAGGAGACAGTAAACGAAAGAGCAGACAAGCTAGCACAGAATACAGTAAACGAGAGAGCAGACAAGCTAGCACAGGAGACAGCAAACGAGAGAGCAGACAAGCTAGCACAGGAGACAGCAGACAAGCTAGCACAGGAGACAGCAAACGACAGAGCAGACAAGCTAGCACAGGAGACAGCAACACGAGAGAGCAGACAAGATAGCACAGGAGACAGTAAACGAAAGAGCAGACAAGCTAGCACAGGATACAGTAAAAGAGAGAGCAGACAAGCTAGCACAGGAGACAGCAAACGAGAGAGCAAAGCTAGCACAGGAGACAGCAAACGAGAGAGCAGACAAGCTAGCACAGCAGACAGTAACACGAGATAGCAGACAAGCTAGCACAGGAGACAGTAACACGAGATAGTAGACAAGCTAGCACAGGAGACAGTAACACGAGATAGCAGACAAGCTAGCACAGGAGACAGTAACACGAAAGAGCAGACAAGCTAGCAAAGAAGAGAGTAACACGAGAGAGCAGACAAGCTAGCACAGGAGACAGTAACACGAGATAGCAGACAAGCTAGCACAGGAGACAGTAACACGAGAGAGCAGACAAGCTAGCACAGGAGACAGTAACACGAGAGAGCAGACAAGCTAGCACAGAAGACAGCAACACGAGAGAGCAGACAAGCTAGCATAGGAGACCGCAAACGAGAGAGCAGACAAGCTAGCACAGGAGATAGTAACACGAGAGAGCAGACAAGCTAGCATAGGAGACAGCAAACGAGAGAGCAGACAAGCTAGCACAGGAGACAGCAACACGAGAGAGCAGACAAGCTAGCACAGGAGACAGCAACACGAGAACAGAAAGAACAGGCCATCACTTTCCAGGAAAAGATTAATATTATCCAAACCATAAGTTTCGAAGATCTCTTGGCAACTGTCAAAAGAAGGAACCTCACTTGGTACGGTCACATATCGAGATCAAATGGTCTTGCAAACACAATCCTCCACGGGAAGTTGCATGGCAGTCGACGAAGAGGCCGGCCCAAAAAGAGATGGGAGTACAACATAAAAGAATGGACCAGTCTCCCACCAGAAGAGTCACAGGCAGCGGCATCTGACAGAGAGGGATGGCGTGATATTGTGAGGATGTCTTCATGTGTGCCCCAACGACCTCACCGGTTACGGGATGACCTGACCTGAAACCATAAGGAAAGTTAGTTATCCATGTAAAATCTGCAGACTGCTCAGGATGGGTTTCGGGATAGAGTGCCAAAATCTGGTTCTTAGCAGGGCGAGACCCTCTGGCATCCATACGATGCTGGAGAGAGTCGAGGCCTGACCGACTGGGCAAGTTGTTGATGAAGCTCTCCCGAAGCAACTGTTGTATGGTGAGTTCCGACAGGACATCACTCGCTAAGGGAGGGGAGGCGGATGGATGGACAAAAGAAACGATACAAAGCCACTAAACGTTTCTTTGGAATAATTTATCCATTGATATCTCTGCATGTGAGCTGTTTGCTCCGAGCCGCTCAGCATGGCGCACTGCCGTCACACATGGTGGTTGCATTGCTGAGCAGAGAACTGTTACTGCGACGCAGGAAACGTGATCTGCGCGAAAAGACATAATAGAAAGACGGCCCAATTCTTCTGCTCCGTCCTCTTGTGCAGTCCTTGAATTTTTGATTAATCTAATGGGGTGTCACCACATTTCAAACTCGCCCAAGCTGTTTTCATCATTCTTTGCTAGTCTATGTTTTCACTTCACTTGCGCACAATACAATTGGCGGTACTTGCGTCTTAATTCACCCCAAACAAGAGTTTCTTGGGTTCCTGTAGTACGTAACGGGACATTCCATTTCGGGTTAAGGGGAGGACAGGTCGATATAATTGTATTTAAAATAAATAAATAAAGACTTAGATAAAGATAGAAGTGTAGAAAAGATGGTTATTTTCAGTTTTTTGAAGTGTTAGGGTTAGGTTTTAAGGATAGGGTTAGGTTTATGGTTAGGTTTAGAATTATGTTTAGGGTTATTGTTAGGGTTATGGTTAGGATAGGGCTATATAAAAATATCTTTATTGTTATTACATCATCTGACAACATGGATAATGCCATGCTGCTGTAGAAACTGGATGCTACTCTCATTATCATGGACCAAGGTTGACAGATTCAAGAGATGGCAGGAACAAGTGGTAGCAGAAATTCGCGTCAATTCTCGCAGTATGTTTGACACCCCCAACATTTAAAAAGTGGACTATTCTGTGAGGGCACTCGAATTCGGTTTAAAAATATATATTTCTTTTGTTTGGGGTGAATTAAAACGCACGTATCCAGTTGGACATCCATGAGTAATGATTATTCTTTTCTGAAATTCTTTGAAGCTAGTAATTTCAGTTTTTTCCTGAAGGTATTTTTTGCCATGTAATGTGTATCTTCATTTCTCATTGTGGACATCTTCTGTGATGGTCTGCCCTAAATATGTATCCTTCTGTAGTTTTTGGATTATTTCTCAGTTTCTTCACTTCAATGTGTTTACATGCGAGTCACAGCGCTAGATTTAGCTTAAAAAGGCGGTTGTTGTTGTTGTGATCGTCAAACTGTGTAAAGCTTTAGTTAGACCTAGATTGGAGTACTGTGTACAGGTGTGGAGTCCTTATCATAGAGGGGATATAAACATGCTGGAAAGAATACAAAAAAGAGCGACAACGATGATAGTGGGATTCCAGAATTACAGTTATGAGGAACGACTCAGAAAAACCGGCCTACATTGTCTCGAAGAGAGAAGAATTCGTGGTGACTTAATACAGGTTTATAAGATGATCAGAGGAATCGATAAATTAGACTATAACAAGTTTTTTAAAATACAGCCACCCACAATAACACGAGGGCATAGCTACAAGCTGACTAAAGAGAGGTCCATATTAGATATTAGGAAATATTTTGTTAGTCAGAGAGTGGTGTCTGCTTGGAATGCGTTGCCAGGGGAGGTAGTGGATGCGCATAGCTTTTAGAGCAAGGTGATGTAAATGTAACTTGTTGTAAACAAACACTGCTGGGTCTTTTAAACCAGTATAAAGAAGTTAAGTTACGTTTGTGAATGCCCACAATGAGTAGGTTACTCTTTTTGTGCGCCTTGAAAAGGACGTCAAGGGGTGGGTTGCAGTAGCTTTCCTTACATCGCGAGCGTTCTGATGAAGGTGGACAGGGTCCTCCAAGGGTTTCATCTGCGTGTCGCTCACTACTACGGGAATCACGTCGATCCCTCTTCCGTTAGCCAAGCTGCCATGAAAACAGCCCGTTTCCAGGGATAGCTACTAGGAAGCCAAGGTGAGGATCTTGGCCAGTATATTATACCGGACCCCGACTAACATGTCTGAAAAGTATATTGTGCCTGATCAAACGCCAGTCTTCCTTCCCAAAACAGCGGTTAAAGAGAGGTGTGCATACGACCAGCAATCTCACAATGCAAATCCGTTGCTACTGAAACCGCCACTGGAAATTCACCAACCCAGGCTTCACGTGAAGGGGTCAGCTATACTACGTGCTTTATGCTTCACTTGAAGTGAACAGGCGAACAGATAAATATAACAGAAGAATGTATGCGACAGACAATCAAAGCTACCCACTGAAAATTGAACACTGAGGGATTTATTAATAGATTGATGCGTTTATATCTTCCCCGCTTGATTGATTTAACGCTTGATTGATTTACTGACAAGTGTGGATACAAGAAATGGAGATAAAAAAAACGCTTCAGACATCAAGAAATAAATATATTTTTTTAAAACACCTCCTTCTTCGGTGCACGCTTTTATTTATACTAAGCTTGCTTTTAGAACTGCTTGTGTGTCATTGTTTTGTATTTTGGTGTTTCTACGGTGAATTGGTGTTTTTGATATTTTTTAACGAGAGGTTACGAGACCATTAATGAGGGGAATTTAACATATGAAGAAACGTAAATAGTAAATTAAGTTAGTAAGTTAGTTGGTTGGTTAGTTTTCTTTCCACGTGTGCAGTTGAGCACCGCGTGGAGCTTAAATCGTCTTTCCTGCGCCAAGTGCGTTACGTCGGTCAATGTGAGCCCTTGTCGTTGTATACCCACTCCAATGTCATCTATTCACCTGCCTCGCGGCCGTCCCATTGCCCTTAAAGTAAAAAATACGTTTTACTGTAAATTTTTTGAATTACATGCCCAAGCATGCTTGGAATATGTTGCAACAGGAAATAGTGGAGGCAGGGTTAATTAATACATTGAAGAATAGATTGAGTGCGCAATATTTAGATCAAGTTAGTGTAAAAGAAACTGATTGTATATAAACTCTAAAGAGTCTCGTAACGAGTAGAGAGACGTTAAGTTAAGATCCGCCAAAAGTTTAAACATGAATAGGCCGCACGGGGACGACGTGGTCTAGTGGTTAAGTAGCATGGCTCTCGTCCCCAAGGTACTGGGTTCGATCCCCATCACAGCATCGGCCGTTACCCCGAGGTAGCAAAGGCAAAGGCCGCCGTCCATAGTAGACGATGATGGCATAATTAATTTTGCTAGTGCTATTTTTAACAAGGATTAGCTGCGCTACTTGTTATACTCACTCTCTCGTCTCGTGCCACCCGATCCCAGTGGCAAGTCAAGGACAAGACAACTAGGGGGCGACTGCGATATGCAGGAAACTTCGGGAAAAAGACGGCGAGTTCGGAGTCGAACCCACACCACCTAATCGCGAGGCCGACGGCTTAACCACTTCGCCACGGAATCCCAGAGGTAGCAAACCCTTAGAAAATGCAGGAGGAAGCAGATCCTTTTATAAAATGCATGCTGAAGTCGGATTCACTGGGCCGACAGGCACAAAATAAAAACCACAGTGCAACGCACACCGCCTTGAGGATTAGAGAAATAAGGGGAACGGAACAAAAAAATAAATAAAATAGGTCGAACAAGTAAATTATGTGGGAAAAATGTAAACTCTAGGTTATGGGGAAGTTGGTTAAAATATGAGAAATAGACTTCCAGGCAAACGGACAACGGTCATGTCAAGTTAAATAAGAGATTGTTGAAGAATCCGTCAAAATGTAATAGGTCGCACTAGTAGAGGCTGTGTACCAAATTTCGTTTCTCTAGGTTACGGGGAAGTTGGTTAAATTAGGAAAAAATATAAGTCCACGTTAACGGACAACGGGCATCTCAACTTAAATAAAAGATTGTGAAAAGGTTACCTAGCAGATGAAATGGTAGAGCCTTTTATCAGACTGTGTTCCCAGTACGCTTCCTCGCGGACTGTCCTTCTATGATAGTAACTCATGTACCCATTTATAGCTGGGTCGACTGGAGTGTTAGTCGAATCTAGCTTTTCTGTCACGAGAAGCAAGCGCAATATTACTCAAAATGACCATCTCTGAAATACAGACATACGTCATACATTGCATAAGAATATCGGGATATATAAAGATGGTTACGCCGTTGCTGGTCCCAACTTCGTTTTCATTCTCTTCTGTGTTGGGCCACGGTGGACCAGTGGGTGATTAGTTTACCGTCTGTAGCGTTGTATACGTTGTTTGTGAGTTCGAAGGAGTCAGACCAGCGCGTAGGTGGTCGTCCCCGTGGTCGTCTTCTGTCTCGTGGATGCCAGACTGCTGTCGCCGTGCTCCAACGGTCATCAGTTCTCTGAAGCTGGTGACCAGCCCAGCGATGCTCTACTTTGTCTGCGTGGGTAACTGCATCCTTCACCAATCACATTTGCCGTACTTGGAGTCCTGGTTTTCAAACAGGCATGTAAATGTCTTAACTTAACTTAACGTCTTTATACTGGTTTAGATGACCCTGCAGAGTCTGTATACAACTAGTTAGATTTACATCACCTTGCTCTAAAAGCTATGCGCATCCAGTTTATTCTTAAATGCATTAACTGTCCCTGCCTCTACTACCTCCCCTGGCAATGCATTCCAAGCAGACACCACTCTCTGACTAAAAAAATATTTCCTAATATCTAACCTGGACCTCTCTTTAGTCATCTTGTAGCTGTACTCTCGTGTTATTGTAGGTGGCTGTATTTAAAAAAAACTTGTTATAGTCTAATTTATCCATTACTCTGATCATCTTATAAACCTGTATTAAGTCACCACGAATTCTTCTCTCTTCGAGACACTGTAGGCCGGTTTTTCTGAGTCTTTCCTCATAACTGTAATTCTGGAATCCCATTATCATCTGTTGCCAGGTAACCTAATGCTTCGCCTAAATGTAGTATTTCATAACTTCCTGCAGTTTACTAGGCCTGGGGGAAGATACAAATAATTTTTGTTAGATTGTTAATTCGAATTTTTGTCCGGGCAGCGGCCGTTAAGCCTACAATTTTCGATTTCTAACTGCCAAGCTATTTTTAACGTACTCGACACTGAACACGGAAGTCTTATCTCCCTACCCAGAGATCAGGGGAATTTTATACAGAAAATTCACGTGAATAAATTACGGTTTCCATCGTGATTCGAACCCGCATCCTCCGGCACTCATGGGGGACACCTTACCTCGAGACCACTGAGCCTCTCCCCCCCCCCCCCCCCCCCCAACGTTGGTTGTGGAGCGTGAGACCAATCATTCGTCTCGCGAGAGAGTATTATGACACGTGCAAAAACTCGCAGTATTCAATGCTGCAGTAATATCTCAAAATTGTATGGCCTGCCCAACATTATACTTAAAGGATCAGTCCCAGGGACGAAAGAAAGTCCGATTTGCTGGGAAGAAACATAATCGTTGAATGCATTTACTGACCATGCCCCCACTATTTCCTGTGGCAATGAATTTGGTGCTGTGCGCTCTTGTTCTAGTATGCGGTTGTACTTTGGAAAATTTGTTATAGTCTAATTCAATATTCCTCTTTATTATCTTAACATCATCATGAAGTGCTGTTTCCGCATCGGAGGTTGACGGTAATGGATCTCCAACTGTCTCTGCACCGTGCCAGGGGTGTAAAAAAAAGCAAAGGCCGCCGTCCATCGCAGACGATGATGGCATAATTTATTTTGCTAGCGCTATTTTTAGTAAGGATTAACTGCGATACTTTTGTTCCTCACTCTCTCGTCTCGTGCCACCCGACCCCAGTGGCAAGTCACGGACAAGTCGACTAGGGGGCGACTACGAGATCCAGGGGACTCCGCATCACGCAACCGTGAAAAAGACGGCAGAGTCCGGAGTCGAACCCACACCAGCTGATGACGAGGCCGACGGATTAACCACTTCGCCACGGAAGCCATGGGTGTGAACTCTGTCCTGACCACATCTTGATGTTGTCTGTCCATCAGTGCCGCCCACAATCATTCTTTCCTTCCAATAACACTTTCCGCAGACCGTCATGTCGCTAGGCATGACCAACATATTTCATTTTTCTGCCTTTTTAAAAAATTTCCTTCAGACGTATTTTCTCCAGATTGAGTTATCCCCAAACCTCACAATTTCTTTATCTATCATTCCAAGAAACTTGTCCTTCTTCTGAAGACCCACATTTCAAAGGCTTTAATCCTGGTCTCCATCTTCTTGGCCAGGTTCCAGATTTTAACTTCATACAACTGAGTACACATAGCACTTCATGATTCTCGTGTTTAAGTTCAGAGATATCTTTGATTATCTTATAAGTAAAAGTAAGTAGCATATCCTTTACAGAACGTAGCTTACTATTTGGCTGTTATCAGTTTCTTGGCAAGTGTGCAGTACGGTAGGTTGCCATTACTTTCCCTACGTGGAGGAGCATTCGCCCGAAAAAAAAAGCCCAGTGTCTGCCAAACTGGACACAAGTGGGAATCGAACCTGGAACGTTGGGCTTGTGGAAACCGAGCGGGTTTCAGCCCTAGGCCACACAGCCTCCAATTATCTTATCAGCATATATTAAATCGCCTGGAATTCGTCTCTCCTTTAGACACTGTATGCCGGACACCCTGTATGCACTATTTTCTGTGGTAAAGCATTCCAAGCATTCACCACTCTCTGACTAAAAAAATGTTAACTAGTATCTAATCTGAACCTTTCTTTAGTTAATTTGTAGCTCCTCCCTCTTGTTCTGGAAGACGGCTGTATTTTGAGAAAAAAACAACTTGTTATAATCCAATTTATAATTTCGGTTGATTAACTTATAAACCTGTATAAAATCACCTGGAATTATTCTCTTTTCTAGACACTAAGCCGGTTTTCGAGTCTTTCCTCAAACTGTAATAATTATGTGCTCCCACTATCAGTTTTGTCGCTCTTGTGTCTTTTCAGCATGTTTATATTCCCTCTACAAAAATTACTCCACACCTGTACACAGTACTCTAATCTAGGTCTAACTAATGCTTTATACAGATTAACAATCACTTCTGCAGAATCTCATTGGTAATTTTATTGAATGAAAATCTGGAAGCAAAATATGTCTGGTGTTCTTGCGGGAAATGGAAAACGCTGACTTACAACTGCACCAAATGTTTCACAATTCACGACAAATGTCCGTGTCTACGTCATTACAATCATCATGTGGCATGTCTTTTATAGAACGTCGCTCCCATCAAAGTCTGTCTGACAGAAACTCGTTCCCTTTCCAAAACTCCAGCCTCCGCCACAGTCATACCCAGACATTCCTGGATATCTTGGTCTACCCCTTCCTCTTTGCCTGACCCCATATCTTCCATCACTGTTCCCTCAAGACCGTTGTGTCTCTTGCTTTGAACAAAATATTAACATTTTCTGGCCATAGTGGAATTGATGAACTAGTTCACCTATATGCTCAACTCTTGCCGAATGTCTACATTTGTCTTTTTCTCTGTCCAGTGTATTCTGAGGATCTTTCTGTAACAGTTTGATTCGAAGGATTCGATTCGATTCGATTCGATTCCAGTACGTTTCCATATTATTCGGAGGCATAAAGTAACCTTGCAATTGTCTCACATTGGGGGTGTTTTTGTTGTTGTTTAATGCCTACAATTAGTAAATTTACTCTTTTGTGCGACCTGAAAAGGACGTTAAGTGGCATATTGTAGTAGCTTTCCTCACACCCCGAGCACGCTGATGACCTCGGTCCTCCAGGTTGTTGTGCTATGCTTGACTTCATCTGTGTTGCGCTCACTACTACGGGAATCACATCGATCCACATCTCGTCAGCCAGGCTGCACTGAAAACAGCATGTTTCCAGGGAACGCTACATGGAAGAGAATGTGTGGACTTGGTCAATGTATTGTACCTGATCCTGACGCGAAGTCCCTGGTTAGTATGTTGTGCCTGACGCGACGCCCTGGTTAGTATGTTGTGCCTGACGCGACGCCCTGGTTAGTATGTTGTGCCTGACGCGACGCCCTGGTTAGTATGTTGTGCCTGACGCGAGGCCCTGGTTAGTATGTTGTGCCTGAGGCGACGCCCTATTTAGTATGTTGTGCCTGACGCGACGCCCTGGTTAGTATGTTGTGCCTGACGCGACGCCCTGGTTAGTATGTTGGGCCTGACGCGACGCCCTGGTTAGTATTTTGTGCCTAACTGGACGTGTATCGCAGTTCCCCAGCGTGCGTCTTGCAATGGGGATACAAGTTTAATATATAACTACAAAAACATCTCAGTGAAGATGTATAAATATTTCTTATCAGAGGTCAAACGTAGGAGTATTTATAATTGTATTTCACACGCAAAGAAGAGAACAATGCACGTCATTGTCACGCTGGGTCCAAGACTACGGACGTCCATCTTCAAGGACCACAAGAAATCATGAAAGAAAAAAAAAAACCGGATAGTTTTCTCAAAATATGTTATTAAACGAGAAATCGATATCATGTTTTATCCTAAAGAAACAGTTACACTAAAGAATTAAAAATGTGGCTGAGAAAGAACAACCACAAAATCGATATCATGTTTTTTCCTAAAGAAACAGTTACACTAAAGAATTGAAAATTTGGCTGCGAAAGAACGACAAAATCGATATGGAAGACGGTAAGATGCACAGGTTCAACCTACCGGTACTATACAGACGGAGAAACAAAATCAATAATTTGTGAAAAGTCACACCTAATGCCAGAAGCAAGTAAAAGAAATGCGTTGAGAATGTTCTTATATAGAAGACACATGGATCAATGCTCATCACACAAGTGAAAACGAATCATAGTCATTAGGTAGAACGATGAACATATTTGGACGAAGTAGCAAAGGAAAGCCACAGATAATAGCTTATGCAGCCAGCAGATATAATAGTTTATTGAAGAATGCTCAACTCATTTTCGCCTCAAAATCGAAATACAATCTGGACTATCACACAAAGATGAAAGACTGTATTTAGAAAGTGGATTGAGAAAACTGTTCTTCCGTGCAAAGATATACCCCATTGCCTGATAATTGACACTGCGTCATGCCACAATATAGTGACATAGGTAGACAACATCCCGACGTCATCAGTACGAATACTCAAATAAGGGCGTGGCTTACAAAGGAAAATATTCAGTTTAGCTGAGTGTACCTCAAATATGAATTGTCGTCCTTGATAAACGGGACACATACGATACTTACTTACTTTCCGTGTCCTAGGCACTACATCACATCACCCTTCCAGTATTCAGCCACGTGGATTGCACTGTCACTGGGACTCAGGTCATCCATGCTACAAGTCTCCGGGAGGTTTGGGCAGATCATCAGATGGTCGTGATCTTGTGTTACTCCACATTCCCATGTCTCACCATCCCTGTATCCCCATCTTTTCAGGTTTTTCCTGCATCGTGATACACCAGTTCGAAGTCTATTTAGCGACTTCCATGTTGCGTAAGGCAAGAGATGTCCTGGCGCAGGTTCCTCCCGTAACTCGATCAAGGGGACCAGTGTCAGCTGTTCCCAACTTTCGATGCGTCGATTTCCTGGACTAGTCTATAGGGGCTGGGTTGACTGTAAGAAACTTCGTCTTCACTTTAGTCTTGGGCGCTGCATATAGTGTCTTGTGTCATTTATCTGTTTTTCTCTTTCTATCTCTGGCGCGACAGTTATTCGTATCTCTGGTGGCGCTATGTCGATTATGGGGTATATTTTTTCAGTTGGTGTAGGATTTAGGCATCCAGTAACTATACGGCCTGTCTCATTTATTGCTGCATCTTATGTTTGACATGTACATAGTTTTCCAGACTTGTGCGGCGTATTCAGCTACATGTACACACAGAGCGAGTGCTGATGTTCTGAGGACATTTGACTTTGCTCGCCATGTATTTTCTGTTTTGTCTCCTGGCAATGTGCGGCATATCACAGCGTGCGGTGCAACTTTACTCCCAAGTATGGGGGGTGGGGGGGGGGGGGGGGGGGTTTCTAGACCCTGTTCTTGTCATTTTATCTTCAACTTTCTGTTCGGCTCTCTCTTTCCGAGATGGTAGGCACATACTTGAGTTTTGCTGGAGTTTGGTTTGAGGTGATTTTTTGGGTAATATAGAGCAAGGGCATCAATGGCGTTTGTCAGTTTCTGTTCAACTTCTTTGAAGCCAGGTCCCAGGGAAGCTACTGCTGTATCATCGGCATATATGAGTTTTGTCACATCTGTATCTACAGGTTGATTGATCGTTGGTTTTATACAACATAGGTGCTAGGACACTTCTTTAACACCCCCCTCCCCCCAAGTGACGTAGAATCGCCCATTCTGCAGGATACATTTAATGAGGTTTGTGAGACGCCGGTCCTTTGTCATGGAGTATAGCTTAGCAAACAACTTCTGGTGGCTAATGGGGTCATGGAGTATAGCTTAGCAAACAACTTCTGGTGGCTAATGGGGTCATGGAGTATAGCTTAGCAAACAACTTCTGGTGGATAATGGGGTCATGGAGTATAGCTTAGCAAACAACTTCTGGTGGCTAATGGTGTCATGGAGTATAGCTTAGCAAACAACTTCTGGTGGCTAATGGTGTCATGGAGTATAGCTTAGCAAACAACTTCTGGTGGCTAATGGTGTCATGGAGTATAGCTTAGCAAACAACTTCTGGTGGCTAATGGTGTCATGGAGTATAGCTTAGCAAACAACTTCTGGTGGCTAATGGGGTCATGGAGTATAGCTTAGCAAACAACTTCTGGTGGCTAATGGGGTCATGGAGTATAGCTTAGCAAACAACTTCTGGTGGCTAATGGGGTCATGGAGTATAGCTTAGCAAACAACTTCTGGTGGCTAATGGGGTCATGGAGTATAGCTTAGCAAACAACTTCTGGTGGCTAATGGGGTCATGGAGTATAGCTTAGCAAACAACTTCTGGTGGCTAATGGTGTCATGGAGTATAGCTTAGCAAACAACTTCTGGTGGCTAATTGTGTCATGGATTATAGCTTAGCAAACAACTTCTGGTGGCTAATTGTGTCATGGAGTATAGCTTAGCAAACAACTTCTGGTGGCTAATGGGGTCATGGAGTATAGCTTAGCAAACAACTTCTGGTGGCTAATGGGGTCATGGAGTATAGCTTAGCAAACAACTTCTGGTGGCTAATGGTGTCATGGAGTATAGCTTAGCAAACAACTTCTGGTGGCTAATGGGGTCATGGAGTATAGCTTAGCAAACAACTTCTGGTGGCTAATTGTGTCATGGAGTATAGCTTAGCAAACAACTTCTGGTGGCTAATTGTGTCATGGAGTATAGCTTAGCAAACAACTTCTGGTGGCTAATGGTGTCATAAGCTGCGATTAAGTCAATACAATTTACTACGGTGATCTGTTTATGTTCATGCCCGTCCTTGATAAGTTGTGCCAGGTTAAGACACTGGCCGCAACATGATCTCCCAGGTCTGAAGCCTGCTTGCTCCTTGATGAGTTGTGCCAGGTTAAGACACTGGCCGCAACATGATCTCCCAGGTCTGAAGCCTACTTGCTCCTTGATGAGTTGTGCCAGGTTAAGACACTGGCCGCAACATGATCTCCCAGGTCTGAAGCCTGCTTGCTCCTTGATGAGTTTGTCTCTGACGGTGGCGATACGACTCGGGATCATTCTTTCAAAGAATTTATTCAGATGGCACAGTAGTGAAACCGGTCGGAAGTTCTTAGGTTCTGATGGGGTTTTCCTGGTTTTAGCAGAGCAACCACATGGGATTTTCTCCAGATTTTAGGAATTTGCAAAGAACCGATGCTTGTGTTGAAAAGCTGAAGCAGCCATGTGATAGTTTCTAGTTTTTAATTTGCTCTGTTCTCAAGTCATCTGGGCCAGCTGCTTTGTTGTTTTTCATTTGATGTATTGCATCATTTAGTTCTTGCAAAGAGAAAGGTATCGCCAATATGCTATTCTCCTGTTTACAATCTCGCTGGATATTGGTTTACTCTGCTTTTTGAGTGGGTTTGCCGTTCAGTAGTAATTGGTGGGCTATTTGATTGGGGTTGACCTGTGTTATGCCTGCAGGAGCGCTCACTGGATCATTACTTAAAATTGTAATAAGTTTCCAAGCGCATCTACTGTTTTGTTTCATTTCAAGGACTTCCACCAAGTGGCGCCATTATTCTGGCTGTGACTCTGATATGGCATGTAGTAGGTATTCCTCAGCCTGGATGATTTCATCAGAAAGAGGATTACTTTCAAATAGTGCCTGGTAGTGCTCGTATAGCGCCTTTCATTCATCGTTAAGACCTGGGATATACTGATTTCTGCAGCCTCTTTGGTATGTGGTGTCTACACATTATTTTACGAGTTTGTCTAAGGCCTCATATTTTGCGGGGATTGGTTCTAATTTATGCACCTGTTTGTGGGTAAGAATATCGTGTTGTGAATGTTCTTTTTGAATCAATTATCACATACTTTCATAGGAGTATTTGGGACATTTGCTCAATGATTTGAGCTGCTTCATCTTATGTGAAGCAACTCTAGAAACCTCCTCATATGGTATTTGGAGATACGCCTTTGACTCATAAACATTTTTATGTTTGAACAAATACGGTAAAGTGTGTCTTATAGAAACAAAATATTTTTCTCACCGTAACATATAAAAAAAAACCCATCCGATTTGATATAGCGGTAGCGCTTTCATAATTTTAATTAACGAAATAAAACGTCATATCAAATATAGGATCACAGGCACAAAAATGGTATTGATACGTTATTGAATTCTGGAGAAATTAGATATATTTTGAAAGCAAATGTTTACGAACAAGCTATATAATAAGAGGTCAGATTGTTGTTGAGTGGAGCGGGTCAAACAGGGCAACAACCTCCAGCACGCGAGGGGAGATGGTGGCAGTGACCTCAGCTCTGAGATGGCTATCTGATACAGCTTTAACATGGTTAATCATCGTATCAGACTCCAAGTCTTTACTTTGGAAGGTACAGAAGACTTTGCCAAGGCAGGAGTGGATAACAGCTGTAGAGGCTTCGCGCCTCCAGGGGCTGGTAGTATCTTCTATGCTTGTGATTCTGGGGTCACGTCCAACGAAAACATTCTTCTTCTTCTTCTTCCTCTTCTTCTTCACCTCCTTCTTCTCCATCTTCTTCTTCGTCGTTCGTTCTCAAACTCCAGGTACCCTGAAAATGGAATTGCAAGTAGCAGGATGTTATCCGGAGACCGGACTGCGTTTAGTTCACAGCTTGATTGCGATATTTACACCTTTTGGTCGAACATATCCGACTTCAGCATGACATTGTTGGGTACCATTAGTCTTCCCTCTTCGATCCCTTCTCCTTAGCCAGTCTTCCCTCTTCGATCCCTTCTCCTTAGCCAGTCTTCCTTCTTCGATCCCTTCTCTTTAGCCAGTCTTCCCTCTTCGATCCCGTATCTTTAGCCAGTCTTCCCTCTTCGATCCCTTCTTTTTAGCCAGCCTTCCCTCTTCGATCCCTTCTCTTTAGCCAGCCTTCCCTCTTCGATCCCTTCTCTTTAGCCAGTCTTCCCTCTTCGATCCCTTCCCCTTATCCAGCCTGCTCTGTTGCAGCCTGTTATCCAGGATCGCCACGCGAAGGTGGGGAAGGGTCTTGCGAGTCGCTGGCCCTGACGCTACACGGCAACAGATCAATGAATATCACACGTTCTGCTGAACTTTAACATCGATTAGAATCGATCAGGGACAAAGGATAGGACAGAGCAGGAGATCGTTTAACCAGCCAGCTACATTAAATTCGGCAGCGAAGATATCACCGCGAGTCTATTTTTGCTCTCGTGTTTTGGTCCATTATGGATGCCGTCAGTCCACGGGTTTGACTTGGATTCATACTAGTCTACGACTTACACTCGTGTCGACAGAAACGTGCCACGGTTTTCCATTTGGAACAGTTAGTTCGTGCATTTTGTGGTTCCCCTCGCCAATTATCCTGGCAAAGTCATCGACTTTTTTTTATAGTATTTCGGCTACCCTTTGTCGTGTTTCCACGGTCAAGTATGCACGGCTGAACTTCACAAGATACCGTCCTTCACCATGTTTGCTGACGACACATGGTCCAATAATGGACTAACACATCGTCCGGGAGAGATTTAGTTCTGCCCGGTTAGCAACATGCAGAGGACACATAGCTCACACGCCGAGTCTTCTTCTTTTTGCTTGTATCGTACTTGTGCCTTTCAGCGCCAGGTTATGAAGAGGTTTCTTGACCAGACCCTTGTATGTGCTTGTGCCTTTCAGCGTCAGGTTATGAAGAGGTTTCTTGACCAGACCCTTGTATCGTACTTGTGCCTTTCAGCGGCAGGTTATGAAGAGGTTTCTTGACCAGACCCTTGTATGTGCTTGTGCCTTTCAGCGTCAGGTTATGAAGAGGTTTCTTGACCAGACCCTTGTATGTGCTTGTGCCTTTCAGCGTCAGGTTATGAAGAGGTTTCTTGACCAGACCCTGGTATGTGCTTCGTACACGGGGAGCTTTACTGCTTCTGCTATTTCTGCTATCTTTCTTTTGCGTGGGCAGCCCTTGACTTTGTATCCATTGTATCTGAATAGAATTGCTTTCTGAGGCATACTATCCTGTGTTTGTCGCTTCACCTTGCCGAACTATCATCGCGGCTCCCGTTCAATGGTAGCGGATTACACGGCTTCACCAAAGAAGTCCTCAGAGACTTCGGTCGACACACTCACCATGAAACCACACGATTTCGATAAATACAATGGTTCACTTACACCTAAACGAACATTAGTATTATTATTATTACTCTTATGATTGATTGACCGTTTTCGCCTTGTCAGACGATAACATTTATGCTTTTAGCACAAAGCCCGGGCAGAAATATAGAGACCATGTGTTGCCCATGCAGTATGGTCCCTCTCTCGGTCTGCCTTGTTTCCTCCAAGGGAAAGATGATACCAATACATTTGGAACAAGGCAAGCTGCAGAAACTGCCGGGTCAGCAGAGCAATGCACTATCTGTTCTCCTGTCTGGGCTTCACTCCTAGACCAGTCGGCAGCCAAGGCTAAGGGCCAGGTTTGCCCTGCCACAACACTCAGCTTAGGTTGCCTTTCATCGCCATAGGATAAGGTATTGTTTCCTCTTGCGTGTGCTCCTTCGCACATCGTCAGTTGTCAGGTTTGGTAGACGTTGACCAACTTTCAGAGTTATCAGAAAACAGGTTGCACAGCCGTGTCTGACAAAACCCGACAAGATACGCTAGTATCTATGGTTTAAAATCAGAGTATTCCTTCTCCTAGATGAGCTGCCTTCCTAGGCTTTCCAGCCCCATCTGCCCGAAGATATTATATTATGATTATGATTATTATTATTATACATACCTCTACACCTCACGGTAGAAGAGGAGCGACTAAGTAAGTAAGTATTATTATACATGAAACTTCAGTATCCACACCTATCATCGTTTGTGTGTATGTCTGTGAACGAGTGTGTTCGATATGCACAATTTAGCCGTACTGAGGTTTTGATATCACACTCATTTGATCAGGGAAAACCCAAAACGCTCGGCTACCTGATCCTCCATAGACATAGCAGTGTCCAAAATGTATACTATTGTAAACTGCCCACCCCCCTCTCTCTCCTCTCTCTTCCTCTCTCTCTCATTTAGTATTCCCCCCACACCCGAATAAAAAAAATGAAAATAAATACAAAATAAATTAAAATCAAACAACCTAAAAAGATAATCACAGTCTCACAATTCAACAGTGTAGGCGCACCTGCCGGGCACGCCACAATAATGGACACACCTCTGTGCGTGCGAGATTTCGTCTGCCTTTGACCTAACCGCGTTCTATTCAAGCGTGATTACTGACAATCTCCTCGGTTATATTATGGCCTGTCTGCCTTTGTTTGTCTGACGACCCTCTGCTTGTATATTGTGGTTTCAGGTCCACTCGTACTCGTCGGAACTTAAAAATGTAAGTCTTATAAATTGTCCTGGAGGACTTGTTGACACGCCCAGCTGTGCCTGGACAATGCCTTGGCTGTCAGGGCCTGACAACGTTCGTGCCAAGAACAGCACTGGGACATACGATCCACCCGGAGAGCCGTCGAGAGACATTCGAGATTGGCTGAGGGCGGTGGCTTTTGTGTGCTACTTGTCTCATGTGGCCATTATCACTGGGCATGGACTTGGATGGTTTGAGTTGCTGGAGTGAAGCTCATCTCACATGACACTTATTATTGGGGCTGTAGTTTGTTTTTGCTTGTTCTTCTTCTTCCTCTTGTTCTTCTTTCTTCTTCTTCTTTATTTTCTTCTTCTTCTTCTTCTTTTCCTGCTCATTCCATTTCTTCTTCTTTGTCTTCTTCTTGTTCATCTGCTTTTCCTGCTCCTTCTTCTTTCTTCTCCGTCTTTGTTTTCTTCTTCTTCGTTCGCTCTAATATAAACTCATCTATTTCACTAATACATTTGGCAGTCCATCTCATACTTCATCTGTGTCTTCTTCTTCGTCGTTTTTTTTCTGAAACTACAAATACCGATCTCTGAAAAGGGCTTTGCAAGTAGCTGGATGTTGTTCAGAGAACGGAATGCGTTGTGTCGTAGTTTACAGCTTGGCTGCGATATTTGCACCTAAAGGTCATACTTGAGCTGTCATCTTTGGTCACAGAGTTAGCCTTTCCTCTTCGAACCCTTTTCCTTAGCTAGTCTGCTCTGCTGTAACGTCATTTCCAGGATGACCACGTAGAGATGTAGAAGATATTTCTCAGATCTGGTTCTCTGACCATGGCGTTTCAACGTCATACAGTTTATCCCGCAATTAAGCTGGGGAGAGCCATGTTGCCACTCTGTTATTCTTGTTGATCTGGCAGACCTAAAGAACGTATTCCACCGTTTGTTTTGTTTTTGGCATATGTCCAATTAGTAATTTAACAGATGGTGTTTCAGTCTACAGTGCAGTGGCGTGTTCACAGTTTGAAGTCCCTTGATCTCTTCTTGGCACAGAGTAGTATGCTTCTGCTATATCAGATCCTGAGTGCTCTCTTTGACATTTGTCTTTGAAGTTAATTTTTTTATTATTGTCTTTATTTCTTGAAATGTATCTCTGTCTTCAGTTTGGAGTGTGTTTCATCAGTCGTTATCTAGTTTATCCCATCCCTGGTTTCCGTGTATCTTACAATGTGCAGGGATCCATTGAATTTTCACTCTGTTGAAATTGTAGCTGCTATACATAGTTGTTATATTTTCTGTTTCTATTTCTAAGAATTGACATCACTGCACTCCGGGCATACCCATAGGTGCTCAGCCTCTCTCAGGAAATGGCACAGGGTATGGATGTTAATGGTTCCTGTAGCTCGCTGGTTGTACATTCTCTTGCTCTGTCCTCTCATGCGCCCTGCTCCCCTCGAACCTCGTTTAATATCAAAACTTTGCAGCCTGTGGATTGCTGCTTCATCTATTGCAGTGTCCTCATCTAACAGGCGTTCGTTGATTGATTTCAAAATGTCACTCCTACCCATCACAAACGTTATAATAATGGTGGGTTTGTGAAGCCAAGATGTCAGCTCTTTTATTGCCTTGAACCCCAGCATGACCAGGACAGTAGATCCATGTCAACCACTGGAGGTTTGAGGCCTCAGCAGCTGCTATCCACTCGTAGCTAATCCATCCCTTTTGTACCTTTTGAAGTACGGCTTGCACGTCTGTCACGATGACTGCCCTTGTTAAAGAAGTCGTTTATAAACTGTTATATAAGTTATGCTGCTGTGAAAGATATAATAGCTTTTGTTTTTGTTTTAGCTGTTATTTGTTGTCCCTGATGGAGGTCTTTTTGTAGTAATCTAGGTTTCGTTCCTGCTTACGTCTTAACGCGGGATCAGACTATACCTGTACATGTTTTATCACTTTATTTGAATGCACACTACCGTCGCAGCCCTTCCTGATTGTTAATGTTGTATTAGGAAAGGAAGACTAACGTCTGGTCAGACAAAGTATACTGATCAGACATGTTAGTCAGGGTCAGGCAGAGTATACTGATCGGACATGTTAGTCAGGGTCAGGCAAAGTATACTGATCAGACATGTTAGTCAGGGTCAGGCAAAGTATACTGATCAGACATGTTAGTCAGGGTCAGGCAAGTATACTGATCAGACATGTTAGTCAGGGTCAGGCAAAGTGTACTGATCAGACATGGTAGTCAGGGTCAGGCAACGTATACTGATCAGACATGTTAGTCAGGGTCAGGCAAAGTATACTGATCAGACATGTTAGTCTGGGTCAGGCAATGTATACTGATCAGACATGTTAGTCAGGGTCAGGCAACGTATACTGATCAGACATGTTAGTCAGGATCAGGCAAAGTATACTGATCAGACATGTTAGTCAGGGTCAGGCAAAGTATACTGATCAGACATGTTAGTCTAAGCTTCATAACGAAAAGCTACCCAAGCATGGACTGGACCCATGCATACACCGACGGTTCTGTTACAAACACTACACAGAACGGAGGGGCAGGAGCATTCCTGAGCCTACCAAATGGCAGAAAAATAACACTGTCATTCGCTACTGGTAAGTACACAAGCAATTTCAGAGCGGAGGCAGAGGCAATGAGGGCGGCAGTGGAAGAAATGGTGACACACAGTGAAAATGAAAGCCATATAGTCCTGCTTACAGATGCTCTCGCCGTAGTCACAGCGCTAAAAAGCCAGAAAAATACTGAGCTTAATGACTTAAGAGCAGCACTCTGCAAACTGTGCCAGCAGTCCGCACCAAAAAGGGTAGTGGTACAGTGGGTCCCATCACACTGCAACATCCAAGGCAACGAGGAGGCAGACAGACTGGCAAAAGAAGGTGCAAGACTACCACAAACAGATACTAGTTTGACGTACGAAGAGTCAAAACGGCTTATCAAAGCCAGATACATGACCAAATGGGAAACCGAACATACTGGTTACACCAAAAACGATGCCTATTACCAGTTGAACCGAAGAGAGCAGGTCGTTGTCTTCAGACTTCGCACTGGCCACAATAGACTGAGGTACCACCTATTCAACAAATTGAAGATAGGGTGTACCGACGAATGCCCGTGCGGTACTGGTAAAATGATCGCTGAACATCTGCTGCAGAACTGCCCGACATACGAGGATCAGAGAGAGCAGATGTGGCCATCACCAGTGGAACTGCAAGATAAGCTCTATGGCAGTGGCGACAGCCTCAGGATGACCGCCGCTTTTTTCGAAAAAATAATGGTTACTGTCTGACTGCGTACGAAGAAGAAGAAGACATGTTAGTCAGGGTCAGGCAATGTATACTGATCAGACATGTTAGTCAGGGTCAGGTAAAGTATACTGATCAGACATGTTAATCAGGGTCAGGCAAAATATACTGATCAGACATGTTAATCAGGGTCAGGCAAAATATACTGATCAGACATGTTAATCAGGGTCAGGCAAAACATACTGATCAGACAAAATAGTAGACCTACTCATTGTGGGCAATCGAAACAACGATGTAATTTTAACGGGCATATGTAAACTACTTTATCTCTTTTGCATGATCCTTGTTTTCCAAATTGACTATTTCAGCTGTTCATAGTGCCTTGGAATTCGATGGCCCAACCGTGCTTGCCATGCAGAGGTCACCGCGCAGAAAAATCTCCCCCTCATCTCAGAAGATCTGGTCCAACGCCGCCATTCCATTTTCTGCCATGTTGTCCAACAGGATCAGGACGGCTCGGCTCATCAACTCCTTCTCAAATCATTACTCTGCGCCTAGGACCCATCTCATTGCTCCGACAGTCTCCCCATCAATCCTGACAACAGCAGGTTGCGGCACGTGGCCATGGCAGTAGTCAATCGTCGTAACTGGCTACTTACGACTAAGCAAATACGGCTTGGCTTGACTTCGTTAGTTCTCAATCTCCCACTACTAAACCATGAAAGGGATTAAGTAGCAGAATGTAATTCAGAGCACGGAATGCGTTGTGTCGTAGTTTACAGCTTGGCTGCGATATTTGCACTTTTCGGTCCAACACATCCGACTTCAGCAAGCATTTTTTGAGTGCCGGGTAAGCATTTCCTCTTCGATCCCTTCTCCTTAGCCAGTCTGCCCTGCTGCATCCTGTTATCCAGGATCACCTCGTGGAGGTGTAGAAGGGTCTTGGCAGCTCTGGTTCGCTGGCCCTGACACTAGCAGTCAGCTATGGGTCACTGACCACTGCAGCTCATGCGCTGCTCAGCATCTTGATCCCCTGGGCAAATATTATTATTATTACTATTAGTGAGTGCCTAGGCCTCAGCTCTGAAGATGTTTGTGAATTGCCCAGTGCCCGATGTGATTCATATTTCCTGTCTATTATGTAATTGACTATAAACGTCTCCCCCTCCATTATTCATAGCTGTTGTTGCTGATCTATCTGTTAATAAGCAGGTCTATTCTGTGGATGCATTTGTCTTTTAGAAACATTCCAAGTATATTTTTTATCTATTTCTGTTTTGCTGTCTTTTAGAAATATTCCAAGTATATTATTTCTCTATTTCTGTTTTGCTGCCTTTTATAATTATTTCTAGTATGTTGTCGGTGGACGACAGTAATCAGCGACTGATAGCTTGTTGTTTATGTCACGGTCATCGAATCACCAAATGGCCGCCTCGGAAACAGGCTGTATTTGTGCATTCTGGCTGAGAGAAGATGGATCGAAAAAGGAAGGTAAACTTGGTCTCAAAATGTGCCCTGCTGAATCTTGATGTATCCGGTCGAAAGGAGCAGATATCGCCGTATCGATGTAACATACGACACAACAAAACACAATCACTTTTTGGAATAAAGGAAGAAAATGGTGATGAAGTTGACGCTTTCTTTTCGAGCGTTCAAGTTTCAGAGTGATAAATCATTCACTTCTCACGATAAATAGGCAGAGTTCGATCTCCCGTATCCCTACGAAGAGTCCAAAAGGCTTATTGGAGCCAGATACATGGCCAAATGGGAAACAGAACATACTGGCTACACAAAAAATGATGCTTATTACCAGTTGAACAGAAGAGAACGGGTGGTGGTCTTCAGACTCCGCACAGGCCACAACAGACTGAGGTACCACCTATTCAATAAACTGAAGATAGGTGGCACTGACGAATGCACTTGTGGTACCGGGAAAATGACCGCTTAACATCTGCTGCAAAACTGCCCGACATACGAGGACCAGAGAAAGCACATTTGCCCATCACCAGTGGCAACACTAGACAAGCTCTATGGCAGTGTGGACAGCCTCAGGATGATCGCTGCTTTTTTCGAAAAAATACAGGTTGACGTTTGACAGCGTACAAAGAAGAAGAAGAAGAAGAAGAAGAAGAAGAAGAAGGAGGAGGAGGAGGAGGAGGATGAGGAGGAGGAGAAGAAGGAGGAGGAAGAGGAAGAGGAAGAAGATCTCCCGTATCGACGCGCTCTACCAAACCCAACTGGAAATGGGGGCTAGAATTAAAGTTAAAGAAGGAAAAACGACGAGAAAGGGTCTCAAAATGACAGTGCTTCTATTTTAGTGTCTGTCACGCGCATTTGTCTACCCCAGTTTCGTTTGACGGCACAGTTATCAGCCTCTTGTGATATTATCTCGGTGTCGCAGTGCTATAAGCCCCCACTATACGAGCATCTTTATGAACACTCATTTTACGAACAACCGCACACACAAAACCCTTGAATTAGAAGGCGAGTTTGCTCTTACTAATATGTTTCTGAACTTTACATTCATCTTCCAATTTTGCAAAAATTTAAATAATTCAAGAAAAGATTTCTTTTTTTTAAAAACAATTTTAATTTTTGTTTATTTATGATTATTCTAAACTTTTAGCTTTCGATTGCATTTTCAAAGGACATATAGTGCGTTATTTACTTCTCTTTCGGTGGGCTAAGAACACAAACAGATTGAATTTCGGTTTACAAACAAATGTGTACTACGAACAAATCCGTATTACGAACAAATCCGTATTACGAACAAATCTGTATTACGAACAAATCCGTATTACGAACAAATCCGTATTACGAACAAATCCGTATTACGAACAAATCCGTATTGCTAATATGTTATTGTCGCTATTTGTGTGTATAGCAAGGTAACACTGTAGTTTTGTTCTCTTCTTTGTCACAAACACACAAAACGCTAATTTAAACCAATCGAGGCTGAACCCATCAATACGTGTCATCTTCTTCTTTGACGTTCGTCCTGGAAAAGGATGTTGTTTCGTAGTTTACAGCGAGACTGAGGGCGCACAAACCTAGCATAGGTACATACAGACGCACGCATTCATCCAAGCACTGGTTTATGCGTCCTGATATCGCCCAATTTACTACGGTCTGGGGTGGAAAGTGGCGCGCCTCCGCCAGTAGAAACTAGTGAGGCAAACATTTAAGCAAAAAAAAAAAAAAAAAAAAAAAAAAAAGCGAGACTGGGAATCTGAGCCTTTTGACGCAACATATCTATTTCAGCTGGCTTCTTGGAGTTCCAGGTTTGCCTTCCTTCTGCAATCCATGTTCTCCCAGTCAGAATACAACAGTACATCTTGTTTCCAAGGCAGCGGAGTGGAGTCGGATCTTGGTCAGCTCTTGTTCAATCAGCTACAAAAATTATCGCGGTGAGGAAAGCCTGAAAAAACTGGTCTTCATTTCTCGAATAGAGAAGAATTCGAGGTGAATTAATTCAAGTGTATAAATTAATAAAAGGATAGGATAAACTAGACTATACCAAGTTTTTCAAAGAACGACCGGCTACAAGAACAAGAGGGCACAACTACAAATTGTTTAAATACAGGTCCAGATTAGGAAATATTTTTTTTAGTCAGAGAGTGGTGAATTACTGGAATGCATTGCCTCAGGATATAGTGGAAGCAGAGTCAGTTAATCTATTCAAAAATAGATTGGATGCTCACAGTATTTTGAGTATCCGTGAAGTGAAATAAACTGGTTGTATACATGCTCTGTACAGTCTTCTAAACCAGTATAATGAAGTTAGTTAAGTTAACTAGGAGTCACTGGCTGTTGTCAACTCATTCACTGTGCTGCATCTTCGGACCCATACGTGACAGTACACAAAGGTCCCTGTGGTCGAGATGTAAGGCACTCGCCTCCCAAAGCGATTAACGGGAACGGTGGGTGATCGAATCCCGCAAGTTTCAAGCGACCCCTGCACTCAAGGGAGGTAGGACCAGAGTGCCTGTACACTGAGTTACCTCAAGTGGTGTTGACTTTTGTCTTGCCACTTGTCCAAGTTAGCTCGGGACGAGAGACTCAGGCTGATGACATGCGCAGTTACCTCCTCACTTTAATCCAAATAAAAGCAAGTTACGTCATCATGACACAACTATCTGATGATTTCGCCATCGTCGCTCACAATGGGCAACTACGACATTACATACATCATGTACTCCGTTCTGCAGTGGGCTTTTTCTCGTCTCTGTTACCACCAACACCCCGTGCTCTGGCGGTAACCACTCCGGCAATTACGTAACTAAATGACATTAACCGCTTCGACTGTGACTATCAAGCCACTTTCTACACCACCCTCTCCCATTAGAGTCAACTGCGGACGATTAAGTTAGACACCAGATAATTTCATTTGGGTAAGTGGTGGAACTAGTGTCTACTGATGCTGACGAGCCGCCTCGTGAAATCGCATTACTTACAGCAGCACCCGGCAAGTCAGTCAGCTGTCATGTAGCTGGATACACTCCCTGGGATTAATACACCCGCACGACTTTCTCCACATCCAGTGGCGTATCTGCCGCGGATATCCGGAGTGAGTGGTGGAGGGCATGTACGCAGTGGATCCTGGAACTGTGCTGGTATTCAGTCACCAATGAAAACGTTCCACGAGGAGCATATGCCCCAACATTAAATTAAATCCACATAGTAATGTTGTTGTTTACTGCCAAAAATGAGTAAGTTTATTGTTTTGTGTGCCCTGAACAGGGCGTTAAATGGAGGGTTGTAGTAGCTTTACTCACATTCCGAGCGTGCTGATGAAGGTGGACCGCGGTCCTCCAGGCGGTTGTGCTATGCTTAGTGAAGTTCACTACTGCTGGGATCACGTCGATCCACATCTCGTCAGTCAGATGCCTTGAAAACAACCTGTTTCCAGGGAATGCTACATGGAAAAGAGAAAATGGTCTTTGTCAGTATGTCGTGCCTGACCCTGACGCGACGTCCTGGTCAGTATGTTGTGTCTGACCCTGACGCGACGTCCTGGTCACTATGTTGTACCTGACCCTGACGCGACGTCCTGGTCAGTATGTTGTGCCTGACCCTGACGCGACGTCCTGGTCAGTATGTTGTGCCTGACCCTGACGCGATGTCCTTGTCAATATGTTGTGCCTGACCCTTACACGACGTCCTGGTCAGTATGTTGTGCCTGACCGGACTAGCGCCACAGTACATCGTCCACATAATAATACAACAAGAGACAAGCTGGTCATATGAAGGAGTCAATCGCCAAGCAAGTGTTTCGTTCTTTTAAAGTACTCTCCTCTTTAAGGCCATTTCATAGCTTCCATGTGTCATTGTCCTGTTACATGTAGTTTGTTATTGTTGGTTATTACCAACATTTAGGAATTGAACCACACAACCTTCTTGCTATTAGGTCGGTATCATTATCTGTTCGGCCAGTCTGTTTTGATATGAATCTAATATCTTATTTTCAGTAAAAAAGACACGCCATGTCCTACAGCCCGTATCCATAATTTTGTTAGCCCGCTGAAACGGTTGTGAAACATTTTCATGGAGGTATAGTCATATCGTTGACGGATGATAAAATCCGAGGTCCCGTGTAAACGCTAAGAACGCAACAAAAAAAAACTTGGAAATTGAAAATCTATAAGAGCATGCTGTTTGCCACTGCCTGTGCAGAAATAAAAAAATAATTTTTTTACCCTTTAGACAAAAAGCGGCGCTTACGCGGTTGAAACCCATATGGTAGGATAAGCAGTTAGACCAATTTGCTCATTGGTGCTCTCAATATTTTTGTATACCTGTGAGACCAGTCTTGCGGATATCCAGTGCAGAATACATGCAATGGAAATAAGGTGCTTTAGAAGACTTTTAAATGTTACATATAAGGATCCTGTCACGAACGTAGAAATACGACGAAGTGTGGAAAACGCAATTGGTCCGTTTGATGATCTGTTCATGGCTACCAAAAGGCGAAAGATGGCTTGATAACGGCTCGTCACGAGGGTCAACGGAATTACAACTTCGATACTGAATGGTTCCGTACCAGGAAAGAGAGGGCGGGGCGTTCCGGTGATGCACGGCTGGCGGTATGGGATTGTGGGAGTGTCTTCAAGTGTGCCCCAACGACCTGATGGGTTACGGGATGAACTGAACTGAACTGAACTGAATACCTTACCTTCCCCCCAACTAGTTAGACACAGGAATTACAATCCAAACAAGAACCTACTACGGATGATCTTCGGCTACCTGGCAGCAGGCATACACCTGCAAGTATTATTAACGGAATACCAAGTATTCCAAGTGCACATTTGTTAACTTTAGCTTCTGCAGGATCAAGTAGCCGGCTGTCGTGGCCAACCGGCCTCCATTACCAACTATCCTCGGTGACCTCTCAGGACACTCTTTTCTGGTTACAGTGACACTATTGCCTTCTCCTAATTCTGATCCAGGTAACACGCTCACGAACATGAATTATTAAGCAATTTCTGGTCTGTCAAGAATCGATATCACTGCAAGCCAGGCACACCCGTAGGTTATTTGTGTTCCTCAGAAACATGAATAGAAGTTTGATACAATAGTACTCCAAGAATAGTCTCCAGGGGTTTTACGAGTGATCATGATTGAACACAATAGAAGCCATACTTGTAATACTTGGCATCCTGGTATTCAAACAGGAATGTTGTTAATACATGTTGCCAGGCAGCGGAAACTATCAGGAGTAGGTATTTTAAACCTACTAGGCCGGGTGGAAGGTACAAATAATTTGGGTACACTTTTAAATATAATTTTTGAATTTTATCTGGGCAGCGGCCCTTAAGCCAACTCATTTCGATTTCTGCCAAGTGATTTTTAACGTGTTCGACACTAAACACGGGAGTCCGATCCCACTGCCCAGAGATCATGGGAATTTTTTACCAGAAGATCCAGGTGAATAAATCCAACGTGATTCGAACCAGCGACCACTTTACCTCGAGAACACTTAGTTTCTCCATAAATAGCGTTCCCACATTTCTGGCATTTTTAAACCACCCCCTTCCTTACGTCCAATTCTGTTCACATTTAGTGTGTTCACATTTAGTCTGTTCACATTTAGTGAGTTCACATTTAGTCTGTTCACATTTAGTGTGTTCACATTTAGTCTGTTCACATTTAGTGTGTTCACATTTAGTGTGTTCACATTTAGTGTGCTCACATTTAGTCTGTTCTCATTTATTCTGTTCACATTTAGTGTGTTTATATTTAGTCTGTTCATATTTAGTCTGTTTACTGTTAGTCTGTTCACATTTAGTGAGTTCACATTTAGTCTGTTCACATTTAGTGTGTTCACATTTAGTGAGTTCACACTTAGTCTGTTCATATTTACTGTGTTCATATTTAGTATGTTCCCATTTAGTATGATCAAATTTAGTATTTTCACATTTAGTCTGTTCACAACTAATAGAGGACAAAATTCAGGGGAAAAGAAGAAGGTGACGTCCAAGAAACAATGGCATCACACAGGCTTTCTAGAAGATAGATATGTAGACTTGTACTGAGCTGAAGAGATCTTCTGAGAACAGAGGACACTGGCGTGACATGATCATAAGACTTCAACACCAGTCTATGGACTGACCAACCTGCTGATGAAGGCTCTTTTAAGCTTTGACAGTTTATAATTCTTGTGGAGTTGCAGAGCGGACATTGTATCTGTAAGGAATACAGCCTGCTGACATTAGCTTGTCGTGTCACTAATAATTTATGCAGCAATAACTAGTACATGTTCTCCAGCCGATATGTATGAAAATAATTATTTAGTGGAATGAGCCAGTGCAGATTGTAAGGACAGTCAAGAGGGACACAACAAAATGTTTATCTTGATTTTAACCGTTAACCTCTTGATTTTAACCGTTAACCTCTTGATTTTAACCGTTAACCTCTTGATTTTAACCGTTAACCTCTTGATTTTAACCGTTAACCTCTTGATTTTAACCGTTAACCTCTTGATTTTAACCGTTAACCTCTTGATTTTAACCGTTAACCTCTTGATTTTAACCGTTAACCTCTTGATTTTAACCGTTAACCTCTTGATTTTAACCGTTAACCTCTTGATTTTAACCGCACAGTTAACCTCTTGATTTTAACCTTTAACCTCTTGATTTTAACCGCACAGTTAACCTCTTGATTTTAACCGTTAACCTCTTGATTTTAACCGCACAGTTAACATCTTGATTTTAACCGCACAGTTAATCTCTTGATTTTAACCGTTAACCTCTTGATTTTAACCGCACAGTTAACCTCTTGATTTTAACCGTTAACCTCTTGATTTTAACCGTTAACCTCTTGATTTTAACCGTTAACCTCTTGATTTTAACCGTTAACCGCTTGATTTTAACCGTTAACCTCTTTATTTTAGCCGCACAGTTAACCTCTTGCGAAGATAAGAATGTTTGTTATATTTGATGAATATGTATGTAAATGAGATCTGCCATCTGGACTTCCGCTTTCACTTCAAATACCTCCTCCCTCCTTTACAATTTTTGTTGTTTTAAAAATAATTTCAGGATTCCATTGGCGAAGGCACGGCACTTTCAACCCAAGACCGTAATCTTTTGCGTTATAGCAGGGCGTTTTGGCCAATGTATGGATGTGTGTGTGTGGTGTGTGTGTGTGTGTGTGTATCTGTGTATCTGTTTGTAATATGTTGTTGAGTGTGTTTCGCTAGAACTGTTTTACACTACAGTAGTTTTGCCAATCCTTTCTGTACGTGGAGAAGTGGTCATACCGAGACACATCCCCGACATTCCCGATCAAACTGGACACGAAGTGATTTCGAACTCGGTATGTTGTCAGTGCAAACCAAGCTTTGACTCGATGCACACCCCTACACCATGTACCTCCCCTCCCTACCTTATCCATATGTGTTTACTGTTATACATACCTCTTCCTCCCGTCCCCAGTGTGGACATCCTTTTTGTAAATCTCTTTCAGTCTTTGTTGTGGGTAGCCACCGAGCATCGGTATTTCAATCAATCAATGCTCGTCGCTTCTTTCGAGGCATTCGTCATTGGCAACCTTCCTCCAGCAAGTTCGATCTTGAGCTGCTCTTTCTGCTCGTTTTCAGTTGGGGTCCAGGGGTCGAAGTTCATTTTTAAAGTCTCTCTTCAAAGTGTTTATTGGTTTCTTTTCCTTCCCCTGGGAATTTCATGTCAGCGCTTGTTTGACTATGTTTGATGGTACTTTCCGTAGCATGTTTTCTATCTGATCCCATATGGGAGGATAACTAACGTCTGGTCAGGCACAACATACTGGTCAGATGTTAGTCAGAGTCAAGCAAAATATACTTGTCAGACATGTTACTCAGGGTCAGGCAAAATATACTGGTCAGACATGTTAGTCAGGGTCAGGCAAAATATACTGGTCAGACATGTTAGTCAGGGTCAGGCAAAATATACTGGTCAGACATGTTAGTCAGGGTCAGGCAAAATATACTGATCAGACATGTTAGTCAGGGTCAAGCAAAATACACTGGTCAGACATGTTAGTCAGGGTCAGGCAAAATATACTGGTCAGACATGTTAGTCAGGGTCAGGCAAAATCTACTGCTATGTCATCAATAGTGCCTCGCTTGTTGCCACTAACTAGCTGGTCGATCTGTTGTTTCACTGTGTCAATTGCCACGCTTTGTGGTGCCACTCCCCGCGACTCATCAATGACGTTCTGTCTTTCTTTTTTAAATGGTTTACCCATTCGTACACTCTCTTCTGACTCAAACACCTGTCTCCATACTTAAACATCGTTCTTTTGTTGATTTCAGAATGGTTCACACCTCTTACTACAAAAAGAAAAAAAAACGAAAAAAACCAAACGTACCCAATAACGCCTCGTTGTTCTTCCACGGCAAAAAATCGACATAGAAACGACCATGTTGTACTAATATTGCGCATGCTGCTCGATTGACACTATCCCTACAGGCAGTATTGCTAAAGAACCATATTGTGTCCTGAAATTTTCCGTTGTACGTACGCTTCAATGCACTTTATAATACAATTTATGTTGCTTAATGACTATCCCTCGTATTAGTCGGACTTTATTTGGTCTCCATACTGTTGTAGCAGATGTTTGCATCTTTTTTACTATTAAACATTATCAATCAATGTCCAAGCTGCAAATGTTATAGATCAGAATAACTCATACGTGAGAATCAACCATTTGTGAGAATCAATCATGCCAGAAACAGACATAAGTGAGAATCAATCATATGTGAAAGTCAATCATAAGTGAGTATCAGTGATACATGAGAATCAGTGAGAACCATAAATGAGAATCAGTGAGAATCATTCATAAGTAAAAATCGATCATAAGTGAGAATCAGTCATACATGAGAATCAATGATAAATGAGGATCAATCATATGTGAGAATCAGCCATAATGCGAATCCATAAAAAGTTATAATCATAAATGAGGATCAATCATAAATGATAATTAATCAATAATGAGAATTAATCATAAGTTTCGAATCAATAAAAAGTTATAATCATAAATGAGAATAAATCAGAAATGAGGATCAATCATAAATGAGAATTAATCATAAGTTTCGAATCAATAAAAAGTTATAATCATAAATGAGAATAAATCATAAATGAGGATCAATCATAAATGAGAATTAATCATAAGTGAGGATAAATGATTAGTACGAATTAATCATGAACGAGAATCAATCACAAGTGCAATTAGTTAGTAGCATTACAAGACGGTCTCTGTGTTGGAACCCCACAGACAACAGACGTAGTGGCAGGCATACTCATTCATGGCTGAGAGAGCTTTAGACAAATATCAAATAGACTGCAGAGTGGATTGAACTAGCACAAATGATCAGGAGACCTTGGCCTACATTTGTTGAAGTCTATGCTGTACAGGGAACGATAACAGTTTTGATTGATTGATTGAACCATAGAGCATGTAGTTATTATTATATTGTTAGAAGTTACGGTAGCGCAATTGTTAGTGCACTAACTGTCCACTCGAGCGATCTAGATTCAATACCTAAGTGGCGTGGAATATTCTTGCCATCCCAAACGGTCCAGTAGTCGACACAGCCTCAACAATTGGCTACCAGGGCAGGTATGGGAAATAAAGACGATGGGAGTGATGCTGATCGCATCTCTCCTAGTTGGTAAAGTGAATATGGATCTAACATCAAATTCCCAATATGCCACATGACGTGTGAACATGATCTTTACTTTCGTGTCGCTGACTACGCTAAAACATGTCGTGATTTGGATATATTTTTATGTTATCTGGTTTTTCCCTCAAACAGGGCAATCCTTGAGAGGATGTTTTGATCGCAGTATCTCATACTGAGCTCATCTCTCTTGTCGTGTATCTTTCATAGCGCGTTATAGGGGTTTTTATATACAGAGGTGTACTGTGCAGCTGATTAACGCAGTGGTAGAGCACTCGCGTTTCATGGAAAAGGTGCAGTGGTTAATTCTCGGTAAATGCGTATCCGTCTGACTTCTTAGGAAAAAGGCAGCAGGGAAGGTAACTGGTCACCCTATCTCACAATGCTGTAGCTTAGTACAATGAAGGCTGTAACACTTCATCCCCAACACCAGTGTCTTCTATGACACTACGTTTACAGAAGTTGGACATGTGTCCTCTTAGCTGAGGTGCAATGGCATGTTTTTCAGTAGGTTCATCACTATCGGGGTCAAAGTGTCTTCTTCTTTTTTTTCCTTCTTCTTCTTCTTTTTTATTTTCTTCATTTTAATTTTCTTCTTTTTATCTACTTCTTTTTCTTCTTCTTCGTCTTCTTCTTTCGGTCTCAATCTCTCACTACCACGCCCTGAACAGGGCTTTGCAAGTAGCAGGGTGTAATCCAGAGAAAGAAATGCGTTGTGTCGCAAGTTTACTGCTTGACTGCGATATTTGCATCTTTCGGTATGGTACATCCGTATTCGGTAGTATCAAAGTATCAATCGCACCTTTTTTGCCAGTCTGCTGTAAAACATCTTGTTTCTAGAAAAGTCAGGTAGGGGGATTGATTGGTATGCTGGACCTTCTCTTGGCTTTAATCTTGGCTCCCTTCCTGTTGGATAGAAAGATCGAGGAAGTCACTCTGCAATAATCACATGGCCCAGCTCCATGCATTATTGATAGGAACGTGATGTATATCGATTCTGGTAGTTGGCTGGCTATTGTTTATACCATGACCAGCTAGAGAGTTACAATAGACAAAGAGGCCGGTCACACTATCAAAGTAATATCAAGTTAACGAACATGAAACCAAGATTTGACCATAATAGTGTCCCCATGAAGAGCCCGAGAGGTCAGCCGGGGTCTTTGTGTATGACAAGGACAAAAATAGCACCACTGCCTCACAGAGAGCATGTCGTAAGAGACGACTAACTGTGTGACATGGCATACCACAGGTCAAGGATAGGTGGTTTGTTTAGAGCAGCCTAGACGGCGCCTAACAGGCCGCGGGTCTACTTTGTTCTAGTGTTTGAGTCTATTGTGATTGACTCGCACATCGGTTAACTACCCTCCGTAAGCGGTTGTCCCAACGCATCGGATAATTAAGCTGCTCCAGCCTAGCCCGCTAAGCAGGAAACCCCTCTCCAGTCTACATCCAGCTCATACCCGGGCTGGCACCTGCACAGGGACATCTGCCTCTGTAGAAGTACAGGTCGACTAAGACATCTCCATCTGGTTCCCCGTGAAGCACGTGGCTGCAACAAATGGATCCACTTGTTGATATTGTGACCCATGTTCTTGTGTTCCCCACAAGAGGCTCTAGCTGCACGGGTCAGGTGTTCGTTAGCTTCCACACTAGCCTGTCCCTGTGTGTTCTATTGAGCGCATATATTGTTATATTGCCACGCTTTTTTCTAAAGATGTGTCAGATCAAACCTGACGAAGGGGTAAGACGACACTGCCGGTCGTTCTTACTTCTTGTCGTCAGTGGTCCTATTCTCGTTACTGCCATACATAGAATCCTGATTGAAACAATTCGAGCAGGTAAATCTCAATTTCAATATTTACTTTTAATAAATCATCCTAATACTCATTGCATACCCATTGGCTCTTGCATTGAAGGAACGCCACTGCCAACATCAGTCCATTTCTGCTCCCCTACTTACCTCTATCTCGTCTTGGGTAGGGTATCGCGTTGCTCACGAGGGTTATCCATCAGCCTCGAGGAGATTGCGAGGGTAAAATCTGATTTTCAATTTAATTCGTAGTAGTTATTTCCCTCCTGGTGGGCGGAAAGGGATCACTAGACATGATTTCCAATCAGCGCCCATTCGCTTGATTTTATTGACATTTACCCAGACAGTCACCGAGATACCAGCCAATGTGGCTTTTTTCAGATCGTCAAATCGGGCTAATGCTATTTACTTTTCTTGAAGTGTCGGTAATGTTATTTGGTGAAATATTAAACATTGGATACAATAATATAAGTGGGAAGTACTCAAAGCTGAGATGAATTAACTTCAGGCGGAAGAAATGTAACGGAGCTTGGATTGTGTAGAAGTTCTTGGATGTATGTAATAATTGTTTCAGAGAAATATAAATAAATAAGTGGATTACCGCGCAATCGAGAGACCAGCACGAAAAATACAGACGAAAAATGACAGCATGGACAAATTTGGCAGAGATGGGAAGACAAAGATCTTCAGATTCAGAATGGGACACTGCAGACTCAAGGTCTACCTCTACAGAATCGGTTTCAGAGAAACAGCCACGTGCGATTGTGGAGCACCAAGTGCGATTGTGGAGCACCAAGTGCGATTGTGGAGCACCACGTGCGATTGTGGAGCATTCAAGGAAAAACCAGAGCATATCCTGAAGGACTGACCTACTTTATACAAACAAAGAGAGGCATGCTGGTCCAAGTGAACGACCATGCCCGAAAAGCTGTTGGGGATCGACGAAGACCTGAAACGTAAAGTCTCCCTGAAATGTAAAGTCTCCCTGAAACGTACAGTCTCCCTGAAACGTACAGTCTTCCTGAAACGTAAAGTCTCCCTGAAACGTAAAGTCTCCCTGAAACGTAAAGTCTCCCTGAAACGTAAAGTCTCCCTGAAACGTAAAGTCTCCCTGAAACGTAAAGTCTCCCTGAGATGTAAAGTCTCCCTGAAACGTACAGTCTCACTGAAATGTAAAGTCTCCCTGAAACGTACAGTCTCCCTGAAACGTAAAGTCTCCCTGAAACGCACAGTCTCCCGGAAACGTGCAGTCTCCTTCATTAACCTCACCAGACTAGAAGCATGGCGTTAGTTGATCGAAGATTAAGTAGAAGAAAAAGAAAAATAAGAAGAAGAAGAAATCACGGAACAATCATGGAGCTTTAGTTTTGTTTTAAAGTCCTTAATTTGAAGTACAATTAACGAAACAGCAGCAAGCGACACGATCAAATAACTATAACACAGAAAAGAATTGATTCAGGTATATGTTCTTGTAAAAGCAAGATCCAAGCAAGTAGAGAATGGAGGTAAATGATTCTATGTTTTCTACATAGATGAACAAAACGAAACCGCTAGTTTACCCACTAGAAAACTATGTTTAAACTAATCGACTGGTGTACAGGCATTCCGATTTGCTGCAGAAATTATAAACAGCACAACAAGCAAATCTTAACAGGCTATACCCTTACCATGTCAGTTCTGAAAACCCCCATGAATAATAAACTAATACAGCTTAAAAAGCTGCCGGAGACGGATGTGTCGGACGGAAAGGTGCAAATTTCGCAGTCAAGCTGTAAACTAGCGACTCAACGCATTCCGTTCTCTGGACTACATCCTGCTACTTGCAAAGCCCAGTTCAGGGCTTGGTAGCGGGAGATGGAGAATGATCGCAGAAGAAGAAGAAGAAAAGGAAGAAGAAGAGCTTTAAGAAGCCGGAGTTGAACTAAAAGACAAAAGAACGGTCGTACTACAGTGGAGACCATCACACTGAGGTATATCAGGAAATGGAGACAGCAGACAAGTAAGGAAAAGATCATGACAAGAACGAACAATCACCTACCAAGAAGTGCCCCTTATCCAAGCCACAAGGAACATTGACAGAACGAGAGACAACTATCACTGCGCTGATCGAGAGAAGCAAGTGATCCTGCATCCACGAGAGAACGGGACATCATGTTTTGAATGGCCACGTACACAAGCTATGATCGGCCCCTTCAGTCAGGTGTACTCGTGAACAGCCAGCACAGACAGCAGAAAAATATCCAACAAATATCCATCAAATATCCATCGAATATCCAATACATATATAACAACTATCCAATAAATATTCAACAAATATCCAATACATGTCTAACAAATTTCCATTAAATATCCAATAAATATCCAACAAATATCCATCAAATATCAAATAAACGTTAAACAAATATCAAATAAATATCCAACATATATCCAACAAATATCCAATACATATCTAATACATATCCAACAAACATCCAACAAATATCCAAACAAAATATCCAACAAATAGCCAATAAATATACACCAAATATCCAACAAATATCAAATTAAACGTCCAACAAATATCCAAGAAACATCAAAGAAATATCAAACAACTATCCAATAAATATCCACAAAATATCCAACAAATAGCCAACTTATATCCAATATATATCTAACAAATATCCAATAAATATCCAATAAATATCTAACAAATATCCAATAAATATCCCTAAATATACAAGAAAAATCAAATAAATATTCCACAAATATCCAATAAATATCCAACAAATAGCCAACTTATATCCAATAAATATCTAACAAATATCCAATAAATATCTAACAAATTTCCAATAAATATCCATAAATATCAAAGAAACATCCAATAAATATTAAACAAATATCCAATAGAAATCCAATAAATATCCAACAAATATTCAACAAATATCCAACAAGATGGTTATGTGCTTAGAAAACTGCTCACGGAGACAAACCTTCACCCACAGTTGTGTGGCAATCCTGCAGAACTTTCACAACATCAACTTTTGCTCAGAGAACCAGCTTCGCGTGTAAGCATAATACAATAATGGCAAACTAGAAGAAAAAGAAGACGAGAAAGAAGAAGAAGAAGTATAAGCCGTCTCACGTCACCTTACCAAGAATCAAGTCTCACGCCTTCAGTTATCATGTCGTCTAGCCACGCGAATCTCATGTCGGCACGACAGCGAAAACGATCAATATTTCAATAAAATCACCTTTAGTTAATAATCAATGACTAATAATTTGATAGAACCGTGTTGCCTATTTCCGATAATCAATGCATCGTTAACATATACGCCGGTGGGTTTCACTTCGATTTCGGCAAGTCAGTGCAAGTTACCACGCTACATTATTGACAAGGTTCTAAGTCGCGCCAAGCCGACTAGAGTCGTGCCTCAAGTCGCTACTCGTATGCTCCATCCCGTAGAAACGATAAGCCACACAGAACTAGATATATATTGGCAGGTTAATATTTGATGACTCGCCGTGCGTTTCTTGAAGTACAGGTGCTCTGCAGGAAGCTGGACATGTATTTATGATGGTGTTAAAACGTGCAGATCTGGAGCAGACACTGTGATAATTATAACACGCTTGTTCCCATTCCTGGTGAATTTAACCTTTAGCACGCCAGATTTCCCTTTACGAAAAATGTGCATCTCGCTATGGTAGTCGACTTTCTAAATTTGTAACTATACTATTTGTTTGTCAATACATATGATTTTCTTGTGTGTAGAGACACAATTGAATAAAGAACTTGTGTGTGTTATGGTTTTTGTTGTGTGCTTGTTAGTTTCTGAGATACAAAAAGATAAAGATGACCATTTATGAAAATCTCGGAAAACATTTGGACTCGGCCACTAGGCCTAGTCGCTCCGATAGAAAACCATGGAAACCACAACAATGTATCGATACTTTGTTTACAATATCGACACAACTGTTAGTTTCCAATTCAAACGTAGTTCTTTCATCTAAACAAACAAAATAAATAGATCTACTCGATAACGATCTTTCCCAACAACCTACTTCACCTTTCGCAAAAAGTCGGCTTGCTCCAAACGGCGAATACAAAATTAAAAATGTTCAAAAGCCATTTGTAATTGAACATACGATACTTTAACAGGCAAAATATCGTGTATATATGGGTAACGTATTCAGCAGTAAAATATGGCTGTCGGGTGTGTCTCCGTTCAAAAAGTTTTTTTTTTCCCGAACACCGTTTTTGAATGGAGCTTGAGTCCAGACATTCTTGACCAGTGAGTGCTACAGGATAATATTGCGGACGAATAAAGGCTGCTGGTCTCGGTGATTGACGCACAGCGTGCAGACTACTTTTATTGAAACACTGGTTGATATGCCTTACCGATGTTTTGAACCCATGTCCCTTTGCTCTCTGGTATTCAAACTCTACATCCACTCTACTCACACTGTGGTAACAGGTGACATTTACCGAAATAATAGACAGGACAGCGGTGAGAAAATGCTGGACGGGAATATCAATTACAGATAATATATTTTGTTTGCGTTCGCTTTATTTCATTATTTCCCAAGGTGGTGTGAGTTGCACTATGCTTTTATTTTGCGGCTGTCGGCCCGGTGCATTGTATGTTAAGGTCTGCTTCCTCCTGCATTTTCTAAGGGTTTGCTTCCCCGGGGTAACGGCAAATGCTGTGATGGGGGAACGAACCCAGCACCTGCGTGTTGTGAGCCGTGTCACTTAACTCTTACCCTACGCTATCCCCTATATATCTATATAATAATATAATTCTCGGTCACAATAAAAAATCTTTCAAAGTATATACGTTTCAGTTATGTCCGTCATCATTGACGGGTTATTACAAGTTCGCCGTTAATATTCTAGTACGAAACACGATCGACGCTAGAATTTATAAATATTACTCAGGCAGGAAGCTGGGAGTTCCACGATCACTACAGTAGCTAGTATGGCACCCGAATTAAAATAAAGTAATTCAATGTTTGGTAACAGAAATAGCAGTACCAGTAGTTATTAAGTTTACTATATTATTCTTTCTCCAGTCGAGTCGTACTCGAGTTGAAAAGGTAGGACTTGTAATCTCACACGCATGTCGTAATAGACGTCACGCAGATGAAGCAAATCATAGCACAACTGCCTGGAGGACTGAAGTCCACCTACATAAGCACGCTCCGGATGTGAGGGAAGCTACTACAACCCGCCACTTAACTTCCTGTCCAGGGCCCACAAAAGTGTAAACTAACTCATTGTGGGCATTAAATTTTGGGCGGCGGGCTACAGTTACTCTCTTCACATCCAGAGGCGTGCTTGAAAAGGTGGACCAGGTTCCTTTTGAATGTAATGCGAGATTATTTTGTCATCTCACTACTTTGGGGATTACATACCGATCCATACCTGATTGTCAAGATTGCGATATTTCATGTGCGCCAAAGCGAGGTGGTGTCTGACGGAACAATGCCAGACATGGGCAGGGTCTGGTCTTCTTCTTCTTCTTCTTCATCGTACGAAGTCAGGCAGTAACCATTATTTTTTCGAAAAAAGCGGCGGTCATCCTGAGGCTGTCGACACTGCCATAGAGCTTGTCTTGTGGTTCCACTTATGATGGCCACATCTGCTCTCTCTGATCCTCGTATGTCGGGCAGTTCTGCAGCAGATGCTCAGCGGTCATTTTCCCGGTACCACACGGGCATTCGTCGGTACCACCTATCTTCAATTTGTTGAATAGGTGGTACCTCAGTCTATTGTGGCCAGTGCGAAGTCTGAAGACCACGACCTGCTCCTTTCTGTTCAGCTGGTAATAGGCATCGTTTTTGGTGTAGCCGGTATGTTCAGTTTCCCATTTGGTCATGTATCTGGCTTTAATAAGCCGTTTTGACTCTTCGTATGTCATACTAGTATCAGGTGGTGGTAGTCTTGCACCTTCTTTTGCCAGTCTGTCTGCCTCCTCGTTGCCTTGGATGTTGCAATGTGATGGGACCCACTGTACCACTACCCTTCTTTGTGCGGACTGCTGGCATAGTTGACAGAGTACTGCTCTTAAGTCATTAAGCTCAGTGTTTTTCTGGCTTTTTAGCGCTGTGACTACGGCGAGAGCATCTGTAAGCAGGACTGTATGGCTTTCATTTTCTTTATGTGTCACCATTTCTTCCACTGCCGCCCTCAGTGCCTCTGCTCTGAAATTGCTTGTGTACTTACCAGTATCGAATGACAGTGTTATTTTTTTGCCATTTGGTAGGTTCAGGAATGCTCTTGCCCCTCCGTTCTGTGTAGTGTTCGTTACAGAACCGTCGGTGTATGGATGGGTCCAGTCCATGCTTGGGTAGTTTTTCGATATAAAGCTTAGGGTAGTATCTCTCCTAGGGTCTGGTCTAGGGATTGTCAGCTTGATTTACAATCTCCAACTTCCGGGTTCAACTCATGACGCAATACAGGATACAGTCCACCTGATGGCATGCCCCGACCTCCAGGAAACACGTAATAGGTGCGACATGCTGGAGGCAAATCACGAGACAATCCATGATGCTGAATTGGGGATGTATGACGTGGTGCTTGGACACGGAAATCAATCTGGTTCAATTGACATCGCGCTTGGTTTGACAGATCAACATCTCTAGAGTTTGTATTGTCATAGTATGAAAGGGACTGAGTCCAGATGGAATCCCCCTAGTTGCATTGAAGTCGGTTATATCAGCCATTTCATTTATTCAAAGATACTTTTTAGAAAGGCCGAAGACGTGGTCCGCGAGGTGGCACAAGTCAACGACTCGTAGTTGACTGCATGCCTCAGGGTCAACGAATGAGCACTGTCAAAGACCAATATTCCATTCCTATGTAAATACGCTGCGTCCCTGCAGACCGGCTGCGGTAATAAAGATCGAAACGGGAAGACAAATCTGGTTAAAAAAATGGGCCATGCTGAAAAGCACAGATATCACAGTCTCGCTGTAAATACGAATCCGCCGAACAAAGCGTCCTTTAAAGGGCGGACGATGAAGCAGGGGAGGAGTTACGAGGGACGGCTGGCGAAATGGTTTGGGTTCTTGCCTTCTGACCAAGGGTAGTGTTTTCGACACCTAGGTTTTCTATCTCCATTATACAGGGAGTTCTTGACTTGTTCATGAAGTTAACCTTTATTTTTCTTCCTCTTCCTCCTCCTCTTCTTCTTTTTCTTCTTCCTTCTTATTTTTGTCTTCTTTCTTCCACTTCTTCTTCTTCTTTATCTTCCTCCACCTCTTCCTGTTCTTTTTATTCTTTTTCTACTTCTTCGGCGATCGTCTTGAAAAAGACATATGTAACGCTGTGTCGTAGTTTACAGCAAAGCAAAGATATCTGCGCCTTTCAGCTCAGCCATTGCATTTAGCACGCTATTTTTTTGTCCCGGTTTGCCTTGCTTCTTATAGCCTAATCTCGTGGTCAGTCTGTTTCCTTAGTCAGCACTTTGATGTGGACCATGACCTTGGTCAGTTATTGGTCACAGACCCTCGTGCAAGCTACCAGCTATGAGCCATACATTTAGTTTTCTGTGTTGCTGGATAAGCACCTGACCTTTGTTCTTTACTTCAAAGCGAACAGTGATTCCCTAATAATGTATTTTGTTTTGTTTTTTGGTAACACATCTTCTTTTAGTTGCCGAAGCTGTGCGTAGTTTTCTCATCAGGAAAAGCTCTCCTGCTGCAAATGATTCTCTGCTTATTTATTTAACAAGCCATATAAATGAAGTGAAACAATTTTTAATACTCTATAATTCAAGAGTTATCTAAAACGAATATTTAAAGGCATCCTGAGAAGCGACATTCCAACATCGTTATCCCTGACCCAGACCGAGGCCTGATGATGTAGAATCTGCAGCGACAGACAACTCTTGTCGGAATGTAACAATTATCTCCCCCTACCTTAAACTGTCTTTGCTCTCTTGTAACATACACTTTCTAATCTGCCTATGTATCAAATAGGAGCACAGACTGGTTAACGTTGTAACTTTTCCGACATGTCCTAAGAGGCGACTAAGAAGGTTTGGGCATGGGGCCGGTTACCCCACCCTGTAGAAAATGCAAGATTCAAGAAAAGAACACCAAGACCTCAGAACCCTAGAGTATAAGAGGAATATCATCATCATCATGTAGCATGTCCTTTGTAGAGCGTCGCTCTCATCACAGCCAACTGATATGAATCTTGGTCTGCAGTCAATCGTCCCACCTGCTCCATGTTCATGTTTAGAGTTTCCTTGATATATTGTATCCACCTTCGCCTTGGTCGACCCCTGCCTCGCCTTCCAGAAACCATCTTCATCATGACCGTTCATTCCATTCCGTAATGACGTTTGGATATGGCCGAAAACATTCAATTTCCAAAATATAACATTGTTTATGGGCCAGTTTTATCAACATTCAGGTCTTCTAGAATGGTTTTATTTGTCACTTTCTTTATCTAAGGAATTTTTAGGATTCTTCTTTAACATTTTGTTTCGAACGCTCCAATTTTCTTCCTTGCTGCTTGTGTCATAGTCCATGTCTCGTACCCGTACATTGCCACAGGGAATATTCATGCTCTCAGGATCTCCAGTTTTTGTTGCTTGCTAGTATTATGCAATACATTGTGTATGTTGTTTAGCAAACGACTTCTAATTTCTTGTAAGCAGTCTCCGTCGTTTGATATATAAGAGGAACAACTGCACCAAATCAAGTGTATTTCCACACTGTCTGTAGTATACACCGACTTTCTCCTAATCTCAACTCAATCGTAGGGTAAGTCAGTAAGTAGGTCACACTGGTATGGGATAGCTGAAATATGTTGCTGGGAGTTCCTAAATTTGTCGTTATGTGGCAGCAACACCCAACTTTGTGATTACTGTAGGTTGCAGACGCTATGTGTCACATGCACATGCGCAGCTCAATTTCAAAATAACGCTTGTGCTCACAGAGTGTATAGCGTGCTGTTGTGCGGTTTTCTGTGTTGCAACTTCTGTAAGTGATATTCATAAGGAATAGCTTCCTGTTTACGGGGAGACGTGCGTGCCGTGTAAAACGGTTCATTAACGGGTCAATACATTTTCTCAAGGACGCTCTAAAAATAGTTGATGAAGTCGGACCTGGTAGTAGTTTAGAGATTGCAACTGAAGGATCTGTGCATCGGGAGGATGAGAGGTGCAACTAAAGTATCTGTGCATCGTGAGGATGAGAGGTGCAACTAAAGCATCTGTGCATCGGGAAGATGAGAAAATTATAGCTAATGGGCGAGTAACGATAGACAGTGTAGCAACTACAATAGGTTTTTATCTTGCTTAGTTTAGCCTACAGCATAATGCATAGTCGATTGCATTCATGGAAAATGTGCTCTCGAAGAGTTGGTTAGTTTTCTTTTCACTTGTGCAGGTAAGCGTCGTGGGGAGCTTAAATCGTCTATTCTGCACCAAGTGCGTTACGTCGGGGAAATGTGAGCCCTTGTCGCTGCACAATCACTCTAATGTCATCTATTCACCTCCCTCGCGGCTGCCCCCTTGCCCTTGTAGCCAGATCTACCAGCGTTGTAAGCCATCAGTGGAAGTTGATGAGGGTGCATTCTCATGAGATGACCAAACCAACTTATTTTCTGTCTGGAAATGTATTCGACACAATCTCGAAGAGTATGCACGCGAAATACAAATGTGGCTGAGACAGCAGACCAAAGACTTCTATGCTGCAGGTTTTGGTACACTGGTAAAGCGCTTTGATAAGTATATTGGTGGACATTATGTTGAGAAATGAGGGGCACTGTATGTGCAAATATGAAATGATTTTCAGCTACGTATCTCATGTAGTTTGTGTATAAATCGCCACGTGTGACTTATTTACTGTCGGGCCGTTGTTTATTACATAAGGTAGAACACTTCACCTGCATTTAGGCAGCAAATTGGCACAGAACAGAGACGCATGAAATGAAATCTTCACTCTAATAAGCTTGGTCTAATTTGCCTTTACTAATTAACAAATATTTGGAGTTACAAAACACTAGCAAATATATCCGTTTATATATACCCAAATATATATGTTCAACTTAAACACGGTATCAATATCTTCTTCTTGTTGCTTTTTCTCCTTATTGCTTCTTCTTTTCTTCTTCTCCTTCTTCTTCTTCTTCTTCGTCTTCCTCCTTCTTCTTCCTTCCAAACCTAGAAAACTATTCTATACTGTCAATGGCGAAGTATACAATGCCATTTCAATCTCTGCATTTCAGACGTCATCCCCACATTAAATGTCGGGCATGCAATAGGTCCCCAACGTCCTCTGTATCTTGCTGTGATGTATCAGACTTTTCTTTGTCCATCACATTGGCGCTGTCCTCACTCATCCCCCTCCTCCCCCTCCCTTCAATCCGCTTGTCTCTAACCTCCTTTCCTACGCCCCTCCCTCCCACTCTCTACTCTTCCCTACACTCCCACCACACTTATTACAATGTTTACCTGTGGCAGGTGCGCCCTCTATATTTCCTACTTCAACAGTGTTTATTAAAGTTTTTTTTATGTTACCACATGACCAAAAAATCGCTCTCTGATTTCGTTCATTAATTCACTTTGTACTTGTAATTTCTCCAATTAAAAAAAATTTAAAAAAAAAAAATCTCAAATAATTCCTTTTTAGGTTTTTATTGGTAAGACGAGACTAACTTATGGTCAGGCAAAAATATACTGATCGGACATGTTAGTCAGGGTCAGGTAAAAATATACTGATCGGACATGTTAGTCAGGGTCAGGTAAAAATATACTGATCGGACATGTTAGTCAGGGTCAGGTAGAATATACTGATCGGACATGTTAGTCAGGGTCAGGCAAAAATATACTGATCGGACATGTTAGTCAGGGTCAGGCAAAAATATACTGATCGGACATGTTAGTCAGGGTCAGGTAGAATATACTGATCGGACATGTTAGTCAGGGTCAGGCAAAAATATACTGATCGGACATGTTAGTCAGGGTCAGGCAAAAATATACTGATCGGACATGTTAGTCAGGGTCAGGTAAAAATATACTGATCGGACATGTTAGTCAGGGTCAGGCAAAAATATACTGATCGGACATGTTAGTCAGGGTCAGGTAGAATATACTGATCGGACATGTTAGTCAGGGTCAGGCAAAACATACTGATCGGACATGTTAGTCAGGGTCAGGTAGAATATACTGATCGGACATGTTAGTCAGGGTCAGGCAAAACATACTGGTCGGACATGTTAGTCAGGGTCAGGCAAAACATACTGATCGGACATGTTAGTCAGGGTCAGGCAAAAATATACTGATCGGACATGTTAGTCAGGGTCAGGCAAAACATACTGATCGGACATGTTAGTCAGGGTCAGGCAAAAATATACTGATCGGACATGTGAGTCAGGGTCAGGCAAAACATACTGGTCGGACATGTTAGTCAGGGTCAGGCAAAAATATACTGATCGGACATGTTAGTCAGGGTCAGGCAAAAATATACTGATCGGACATGTTAGTCAGGGTCAGGCAAAAATATACTGATCGGACATGTTAGTCAGGGTCAGGCAAAAATATACTGATCGGACATGTTAGTTAGGGTCAGGCAAAAATATACTGATCGGACATGTTAGTCAGGGTCAGGCAAAAATATACTGATCGGACATGTTAGTCAGGGTCAGGCAAAAATATACTGATCGGACATGTTAGTCAGGGTCAGGTAGAATATACTGATCGGACATGTTAGTCAGGGTCAGGCAAAACATACTGATCGGACATGTTAGTCAGGGTCAGGTAGAATATACTGATCGGACATGTTAGTCAGGGTCAGGCAAAAATATACTGATCGGACATGTTAGTCAGGGTCAGGCAAAAATATACTGATCGGACATGTTAGTCAGGGTCAGGCAAAAATATACTGATCGGACATGTTAGTCAGGGTCAGGCAAAACATACTGATCGGACATGTTAGTCAGGGTCAGGCAAAAATATACTGATCGGACATGTTAGTCAGGGTCAGGCAAAAATATACTGATCGGACATGTTAGTCAGGGTCAGGCAAAAATATACTGATCGGACATGTTAGTCAGGGTCAGGCAAAAATATACTGATCGGACATGTTAGTCAGGGTCAGGCAAAAATATACTGATCGGACATGTTAGTCAGGGTCAGGCAAAAATATACTGATCGGACATGTTAGTCAGGGTCAGGCAAAACATACGGATCGGACATGTTAGTCAGGGTCAGGCAAAAATATACTGATCGGACATGTTAGTCAGGGTCAGGCAAAAATATACTGATCAGACATGTTAGTCAGGGTCAGGCAAAAATATACTGATCAGACATGTTAGTCAGGGTCAGGCAAAAATATACTGATCAGACATGTTAGTCAGGGTCAGGCAAAAATATACTGATCGGACATGTTAGTCAGGGTCAGGCAAAAATATACTGATCGGACATGTTAGTCAGGGTCAGGCAAAAATATACTGATCGGACATGTTAGTCAGGATCAGGTAGAATATACTGACCAAGTTCCTCACCTCCCTTCGTCGTAGGTTTCCATGAAAATGGGATGTTGTCATGGCAACATATCTAACTAGGTGGGGGATCGACGTGATCTCCGTAGTAGCGAGCGACACGCAGATGAATGCAAGCATAACACAACCGCCTGGAAGACAACGGTCCACCTTTATCAGCCCTCTCGTGATGTAAACAAAACTACAACAAGCTACTTAACGCCAGTTTCAGGTATCACAAACAAGGAATCTTGCTCATTGTGTGCACTCAACTTCAACATCATGTTTTGCTTTCATTCTACGTAAGCCGTCCCATTCCTCTATCCACATTTCAATGGTCTCAATTCTTCTTCCCAACTGTTACTCTATCTTATCGCCTACGCTTCAACACTTCACAGCTGGAGGTTCAAACTCTAACCGCCCATGCAGCAGCAGGAGGACAACTTTGATGAGTCGCACCACTGTATTCTGGAAAGCTCTCCAAGTATAGATGTAAGATGAGAAGTGGAACAAGAATGTGTATTATCTCCTCAGTTTATTATCTCCTCAGTTTATTATCTCCTCAGTTTATTATCTCCTCAGTTTATTATCTCTTCAGTTTATTATCTCCTCAGTTTATTATCTCCTCAGTTTATTATCTCCTCAGTTTATTATCTCCTCAGTTTATTATCTCCTCAGTTTATTATCTCCTCAGTTTATTATCTCCTCAGTTTATTATCTCCTCAGTTTATTATCTCCTCAGTTTATTATCTCCTCAGTTTATTATCTCCTCAGTTTATTATCTCCTCAGTTTATGATCTCAACAGAACAAATATTCAAACAGTTAGAAGGAATGTCGAGGCTTGTCAGTAGAGGAGTGGCAATGAATAACCTTAGATATGCGGATGCTACAGTTTTGATGGCACAATATGGTCAACAATTGCAGGAGTTTCTGACAACTGTACAAAGTAAGTCAAGAATTTGGATTAACTATAAACATGAAGAAAACAAATAATATTATACTTGAGAAAAGTGACATGAAACCATGTACCTTTACCGCTTCTTCTTCTTGCGCGCTCAAAAAGTTTCTTTTATCTGAGTCATATAATAACGAAAGAAGGCAGCTGTGAAAAGTAAATCAGAAAGAGAATATGGTATGGTCCTGATGGTATTCAGAAATATGCTACAGCATATTGACATCCAAACAAATAAACCATACATTAAAAATGAGAGTTGTCACTCGTCACTACTTTATGGCGCAGAAACATGGACATTGAATAACAAGTTGGAAAAGAGCATTGAAGCCTTCGAAATGTGGGTATATAGAAGATTTGGTGGCATTTCTTGGAGAGAGAAGAAAACAAGTTTCAGTTCAGTTCATCCCGTAACCCATCAGGTCGTTGGGGCACACATGAAAATCCCACGCCAGCTCTTTCTGTCTGTCGCCGCCTGACGTATCTCACGGTGACGAAGGCCTGACCACTCAGCGATGTTGCCCACCCATCTCTTCCTGGGACGTCCTCGCCCTCTCTGTCCCGGTACGGATCCAAAGAGTATCGAGTTGGGAATTCCGTTGGACCTCGCGACGTGCCCGCACCAGGCCATCGTTCGTCTTTTGATAGTTGTGAACAGATCTTCAAAAGGACCAATAGCGTCTTCAACTTTCTGACGGATGTTTACGTTCGTGACACGATCCTTATATGTAACATTTAGGAGTTTTCTATAGCACCGCATTTCTATTGCATGTATTCTGTCCTGGATATCTGCTGTAATGGTCCAGGTCTCGCAGGCATACAGAAATATTGACAGCACCACAGAGCGCAGTAGTCTGACTTTTATGCCGAGGGCGAGGCGCTTGTCTCGACAAATAGTTTGCAGCCTAGTCAGCGCAGCTGTTGTTTGTGCTATTCTTGCAATTACCTCTGGCTTCGAACCCTCTTCGCTGATCAACGATCCAAGATATTTGAAACGTTTCCCCACCTCAAGTACCTGCCCATTTGCCTCTATGACAGATTGAAACCCTGCGACGTTATTGGTCATGAGTTTTGTTTTATCAGCATTTATTTCCATACAAGTTTAGAGGTATTGAAAAAGTTGTGGGCAAAAATAGAATGAATGACCAAGATCAGGGTTAGACAGTTACGTTATTTTGGTCATATAACAAGACATACCTCCTTGTCGAATGATATACTGCAGGGTATGATGGAAGGCAGTCGTTCAAGAGGCAGACAATGTTATAAGTGGCTGAGTAACCTCACGATATGTACTGGAAAAAGCCTTTCAAATTGCACCATTACAGCAAGAGATAGACTTCACTGGAGATCTATTATAGTCGGTCTTCGACGAGCAATGGCACTTGAACTGAACGACAGAAAAAATAACCTTAGTATTTATTATTTTGAAAACAACATCGTCTTGGAAATTGTAAAACGTTCAAACACAAACTAACATTTACGTAAAACAAAGTCTATTAAAACTGAACTTTGCCTAGTACCGGCAAACTGACGTGTTCATCATAAATCAATTGTTGATCTCGTAGCTGGCAGCATTCTCTCTCCAGCAGCAAAAAAAAAAAAATGTCATATTTAATATCTCTAGATGAGGCTAGCCGAAGTGTTACTTAAGATACTTATCTGTGAGTTTTGGCCTTAGTTTGGTTTTGTTAATCTCAACTGGCAAGAGAAACGTTTCACAGATAATACATCTACGAAAACACTGGCATAATCTTTGTGGTTGCAGAACGATGCTCTGGTAATTTATCTCCACACAGAAGTTTCGCAATGTCCATTTAGAGAAAATGTCTTTCGAGACAGAAGTTTGTAGATTTCTTGAATGCAAATGTCAATTTAAAGAATTTGTATCGAGACAGAAGTGTGTGGATTTCTAGAATGTCAGTGTCCATTTAGAAATTCCGTCTCGAGACAGAAGTGTGTGGATTTCTAGAATGTCGATGTCTATTTAGAGAATCCGTCTCGAGACAGAAGTGTGTGGATTTCTAGAATGTCGATGTCTATTTAGAGAATCCGTCTCGAGACAGAAGTGTGTGGATTTCTAGAATGTCGATGTCTATTTAGAGAATCCGTCTCGAAACAGAAGTGTGTGGATTTCTAGAATGTCGATGTCCATTTAAGAAGTCTCGAGACAGAAGTTTGTAGATTTCTTGAATGTCAGTGTTAACTGTTTGTCGTCTGCCTCTTTTGCCAGTCCATCTTCATCATTATCTTCGTGTATCTAGTGTGCAGGAATCCACACAATTTTCACCGTTGAAAATGAAACATGTGTTTATATGAGCCCCAAACAGGATGTCCAATTCGGTTTGATGTGATAATGCTCGAAAATATATTCCATTACTTGCCAAATGCTCAGATTAGCTTGAGTATGCTTTCATCTCTCAGTTTTTTTTCCGCAAGATCGTACATGTCACCATGATTTCTTAATTAGTGACGACGTAATATACGAACTCAATTCTAACCCGAAGCTTGAAGAGCGGAGATTAACGTCTGGTCTAGTGAAACATAATGATGAGGCTATGTTAGTCAGGGTCAGGTGAAACATACTGATTAGACTATGTTAGTCAGGGCAGGTGAATCATACTGATCAGACTGTGTTAGTCAGGGTCAGACAAAACATACTGATGATGCTATGTTAGTCAGGGTCAGGTGAAACATAATGATCAGACTATGTTAGTCAGGGTCAGGTGAAACATACTGATCAGACTATGTTAGTCAGGGTCAGGTGAAACATACTGATTAGACTTTGCTAGTCAGGGTCAGGTGAAACATACTGATTAGACTATGTTAGTCAGGGCATGTGAAACATACTGATTAGACTATGTGAGTCAGGGTCAGGTGAAACATAATGATGAGGCTATGTTAGTCAGGGTCAGATGAAACATACTGCACAGACTATGTTAGTCAGGGTCAGGTGAAACATAATGATGAGGCGGCTATGTTAGTCAGGGTCAGGTGAAACATACTGATCAGACTATGTTAGTCAGGGTCAGGTGAAACATAATGATGAGGCTATGTTAGTCAGGGTCAGATGAAACATACTGATGAGATTATGTTAGTCAGGGTCAGGTGAAACATAATGATGATGCTATGTTAGTCAGGGTCAGGTGAAACATACTGATTAGACTATGTTAGTCAGAGTCAGACAAAACATACTGATAAGACTATGTTAGTCAGGGTCAGGTGAAACATAATGATGAGGCTATGTTAGTCAGGGTCAGATGAAACATACTGATGAGATTATGTTAGTCAGGGTCAGGTGAAACATAATGATGATGCTATGTTAGTCAGGGTCAGGTGAAACATACTGATTAGACTATGTTAGTCAGAGTCAGACAAAACATACTGATTAGACTATGTTAGTCAGGGTCAGGTAAAAGATAGTGATTAGACTATGTTAGTCAGGGTCAGACAAAATATACTGATTCATACGTCATTTAGCTTCCATGCAGCTCACCCCCGAAAGAAGCTGTTTCAGTCTAGCTAACGAGTTAAATATCGACGTGGTCCCTGTAGTAGTAAGCTTAACGTACATGAAACCAAGTATAGCACAATCACCAGGAGGACCAATGGTCACCTTCATCAGCACGTTCCTGATTTATGGAAAAGTGCTGCAACTCGCACCAATTCTCTGTTCTTGAAAGAGTAAAGTTACTCATTGTGGGGATTCAACAAAGAACATAAAAGAGTAAAGTTATTCATTGTGGGGATTCAACAACAACATAAAAGAGTAAAGTTACTCATTGTGGGGATTCAACAACAACATAAAAGAGTAAAGTTATTCATTGTGGGGATTCAACATACAACATAAAAGAGTAAAGTTATTCATTGTGGGGATTCAACATACAACATAAAAGAGTAAAGTTACTCATTGTGGGGATTCAACAAACAACATGAAAGAGTAAAGTTACTCATTGTGATGATTCAACAAACAACATAAAAGAGTAAAGTTACTCATTGTGGGGATTCAACAACAACATAAAAGAGTAAAGTTTCCCCTTTCTGGGGATTCAACAAACAACATGAAAGAGTAAAGTTACTCATTGTGGGGATTCAACAAAGAACATAAAAGAGTAAAGTTACTCATTGTGGGGATTCAACAACAGCATGAAAGAGTAAAGTTACTCATTGTGGGGATTCAACAACAACATAAAAGAGTAAAGTTACTCATTGTGGGGATTCAACAAACAACATGAAAGAGTAAAGTTACTCATTGTGATGATTCAACAAACAACATAAAAGAGTAAAGTTACTCATTGTGGGGATTCAACAACAACATAAAAGAGTAAAGTTTCCCCTTTCTGGGGATTCAACAAACAACATGAAAGAGTAAAGTTACTCATTGTGGGGATTCAACAAACAACATAAAAGAGTAAAGTTACTCATTGTGGGGATTCAACAAACAACATGAAAGAGTAAAGTTACTCATTGTGGGGATTCAACAAACAACATAAAAGAGTAAAGTTACTCATTGTGGGGATTCAACAAACAACATGAAAGAGTAAAGTTACTCATTGTGGGGATTCAACAACAACATAAAAGAGTAAAGTTACTCATTGTTGGGATTCAACAACAACATAAAAGAGTAAAGTTACTCATTGTGGGGATTCAACAACAACATAAAAGAGTAAAGTTACTCATTGTGGGGATTCAACAACAACATAAAAGAGTAAAGTTACTCATTGTGGGGATTCAACAACAACATAAAAGAGTAAAGTTACTCATTGTGGGGATTCAACAACAACATAAAAGAGAAAAGTTACTCATTGTGGGGATTCAACAACAACATAAAAGAGTAAAGTTACTCATTGTGGGGATTCAACAACAACATAAAAGAGTAAAGTTACTCATTGTGGGGATTCAATAACAACATAAAAGAGTAAAGTTACTCATTGTGGGGATTCAACAACAACATAAAAGAGTAAAGTTACTCATTGTGGGGATTCAACAACAACATAAAAGAGTAAAGTTACTCATTGTGGGGATTCAACAACAACATAAAAGAGTAAAGTTACTCACTGTGGGGATTCAACAACAACATAAACGAGTAAAGTTACTCATTGTGGGGATTCAACAACAACATAAAAGAGTAAAGTTACTCATTGTGGGGATTCAACAACAACATAAAAGAGTAAAGTTACTCATTGTGGGGATTCAACAACAACATAAAAGAGTAAAGTTACTCATTGTGGGGATTCAACAACAACATAAAAGAGTAAAGTTACTCATTGTGGGGATTCAACAACAACATAAAAGAGTAAAGTTACTCATTGTGGGGATTCAACAACAACATAAAAGAGTAAAGTTACTCATTGTGGGGATTCAACAACAACATAAAAGAGTAAAGTTACTCATTGTGGGGATTCAACAACAACATAAAAGAGTAAAGTTACTCATTGTGGGGATTCAACAACAACATAAAAGAGTAAAGTTACTCATTGTGGGGATTCAACAACAACATAAAAGAGTAAAGTTACTCATTGTGGGGATTCAACAACAACATAAAAGAGTAAAGTTACTCATTGTGGGGATTCAACAACAACATAAAAGAGTAAAGTTACTCATTGTGGGGATTCAACAACAACATAAAAGAGTAAAGTTACTCATTGTGGGGATTCAACAACAACATAAAAGAGTAAAGTTACTCATTGTGGGGATTCAACAACAACAACAACATCCTGAACCTCTTTGGAAAAACCTAAATTCTCACAATTTTCTCGGATAGCTCTGGTTGCTCTTAATATGCGTCCCCATTTGAGACAACGACGTCATTCTACAGAAGTCTGTCACAACACAAAATGCTGGTCTGTAAGGACTCTGTTTTTTGCAAGCTCTTAATATGCGTCCCCATTTGAGACAACGACGTCATTCTACAGAAGTCTGTCACAACACAAAATGCTGGTCTGTAAGGACTCTGTTTTTTGCAAGCTGTTATCTAACTTGAAATAAACGTAATCCGTTGGTGTGGGGCTCTTGACATAACCGTTGTTATTTGGAATTTGTTATCCGTTTACGGGGACTTCTATTTCTCCTATTTTTACCAACTTCCTCAATACCCAGAGAGCTGATATTTTGCACCCAGCCTCTACTAGTACAACCTGTTAATCTATCATATTTTGGAGGATAAAATAAAATAGGATAGAATAAAAAAAACAAAAAACAAACCCACAAACATCAATGCACCAATTTTACCAAAGAAACATCAAAATCAAAATCAAAATTACACTCGCGCGGTCCTCAAAAATAAATAAGTATAAATAAAATAATTTTAAAAGATAATCTAAAAATATACTTGTTAAAAGCTGTATCATGGTAATGAGCCAGCGAGGTTTATGACTAGGAAGGGTGTAAAGTGAAGAAATAATGACCTCATCCACCCACCACTAGTAACAGTTGAATAGGGCGCAGTAATTAAATACCCTAATCTGCATCAAGAAGGTCTGGCCTTCATCTGCGGCCCGTGTGGAAAGAGCTGTTCCAGTTACGATACAGAAATAATAGCAATAGAAAAAGCTCTGTGCGAAATAATCTCAGATTTTCTAAGCTGTACCATACAATCTGAGGACATCGTTATATTCTCAGACTCAGAATCTGCGCCTCAGGCCACGGAGAACTGTCTTCAGATGTTAGTAACATCTACTAATGAATTGAGTAAAAGTCAATCTCTTATGGATCGGAAATGGTGTTTCAGTGGATATCTGACCGTGTTGGGGTACCAGGAAATGAGAAAACTAATCACATGACCAAAGGCGGAGCAATACTACCACATACAAATCAGAGAATCTTCTTCTTCTTCTTCTGCATGGCTCCGAAAAGGACGTTTGTGACGTATCGTGGTTTACAGCGAGGCTGCGATTTTTGCGCATTTTGGCCAGACATCCGATTTCAGCACGGCATTTGTGGGACTGAGTTTGCCTTCCCATCTTTGATCTCTAACCTTTTAACCAGGCTGCATGGTTGCAGTCTGTTTCCAGAGCCGCCACTTGGAGGCGAAATATGGTCTTGGTCAGTTATAGCACATACGATGAGATAAAAGCAGCCATACTACGCACATAGCAACATGAAAAACAGACCACCCTGGCCACATATAAAACGATGCCAGCCACCAACTCTCCAGGCGAGACCAGAAGAACATTCTCCACCTACGTACAGGAAACAACAAACTTAGATGCCATCTATACAATAAGTTTAGGATTGGCACTACGAACCTTTCTACCTGCGACATATCCCACATGGCAGCAAAACATATTCTGCAGTCCTGCCCATCGTATGCCGACAAAAGAAGTAGCATTTCGCAACAGCCATACTAGTAGATGTACAGAAGTGCACGGAGCCTCGAGTCGACTGCTGCCATCGTTGAAGTCCAGGTGTGAAGACGAACGAGAAAGAAGAGGATAACAACGGGTCACTGATCCTGATGCAAGTAACTAAGTGTGAGCAAGCTACCTGCTGTCAGCCCATTTACCAAATGCATCTCTCCTCTCTACCTTAACACCACACTACACGCCTGCACACAGAACACGAGAAACAAGTAGCGACATGAATGGCTAAATCAGTGGTCTATATCCCAGACAGGCTGAATAAATCTTAGAAACTAACCAAAACCAGATCCCAGAGACCCAGCCAAGAAATTGAAAATAATAGACCAGAACCCAATCTTCAAGCTGGGAACAGGCCGTGCCCCTCGTTACCATCTGAATAGAATAGACCCACTTGGTGAACTAAATTGACAATTATGTCATCACCGCGAGGAATCAGTCGAGCCCCTCCTGACACTGTGCCCAGGGCTAGTCGACGTGTGGAGCTAGCTGCTCTCACCACACCCCACCAAACTCAAAACGCTCCACACATCACCATAACTACTGGGGAGGGCTTTTGTCCGGAAGGCATTGGGCTGCCAATAGCTACCATCTCACAGCTAAAGGGGCTATATCGTCCACCGATATCCATAATCCATCATCATCACCATCACCATCATCACCACCATCATCATCACTTAATGCACATTATTTTAAATTCAAGTCCCATATTATAAATTGCCGTAGGCCAGAGTCCAAGTACAAGGGCAGATGAGCAAAAAGGTGACACTCGAGCAGGGAGTACCCCAAGGGGGAGTACTGTCACCCACACTCTTCCTGGTATATATAAACGATATTACAGAGAATATACCAAGAAGAGTCCATAGCTCAATGTTTGCAGACGATCTGGCTATGTGGACCTCTGAAAAGAATCTCACCATAGCAAGAAATCGGATGCAAACGGCCCTAACATCGCTGGAAGAGTGGGCGAACTCATGGCTGGTCAAAATAAACGAGGAGAAAACCACGTGCACAATATTCTCGCTCTCATTAAAACCCCAAAGTACCAAATTAAGCCTAAATGGCAAAATCCTGCAGCCAAACGACAACCCAACCTATCTGGGAGTCACATTTGATCGGCGCATGACATGGAAAAGTCAGATTGAGAGAAACCGAATGAAAGCCAGAGAAAGAATGGCGATCATGAGGAAACTTGCTGGCACAAGCTGGGGAGCAGACGAAGGCATACTAAAGAAACTGTACACTGGAAGAGTGAGACCAGTTCTCGAGTATGGCATCGCGGCATGGACAACAGCAGCGAAGGCGAACTTCGATAAAGTTAACAAACTTCAAAACCAAGCCATGAGAATCATAACAGGTGGCATGAAGTCAACGCCAATTGTAGAACTCGAAAAGATTACAAAACTGCAGTCCATGACCGACAGAAGAGACTGCAGAGCCCAGCTGCAGTCAGAGAAACTCCGAAGACTGACGGACCATCCAATGTACCAGAGGCTAAACAATTTGGGAACTGGGAAACTAAAGCGGAGAAACTTTGCAGAAATAGCCAAAGCAAAGATGCACGAAGATCCCATAAACGCACTAACAACACCAAAACCCATCACTACTGTACGAAAACCTACTTGGAGGCAGGATATATTTCCAGAGGTGGTAGAAAATATACCAGGTATTGCAAACAAAAACTGCCAGACCGAAAAAGAAAGGAGAGACACTACCCTAAGCTTCATAACGAAAAGCTACCCAAGCATGGACTGGACCCATGCATACACCGACGGTTCTGTAACAAACACTACACAGAACGGAGGGGCAGGAGCATTCCTGAACCTACCAAATGGCAGAAAAATAACACTGTCATTCGCTACTGGTAAGTACACAAGCAATTTCAGAGCGGAGGCAGAGGCACTGAGGGCGGCAGTGGAAGAAATGGCAACACACAGTGAAAATGAGAGCCACATAGTCTTGCTGACAGATGCTCTCGCCGTAGTCACAGCGCTAAAAAGCCAGAAAAACACTGAGCTTAATGACTTAAGAGCAGCACTCTGCAAACTGTGCCAGCTGTCCGCACCAAAAAGGGTAGTGGTACAGTGGGTTCCGTCACACTGCAACATCCAAGGCAACGAGGAGGCAGACAGACTGGCAAAAGAAGGTGCAAGGCTACCACAAACAGATACCAGTATGACGTACGAAGAGTCAAAACGGCTTATCAAAGCCAGGTACATTACCAAATGGGAAACCGAACATACTGGTTACACCAAAAACGATGCCTATTACCAGTTGAACCGAAGAGAGCAGGTCGTTGTCTTCAGACTTCGCACTGGCCACAATAGACTGAGGTACCACCTATTCAACAAATTGAAGATAGGGTGTACCGACGAATGCCCGTGCGGTACTGGTAAAATGACCACTGAACATCTGCTGCAGAACTGCCCGACATACGGGGATCAGAGAGAGCAGATGTGGCCATTGCCAGTGGAACTGCAAGACAAGCTCTATGGTAGTGGCGAGAGTCTCAGGATGACCGCCGCTTTTTTCGAAAAAATAATGGTTACTGTCTGACTGTGTACGCAGAAGAAGAAGAAGAAGAAATTGCCGTAGGGTAAGAAGTGTCATTAACTTTATTGTACTAAATCACAGCTGCGTGATGTGGGAGGGGGGGGGGGGAAAGGAAGGGCAGGGGATAATTTACTTCCTCGTTGCTTTTCTTTTCTTAACCGTAGGTCATGTACCGATTTACAAATAAACCTCGCCCCCCAACCCCCGCTCTTCAACCCATGTACGACTATGTGAACTAAAGTGTGCAGTTAGCGAGAGTTGAACCCAGAACCTTTCGCTCGAAAAGCGAATGCTCTACCCCTACACTAATCAGACACTCGTTAATATACAGTACATTTTTCAGGTTCGAGGTTGTGTTCTTGAAATCAATATCTGTTGCAAACAAACTATTCAAAATCCACTTGCTAGCGAGGTGTTCCATCGTGATCCCTGTAGTAGTGAGGAACACACAGATGAAGCCACGTGTATCACAACCGCCGTAAATACCCTGACCCACCTTCATCAGCATGTTCGGGATTTGAGAAAAGCTACATCCCTTTCAAAGGAACACAAGATGGGACCGAGTGGTCTCGAGGTAAAGTGTTTGCCTCGGATGCTGGACGTCGTGGGTTCAACAAATCACGGCGGAGACTGGGATTCTTTCACGGGGATCATATGGTAAACATTTCTCCTGATCTCTGAGTAGTGAGATCAGACACCCGTGTGCAGTGGCGCGAACGTTACAAATTCCCTGGAAATCGGAAAGAGTAGGCTGCTGCTCGGGCAAAATTCAAGTTAAAAATCTACTAAAATTATTTTAGGTATGCTCGCCCCACAGAGATTATATTGCAAAAAATGGAACTGTGGCGATCTTGGTTATATGGTTAGCGGAGCGGCATAGATGGCGCCTGACATGATGCGGGTCTACCTTTATATTATTTACGCTTCCACCACCACGTCCCAAAAAATAGGCCATCATATATTCCAGGGTCTATAAGGTAATGGGATTGACCTGGCAAGTCACCAACTGATTTTCACCTGCCAAAAAATATGAAACAAAGGAGGTCACACCTCCCCACGACGTCGAACGACATGAGTTGACAGACGATACGTAGACGAAAGGGTAATCTTACTTAATGTAGACATCCAATAACATCATCATGTGTGTCTTGCTTTCTACTTTCGTCGTCCCATTCTTCTATCTACATTTCAAGGGCCTCAATTTTTCTCCCCAACTCCTATTTTATCTCATCACCTACGCACATTAAAGTGAACTTACTCAACGTGGGTATACAACAACAACAACAATATAAACAAATGCACGTCTCAATAGTTTGGATAATTTCAGCAATAATTATGTTCTTGACTCAAGAGACAAATTAACTTGGCCTTTGTGTTATTGTGAGAAGCAAAGTTCGAGGGCGGTCGATGTCGGTGGGAAAAGTGTGCGACCTTCTCTCGTCATAGAACAGAAATTATGTTTGAGGATTTGTGAGAAAACGGTCAAGGAAGACAAACAGAGATGTGTTCCTATAGGGGATGTTGAGAAGGGGGGCGGGGGGACTGGGTGGGTTATGGGGGGGGGGGGGGTAGAAAAAGTAAGAAAGTGAGAACAAGAGAGAGAAAGACAGCGAGATAGAGGAAAAAATTGAATTTGAGAGAACAAGTGAGAAAGATAGAACAATAAAGGTAGAATGAGAGACAAAAAGAGAAAAAATGAAAAAGATGTTCAGAGAGAAAGGAAGAAAGACAGAAATAGAAAGAGAGAGAGAGAGCGAGAGAGACGGAAAGAAATTGAGAGAGAAAGAGAAAAATACAGATGTAAAGAGAAAGAAAGATAGAACGCGAGAGAGCAAGATAGAGAGAGAGAGAGAGAGAGAAAGACAGAGAGACAGACAGAAAAGATCAAAAAGGAAAGTGTCGTGCCGACATCGTGAAGATAAACTGCCGATTGGATCAAATCAGTTGGATCCAATGAAACTTAAATTTACGTTTCGTGTTTGCTGCCTGACTGCACAATGCCCAACATTCAAACCGACAATTCTGTATTGTTTCTTACAATGATTTTCGTTTATTTTACGCATGATTGCTTTGGCTTAACGCAGTCCTGCTTTTGATTTCTTCCATGAATCTCGCACGCCCTACTAAGATGGTGTTTCACATGTAACATCTATGTCAACTAACATTTGGTCAACGTGATCTTTTTTTAGAACAATGTAGATTACCTATATACGAGAACTGCACAATGTAGATTACCTATATACGAGAACTGGACAATGTAGATTACCTATATACGAGAACTGCACAATGTAGATTACCTATATACGAGAACTGGATAATGTAGATTACCTATATACGAGAACTGCACAACGATGTCTTAAAGAAGGACGTGAGTTAACGAAGGATCTTCCAGGTCAGGCGCATATTGTTGCGTTAACTAACATCCTTCTTTAAACATCATTGTCCAGTTTTTCACTGTTGTCTTCGACACACTTCTGTCACCATACACTGCCTGCATTCTGCGATGAATGTCAACTGGTCGACATCCTTCAGCTGTTAGAAACCGAATCACCGGTCGCTGATCAACTCTGGACGGATTCCGTATCACACCCGCCATGTTTTCAACGGTCTGCTGAGGAAACTATGAGTCGAAGGATAATGAGATTTTGCAAACTTGACGATTGCTATGTGCTATTTACAACAGAAGTGGCTTGATCATGCGCATCGTAAGTATGTTCACATGTTGTAGTTTGATCCAGTTTCATTTGAACACGTCTCGTAACTGTATGCATTTCCCTTCTTCTTCTTCTTCTTCTTCTTCTACTTATCTTCTTCTTTTTCTTCTTCTTCTTCTTCTTCTTCTGCGTTTGGGTTTTTTGATCATGCTAAATCTTCAGTCCTATCCCCAGGATGAAGTCCACAGTCCCTTCCAGGTCTGAGACGTTGCCGTATAGCTTTTGCCTCAGTTCTCCTCCATCTGACCAGGTCTGAGATGTTGCCGTATAGCTTTTGCCTCAGTTCTCCTCCATCTGACCAGGTCTGAGATGTTGCCGTATAGCTTTTGCCTCAGTTCTCCTCCATCTGACCAGGTCTGAGATGTTGCCGTATAGCTTTTGCCTCAGTTCTCCTCCATCTGACCAGGTCTGAGACGTTGCCGTATAGCTTTTGCCTCAGTTCTCCTCCATCTGACCAGGTCTGAGATGTTGCCGTATAGCTTTTGCCTCAGTTCTCCTCCATCTGACCAGGTCTGAGATGTTGCCGTATAGCTTTTGCCTCAGTTCTCCTCCATCTGACCAGGTCTGGCATCTTTGTTCCTTGTGGGCCAGGCATTCTTGAAGTACGTGTTCGTGTGTCTGAATCCTGTCCCACGTGGACATCCATTTGTTTAGAATATTTTGAGCCGATTTAGATGGCCCAGTAGTCTGCCCCATGCCCGTTCTCAGGCAGAAAATATAAGTTAGCCGATGGATTGGATACGTATTCTCCTATATTCTCGCCTAATTTTTAAAATCTTATCGCAGATCGTCTTAAACTAGGGGTCGTGACCTCTCTATTGGTCGCGTAAATAGTTTTAGGGGTCGCGGTAACAGCTAGAAAAAACATGTGTTGAAGCAGAATTTCAAACACTCTCAGATTTAGCGATGTCAGCTTTTCATCCGTTTAGTTTAGTCTTAGAATCTACGCCATTGCAAGCGGTTTCATCCATAAATGCTCTGTTCTTTTCCAAATGCACGAACGCTGTAGCGCTGGCCAGAATTCCCTAATAGATTGGCTAGATTTTTAACATAATCTTAAATGTTGCCCGGGCAGCGGCCATTAAGCCTTCTCTTTTAGACTTTCAACTGTCGATGGATTATTAACGTGCACGACACTGTACACGGGCGTCCGATCTCAACTACCCAGCTATCCGAGGAAATATCAGGAATCGACATGATTTGAACCCGCGACCTCAAGCACTCGATGCCGCTGTCTTATCTCGAGATCACTCAGTCCCCTTCTTCCATTTGTTACCGCCTACTTGTGCGAATCGGCATTTTCAACATTGAGGTCACTGGAAACAAAATACCGTTGAGGTATTATGAACGTGGAGATTGCTGTAAGTTACTCGTCGAGTTACTGTCACAATAAGCAATCACAATCATCCCATTAAAGGTTAGCGTATTCTTATCTTTTTTTAAGCCTTGAATACAATTTTCTTCCCTATGGTATAAGTGGTAATATATATATATATATATATATATATATATATATATATATATATATATATAAATTACATACTGGAATTGACACGGCAAGTCACCAGTGGATTATCGTCTGACAAAAAATTATGAAACAACAGATGGTCCTCACGACGTCTAACGACACAAGCGGACTGAAAATAGATAGACAGGTATATATATATAGATAGATAGACAGATACATGTACGCACACACACACACATATATATATATATATATATATATACACACACAAATATATGCAGTGGTGGTAAAAGAGGAGCGCGTGGTCGAATGGTTTCGAGGCCTACCTGCTGACAAAGAGGGCAGCGGTTCGAATTCCCGGTATTGCATATGTTGTTTTTCTGTTGAGGGTGAAACAAACAATCATAGCCAGCACTCGACGTGACGACAGCAGTGGCGAAGCATTCAGTGAAGTTTTGTGAAAATATGTGCCTCATACAAAGGGGGTCGTTGATGACAAACAGTTTGAGAAGCCCTGTGTAATTGTATACTTGCGGAAAGCTTCGGAATAACAACTCGTGTACGTCTGGTATATCTCTTATCACCATTAATTGTTCTGGTCCAGGACTGGCTCTTATCACCATTAATTTTTCTGGTTTAGGACTGGCTCTTATCACCATTAATTTTTCTGAATGCTAGGACTGGCTCTTATCACCATTAATTTTTCTGGTCCAGGACTGGCTCTTATCACCATTAATTTTTCTGAATGCTAGGACTGGCTCTTATCACCATTAATTTTTCTGGTCTAGGACTGGCTCTTATCACCATTAATTTTTCAGAAGGCTAGGACTGGATTATGAAGATCATGATTTCTACATGCGAAATGGAATTCAAAGGCTTTTGATCATGCTGAAGTCGGATGCACTGGGCCGACAGGCGCAAAATAAAAAACCACAGTGCAACGCACACCGCCTTGTGGATTAGAGAAATAAGCGAACGAAAAAAAAGGCTTTTGACAACAAAAAAACAACGATCTGAACTTTGCTGATGGCTTGGCTCTTGTGTCTCACAATCACAACCAAATGAAAAATACAATAAACTCACTTATTGAAAGGTCAATGTAATTATTTGCAGTGCACACAGAGAAAAGCATTGATTATGACAATCAAAGTACCTAACGACTATCAGGTTGTTCTGGGAGACACGGTACTACAAGAGCTAGATTCATTCAAATATAGTTGTGGTAATGTAGACAGGGTCGGAGGTACTCATATCAAATTAAGAATATAAAGAGAGAGAGGGAGAGAGATATATATATATAGAGAGAGAGAGCAAGAGAGGGGGGGGGGGTAAAACAATTTTTTTTTGATTAGTGAAAATTGAAAGAAATTAAGTCTATAAGAAAAAAAGTACAGCTCCTCAAAGCCAATGTCAAAGAAGTCTGTACTGTTTGATGGATCTGTGGCGTGGGCAGCAACAACAAGTACAACGGGAAACGTCCTGTGATGGCGTGGGCTAGTAGGTGACATGGCTCACAAACCGAAGTGCGGAATTCGCTCCCCAATCACAGCACTGACCGTTACCCAGGGGAAGCAAACTCTTAGAACGTGCAGGAGGATTCAGACCCTTGCATACAACAGGCGCAGAATAGAAACATAGTCCAGCGCTCACCCCCTTTAGGAATGAAGAAATAAGGCGATCGCTAAAAAGGTCCAAGCTTTCATTAATGGACGAATAGACGGAATAGAATGGTTTGATAAAGTCACTAATATAGAACTGTGGGAAAGAACTGGACAGATGCCAGTGGACTAGACGTAAAGAGAGGAAGTTGGAGATGGATAGGACACACCTTACGGAAACCAGCTGATAGCATTACACACAGTCATTGTTCTGGAATGCCCAGGGCAAGAGAAGTAAGGGCAGACCTAAACACTCGAGATGGCAAGTTGAGACAAATATTAAAACGCGGGGAACGATGTTGAAAAGATAGTGTATAACAGGAAGAATTGGCGAGTATTTGTTGAGGACATGCTCTGCCCGGAATTCAATGATTGTGATTGATTGATTGATTGATTGATTGATACGATGAACACGATGCTAGTTTTTAAAAACAAATTATTTTGCGTTCGCCTTATTTCTCTAATCCCCAAGGTGGTGTGCGTTGCACTGTGGATTTTATGTTGCACCTGTCGGCCCAGTGCATCCGACTTCAGCATGCATTAATGTAAGGGTCTGCTTCCTCCTGCATTTTCTAAGGGTTTGCTTCCCCGGGGCTGTGATGGGGATATAACCCAGCACCTTCAGATTGTGAGCCGTGCCACTTAACCACTAGCCCACGCCGTCCCCGATGCTACAGTAAAACTGAGTAGTAAAGGAAGTCAAGTAACCCATAGCATTACTGCCGTAGGGGTGTGAGGTGTTAGCGATCTCACATTTCAAAGGCTCGGTTCTATGAGGGCGGTAGCCATCTCCTCTCCTTCGCCGTTTTTACTTCCCGGACTGAACCGGTACCCATTTAAGGCCGGTAGCCGTTCCGATCTGAAAAAAAAACAGTTCCGCCTCAACTGGGGAATGAACCCAGGAACACTCAGATGCGATGCCGGCTCAGATGCGATGCCGGGGGTCTTTGCCAGTATATTTTGCCTATCCCTGACTATCATGTCTGATCAGTATATTTTGCCTATCCCTGACTATCATGTCTGACCAGTATATTTTGCCTATCCCTGACTATCATGTCTGACCAGTATATTTTGCCTATCCCTGACTATCATGTCTGACCAGTATATTTTGCCTATCCCTGACTATCATGTCTGACCAGTATATTTTGCCTATCCCTGACTATCATGTCTGATCAGTATGTTTGTGCCTGACCCTGACTAACTATCTGACCAGTATGATTGTTCGGACAACTAAATATAAACATCTTTTCTACACATTTATCTTTATCTAAGTTTTTACTTATTTATTTAAAATAAAATGATATCGGCCTGTCCTCCTCGTTACCAGAAATGGGATTTTCCGCTACAGTCATCAGCTGATAAATACGTATGATGGGAACCAATGGAACTCTGTTTGGGGTGAATTAAGGTACAGGTACAATAATCGGAAAGTACGCAAAATCTGGATCCGTAAAAGCTAATTGATGTACTGAAACATCAACCCTGTCCCGGGCCGCATTCGGCCTACAGGGTGTGAGTTTGAGCATGGCCATCTTTATTACATGTAATCTAGATGGCTGTGGTTTGAGACATGTGCTTTATGGGTGCAACGATTGTAACAATCGGTTCTCCATAGCAGCAACGGTTTCGCTGGAAATAGTGCTAATGATCTGGGTCATAATCAAGCGCGCTCGTAACTAGAGGCACCAGATGTGAGAAGATAATGCACCAATGCCCTGGAGATGAGCTTCAACCAAGGGACCTTCCACTCTTTCCTGCCACCCGTCCCCTCATCCCAGCTGTCCTCCTCTCATCACACACGATGATAGTTTACGAGGCAGGCTACCCCTTTTGGCCCCAACCGGAAGGGTCTTTGTCAACATGGCCGACATATTTTATGAGAGCTGGGAAAAGCGGGGTCAAGGGGCAAGTTATTTGTCCACGCTGGCGCTGGTAGGATGGAGTGGCTATCAAATAAATTGTCCAGAACCCGTCAAACATCTCCGAGAAGAATTTATCATTTTTCCTGGTTCGGTTTCAATGACTTTTTGACAAATAACTATTTATTCTCGACTCCCTTTCAATGCCCTTTCATTAACCCATAGCGCGGTATTGTAAAGGCTGTTCGTATTGTTTTTAGTGACATTTTTTAACAGAGACAAAACATCAGGAAATTAATTTCTATATTGTTGTATATCAATGTTTTTGTAATTACAAAACGTGGCTTTAGTATCGCTATGCTAAGAGTTAAGCTCCAGGTGAAGCATGGGGTTACTATGCTCGGACTCCAATTGTAACATGCAGGCTTACCTGTAGCCCTTTGTTAGACCCATTATTGGCAGTGTTGGTTACAATGTCATTTGTTTTGCCGGATGAAATTGCGAGCCACATACACAACCATATTTAGTGGCCTAGGTTACAGTGGATCTATTCGTTTCAGTTCAGGTACCATGAGAGAGAGAGAGAGAGAGAGAGAGAGAGAGAGAGAGAGAGAAGGTTTACAAGTCCTCCTACGCTCTAGACCTGTGCCCAAAAGTTCCAGACAATTGAATCATCACGTCCTAGGCTACTGTGCCTTTACGATTGGTCTATATGGTCATGGTGCCCAGAATGCTGGTTCTCTTTTCCCAGGTCTGCTCATCATGGTAGTGGCTCCTTCCTAACCACAGAGGGAGCTTGCGTATTATCCGATAGGAGACACATTTGTACATATGGAATACTGGTAAAATAGACTGAGGTACCACCTATTCAACAAATTGAAGATAGGGTGTACCGACGAATGCCCGTGCGGTACTGGTAAAATGACCGCTGAACATCTGCTGCAGAACTGCCCGACATACCAGGATCAGAGAGAGCAGATGGGGCCATCACCAGTGGAACTGCAAGACAAGCTCTATGGCAGTGGCGACAGCCTCAGGATGACCGCCGCTTTTTTCGAAAAAATAATGGTTACTGTCTGACTGCGTACGAAGAAGAAGAAGAAGAAGAATACTGGTAAGGTTATAAGAATAAAAACCATCGCTATATAGTACTTCGTCTGCTGATATACTGTAGCATCAAGTCACAGTATCAATCAATCAACCAACTCTATTCAACTCCCAACGTAACATAAGTTCTCAACAAATACTCGCCAGGTCTTCCTGTCAAATTCCATCTCCTCCAGTTCTGCGCAGTATTTCATGGCATATGTATGTTTATCTCGACTTCCCTTCACCGACAGTGTTTAGGTCTGCCTCAACACAGAAGCTAAATACAATTAAACCGCACACGCACGCACCCTTCACGCACACACGCAAGCATATATACACACACGCACACACAAGCACTGCCACTAAAGCACACACTAACGCTCTCCTCCCGCCTCTCTCTCTCTCTCTCTCTCTCTCTCTCTCTCTCACACACACACACACATGAACGTATACTTAATATATATAGGCACAAATGCTTGTACACGCCGGTGTGGCATATTGGGAATATGGTGTTAGGCCCATATTATCTTGACCAACGGCACTCTATGGTGATGTGGTCAGCATCACGACGGTCGCCTTTACTTCCCAGATTGGTATGGCACCTACTTTTTAAAGCTGGGTCGATCCAGGACCCGTTTAGCGATTGGAACAAATCCTGCACCTACCTTTCGTAAAAAAAATGAATAAACTTGGTGTTTTATTAAATAATGTAAACTTAACTTAGCTTAACGTATTTATACTGTTTTATAAGATTCTACAGACTCTGTATACAACCAGTTTTTGGGGCGTGGTTTAACCGCTGCGCGAGTCCATCTTAATAGACTAAAACACTTGAGCTAAGTAGGCACGCTGCCCGTTAAGCGCCATCACTAGCCGCTCTTAAACCAAATGGGGAAAGGTACAAATAACTGGCAGCGGCCGTTAAGCCTCTTTTTCTTCAAACTGTTAACGTGATCGACACTGAACACTGGAGTCCGATCTCACTACCCATAGATCAGGCCAATTTTTAACAGAAGATCCACGTGAACAAATTCCCGATCTTCACCGTGATTCGAACCCACGCCCCGGCACATGAGACAGACACCTTACCTCGAGACCACTGTGTCCTCCCCGAAAGAACGGTACAAGCAGAGACAGCCATTGGTCAGACGGCTACATTGGAGACCGTGAATAATGGGATGAATTGGATTCACACTGGAGATAAATTGGCAGACCACCGCGGGGTTATCATGACTCTGGCGAACGGTTGCAGAGGCGCGTTTAATGGGTAAGCGGACCTCGAGGTTAAACAACTAATAGGTTTTAATGCCCAGAATGCTGGTTCTGTCATATATATATCGATGGGTCCCAGCTGCGCAGTATGATAGCCGGCTGGGGCTTCTATGCTAGAGTGAGAGGATGTGTCGTTGCTGAACTGTGCGGTGAATACACGAAAACATCAACTAGTTTGAGAACGGAGACCGAGGCAGTGACCAGTTCTGCGGTGGCTCTCGGTGATATCTTTAATGGATTCTGTTATCGTTTTTGACTTCGGAAGATACAGATGGTTGACTATGGCATGAGTGGATCGCAGAAATAAGAATTCCAGGTGATTGAATACAAGTTTATAAGATGATCAAGGGAAGGGTTAAATTAGACTATAAGAAGCTTTTTAGACTACATCCGCCTAGACAAAGGGGCGTCCAGATTCGATGGTAGGAAATATTTTATTAGTCTTGAGATTGGTGAATGCATGGAATGCACTGCCACAGGAAATAGCGGGGACAGGGTCAAGTAATGCATTCGAGAATGAATTAGATGCGTCAAGCTATTTTTAGATCCAGGGAAGGAAAATAAACTGGTTGTATAAAGACTCTACATAGTCTTGTAAACCAGTATAAATATGTTAAGTTAAGTTATAGAGGTCTCGAACCTTCTAGTTCCTGTATACAACACAGTCAATGAGCTGACAGCAGCCTATACTCATAGCTGGCTGCTTGCATCAGGTCAGCAGAACTGACCAAGACCCTATTCCGCGGTCCTAGTAGCATGGTGCAACCATGTAACATGGCTACATGAATAGAGATCAAAGCGGTAAGGCGAATAAAATCCCAAAACAGTTATGCTGAAGTCGGATGTGTCAAGCCGAAAGGTGCAGATATCGCAGCATGGTCGTAAACTTCATCACAACGTCCATTTCATGACAAACCTCGAAGAAGAAGAAGAAGAAGAAGAAGTTATCCTGTCCTGGACATGCTGTGTATTGCCGTAATGAGAAAGATCTCACCCTTGCCCCAACATTCGTATTGGCAATGGATAGAGATGGTTTTGTGAAGCTGATGAGCGACATTCTCTTGGGAGAAGACTGCAATTGATGGATTGGAAATGCGGATATTGAATAATTGAAAATCATGCGGGTACGAGGGCATGCGCCGTAGCGGTCAGCGACCGATAGCTGACTGCTAGTGTCAGGGCCAGCGAACCAGAGCTACCACCACGCGGTGATCCTGGACAACAGGCTGCAACTAAGCAGACCGGCTAAGTAGAAGGGATAGAAGAGGAAAGCCAACCCGGTACTAAAAAATGCCTGCTGAAGACGGATGTGTCTGACCGAAAGGTGCAGGTAATCTGTAAACTACGACACAACACATTCAGTTCTTCGGACTACATGCTGTTACTTGCACAGTCCTTTACAGTGCTTGGTAGCGGGAGATTGAGAATGAACGAACGAAGAAGAAGAATATGCGTGTACTGCAGGAAAAAAACGTCTATGTAAACCTAGCAGTAGTGTGTACACTTAGCGAGCTACAGGAACCGTAAGTATCTACATCTTCGTTATTTTACTGAGAGGGATTAGGCACCAGTGAGTCTGCCTAGAGAAATAAAGAACAAAACAGAACAGAACTGTAGCTGAATTTACCAGGGCAAGTCAGTAAATAGGTCACATATGCTAATTTAAAAAAAACAGCTAATGAGATACGAACTTGAAAACCATTTATTTTTGCACTGATATTGTTCTTTATTCTCAAACATAATTTCCAACCACATTGACACACTTATCTCATCGCTTTATCTGTGCTCAAAAACCTGCATCATAGAAGTCCTTATTTAGCTGTCTCAGCCACATTTGTACTTCACGTTCCCGTCTTCCTTATTCGCGGAACATCTGCCGCCAAGGTGTGTTTCTAGTGTACGGGCATGGAAATGTATGAAAAAGCTCAGCCAAGATCCAACTGTAAATGTAAATGTACAGGCATCAATCACTACCAATCAGATTGTCCAACAATTATTGCTTAGCGGGAAAAACAACCACAAAGGGCGAAAATTCTAGATCAGAAAGGAAGAGGACACGAAAATGATATGCAGAGAACACCATTCCTCATGGTGGAACCCGATGAGGCAATCAATAGAATGCAAATCAACAAAGCGGAGGGAATAGATGAACTGAGAACAGAGCAAATCAGAAATGGAGGCCCCAAAACAAAAGAGTGGATACTAGAATTAACGAATTCGTGTATAGTGACCATGCAGATATAAGAAAGCTGGAGAAAGGCTAGAGAAAAGCACTGCTCAAACCTGGAGAAAGGCTAGAGAAAAGCACTGCACAAAAAAAACAACATGTATTTTGAACTTTACCAGAATGTCATTGTAGAAAAACGATATTTGATTGTCGGTTCTGCTATGTACTTTATGTCTGGTCGCCAGTCTCTTCGTGCACCGGTTCCCTTATTGACTACCAATTAGTCTTGTTCTATATTTGTCATGTTCCTGGATTCCACGTACCTCATCCTTATTTGGGATTCCTTACTCTCTATCTCTTCATTTTGTTGTTGCTACTCTTTCCACTTTTCTTTTTCTTCAGACATATCTTCTTTTCTCTCTCTTTCTTTTTCTCTCTCCCACTGTCTTTCTACTTATCTCTTTCTTCAGACATATCTTCCTTTCTCTCTACCTCTATTCCTAGCTCTCTCCTATTCTCTCTATCCAGACATAACTTTTGTCTCTCTGTCTCTCATTTTCTATCGTTTCCTAAACACATCTTCTCTCTCTCTCTCTCTCTCTCTCTCTCTCTCTCTCTCTCTCTCTCCAGACTTCTTCTTGCTCTTTCTCTTTCTCTTTCAAAGTTCCTCCTGCCAACTTAACTTCTCTTCACTCTATATATTCCACTTCTCTCCACTTTTTTCTATCTGTTTCCCTCTACATCACTCTGCCCTCCTCCATTTCATTGTCTCTCTCTCTCTCCACTCCTCTCTCACACATATTCTACCCCTCTCTTCCTTTCTCATCCTCTCCTCCTACCTCACATCCTCCACCCCACCCACACTCTCTACAACCCACCACTACAGCAAACCTACTCCCCATGATCATGCCATGACCAGTCAGGCCTCCCACCTTCTCACATATACTTACCAATATCAACAACCAATTTGTCATACAGTTCACATTGTCTATTTAGATAATCGATCACTCATTGTGTATCCGTGACGTGTAATAACGTCATATACAAATACGCGTTCGACCACTTGACGTCATTATTCAAATCAATGAAGTGCTCAAGAATACCTAGCCCCTTCCACTACTTCGTTATTAGCTCATTAAGAATTCTTGGGCTACCAATACACTCAATTTTTCTACAGGTATCCTGCGCCAAAGTACTTCATGGAAATGTGTGTTTGTAGTATCAATTTCGCAGATTAAAATCAATGACGTATGAGAAGATACAATGCAGTTCCAATCTCTATTTTCTTTTGGTATTCTCCTTTTTCTCATTAAAAAGGATAGATTAGAAAATGTGTTGGATACTTTTGCAGTATTATGATTGATGTAGTAGTAATAGTAGTAGTGGTAGTAGCAGTAGTAGGAGTAGTGGTAGAAGTAGTAGTAGTAGTATTAGTAGTAGTATTAGTAATAGCAGTATTAATATCTGTATTAGGGGTAGTAGCAGTATTAGTAATAGTAGTAGTAGCAGTATTAGTAGTACCAGTCGTTCTTGTGAATATCCAGATTGTGGAGCGCCTAATCTAGTAAAATCGACGCATAACCTGTGGCATTTTCATTTTGGTAAGGTTAGCGCACGTTGCGTGCCAAGACATATTTCCGCTTTTGACTGGCAGAGAAGAGTTCAAGCCTACACGGAATTGAAGAAACGTTTTGACATGGAAGGTCATGACTTTGTGGATCGCTTCATTACATGTGACGAAACCTGGGCTCATCATTATACTCCTGAATCGAAACGAGCATCCAAGCAGTGGAAGCATACGTGGAGGTCAGCTTTTCAGCACTGATGACGAAGGGAAACAGGTTGTCCTTGATTGGTTTAGACATACTGACAAATCTTTCAACGCTGAAGCTTTTCAAGCATTAATTAAACTCTGGATAGTGTGCAAGAGATTATATAGAAAAATAAAAGGCATTTTGACTACTTTAATTTTCTTTCCTTACAAAAACAATAAGTACCGGTTTGAATTGAACGCCCCGCGTGTATGTGCTGTTGTTCGTCTATCACGATTGATAAAGACCTTATTTCTTTTCGTTCTTTTTATTACTGGATGAACGAAAAGCGAAAGACTTGCAAGTGAATTTGATTTTAGTGAGGAAGGGTTGTGCGGTTCTTCGATCTCGCTCTCTCGCAGATCTAACTCTCGCAGATCTCACTCTCTCGCAGTTCTCACTCTATCAGATCTCACTCTCTCGCAGTTCTCACTCTATCAGATCTCGCTCTCTCGCAGATCTCACTCTCTCGCAGATCTCACTCTCTCACAGGAGTCAAACTGAAACCAGTGGCAAAACAGGTCAGGACGACTGGATACGGACAAGGTTATTATACATACATACATACATACATAGATACTTACATTACATTACACACACACAAAACATAAATACATTCATACATACATACATACATACATACATACATACATACATTACATTACATTACATACACACACACACACACACACACACACACACACACACACACACACATATATACACACTTACACACATTAAGAACGAAAAGAAATCAACTGGGTTCTTGTCGGTTTATTCATCTGAATTGAAATGAATCCTTAACTGTACCCCTGCTGGACCGCAGTAAAAACATAAATAGGTCATTATTAATCAGATTGCAAGATACACACCATTGATTTATCTAGACTTTGCAAAGGCCTTTGATAGAGTACCTGATCAAAGATTATTTCTCAAGTTAAAATCACATGGAATAGGTGGGGAAGTTGCCAAATGGATTGAAAATTGGTTAACGGGAAGAAGGCAGAGGGTGGGTATAAATAAGGAGTACTCTTGAGTGATGTGAAGTGAAAAGTGGAGTGCCACAGGGCTCGGTTTTGGGACCAATTTTGTTCTTGATATATATAAATGATTTGGACATTGATATGGGATCCATGATTACAAAATCTTCTGATGACACAAAACTTTGCAGTAGTGTCTCATACAAAGCGGAAGTGGATATATTGAGGTCGGATTTAGATAAAATTCGAGAATGGTCAGTAAGCTGGCAAATGGAGTTTAATGTAGATAAATGTACAGTCATCCACATGGGTAGATCCAATATGGAACATAATTACAGAATGGGAGAGAACAATATTAGAAAGATAGATAAGGAAAGGGACCTAGGGGTTATAATAGATCATGCAGGAAAGGTGAGTGAGCAAGTTAAGGTAGCAGTAAAAAAGGCAAATGCAATGTTAAGTAGGATAAAAAGAAATATTAAACATAGGAGCAAGGAAGTGATCGTCAAACTGTATAAAGCTTAAGTTAGACCTAGATTGGAGTACTGTGTACATGTGTGGAGTCCTTATCATAGAGTGGAAATAAACATGCTGGAAAGAATACAAAAAAGAGCGACAAAGATGATTGTGGGATTCCAGAATTACAGTTATGAGGAAAGACTCAGAAAAACCGGTCTACGGTGTCTAGAAGAGAGAAGAACTCTTGGTGACTTAATACAGGTTTATAAGATGATCAGAGGAATGGATAGATTAGACTATAACAATTTAAAAAAAAAAATACAGCCACCCACAAAAACAAGAGGGCATAGCTACAAGTTGACTAAAGAGAGGTCCAGGTTAGATATTAGGAAATATTTTTTTAGTCAGAGAGTAGTGTCTGCTTGGAATGCATTGCCAATTGCCAGTGGAGGCAGGGACAGTTAATGCATTTACAAATAAACTGGGTGCGCATAGCTTTTAGAGCAAGGTGATATCAATGTAACTGGTTGTAAACAGACTCTGCAGGGTCTTCTAAACCAGTATAAAGACGTTAAGTTAAGTTAAGTACACATTGAAACACAACACAAACCATCCAAGGAAAGTCGAGACAAAAATTATTCAATATTTTAAACACAAATTACCAATTCAAATATTGAACATGCCATATATTACATAATTTCACAACAGTTTTTGTGTCACTCACATATTCAGTATACAAATCCTACTCCACCGGCGGCCAGAAAGACGTTGTCAAATCGGGTTAAAGAAACAATTTTACTGCGGTATGTCAGGGGTACTGTTAAGGACACATTTTAAACCATCTGAATAAACCAACAAGCACCATCAACTGAAACATTCCAGAGAATACTTCATATTTCTCTGTGTAGAACTCACAAGTACAGTCGGTTTTGCTTATAAACAATGGTTACGGTCTTTCAAGTTCCCTGTATTTCTCCGGGGACCGTCTACGCCGCTGGCAATATTGATTCCATTCCGTTACTGCAATATTCACAACGGAGACTACTTCCTTTTGGATCTTCGTTTGTTGTCATCAGGGTATTACGTCATCAGTTGAAGAAATCACTGAATGTGACAGCAGGAACTCGCTTTACGGCTGATTTGCGTTTCAGAGATTCCAGTCGTAAAGTGAATCATCGTAAAACGGATTCAAAATGCATGTAAATAGTATTTAGACAGCCAACAGATCACAGCAGGGAAACATTGATCCAATATGTACTGATGGGTCAGCAACGAGAGCGGGGAACTGTACCACAGAGAAGCAAGGATCCAAGCGTATACTGATGGGTCAGCAACGAGAGCAGTGAACTGTACCACAGAGAAGCATGGATCCAAGCGTATAATGATGGGTCAGCAACGAGAGCGGTGAACTGTACCACAGAGAAGCATGGATCCAAGCGTATACTGATGGGTCAGCAACGAGAGCAGTGAACTGTACCACAGAGAAGCATGGATCCAAGCGTATACTGATGGGTCAGCAACGAGAGCAGTGAACTGTACCACAGAGAAGCATGGATCCAAGCGTATAATGATGGGTCAGCAACGAGAGCAGTGAACTGTACCACAGAGAAGCATGGATCCAAGCGTATACTGATGGGTCAGCAACGAGAGCAGTGAACTGTACCACAGAGAAGCATGGATCCAAGCGTATAATGATGGGTCAGCAACGAGAGCAGTGAACTGTACCACAGAGAAGCATGGATCCAAGCGTATACTGATGGGTCAGCAACGAGAGCAGTGAACTGTACCACAGAGAAGCATGGATCCAAGCGTATACTAATGGGTCAGCAACGAGAGCAGTGAACTGTACCACAGAGAAGCATGGATCCAAGCGTATACTGATGGGTCAGCAACGAGAGCAGTGAACTGTACCACAGAGAAGCATGGATCCAAGCGTATAATGATGGGTCAGCAACGAGAGCAGTGAACTGTACCACAGAGAAGCATGGATCCAAGCGTATACTGATGGGTCATCAACGAGAGCAGTGAACTGTACCACAGAGAAGCATGGATCCAAGCGTATACTGATGGGTCAGCAACGAGAGCAGTGAAGAATGGAGGCACGGTATCTATATTGTCTACCCAGATAAAGAAAGTAAAACCACTAGTTCATTCATTATGTTCAAACTATTCACCTGTAGTAAAGGCACTCATTTGTGCTATAGAAAGCATAGATAATACTTCACCCTAAATAGTACTTTCCCCCAAAATATTTCGTTCTAAAAATTATTTTGTTAAAATAAATACTTCGCTCTAAAACACTTCACTCTGGAGAGCACTTTGTCCTGGAGAGCCCTAAAATCACTTAGTGCTAAATAATGTTTTGCCTTGAAACACTTCACCCTAAAAAATAACTTTACCTTAAACAATATTTCACCCTAAAAAGCACTTCACTTTAAAAAACAAAAGAAATCCTCCCTAAAAATAACTTCACCCTAATAAATACTTCACCATAAACAGCACTTCACTCTTGAAAAGCACTTCACACTAAAAAGCACTTCGCCCTAAGTGCAATTCACCCTAAAAACCATTGACCACAAAAGCACTTCATCCTAAACAAATCTGCTGCCTGAGGAAGTGGCAAATATCCCATATGCGTGAAACATCTTATCCCCTTCATACATGAGACTAACGTAGCTACAACTTTCATACATGAGACTAACATAGCTACAACCTTCATACATGAGACTAACGTAGCTATTCCCTTCATACATGAGACTAACGTAGCTACAACCTTCATACATGAGACTAACGTAGCTATCCCTTTCATACATGAGACTAACGTAGCTATTCCCTTCATACATGAGACTAACGTAGCTATTCCCTTCATACATGAGACTAACGTAGCTATTCCCTTCATACATGAGACTAACGTAGCTATTCCCTTCGTACATGAGACTAACGTAGCTATTCTCTTCATACATGAGTCTAACGTAGCTATTCCCTTCATACATGAGACTAACGTAGCTATTCCCTTCATACATGAGACTAACATAGCTATTCCCTTCATACATGAGACTAACGTAGCTATTCCCTTCATACATGAGACTAACGTAGCTATTCCCTTCATACATGAGACTAACGTAGCTATTCCCTTCATACATGAGACTAACGTAGCTACAACTTTCATACATAGACTAACGTAGCTACAACTTTCATACATGAGACTAACGTAGCTATCCCCTTCATACATGAGACTAACGTAGCTACCATCCTCATACATGAGACTAACGTAGCTACCATCCTCATACATGAGACTAACGTAGCTACCATCCTCATACATGAGACTAACGTAGCTATCATCCTCATACATGAGACTAACGTAGCTACCAGTTTCATACATGAGACTAACGTAGCTACCATCCTCATACATGAGACTAACGTAGCTACCACTTTCATACATGAGACTAACGTAGCTACCATCCTCATACATGAGACTAACGTAGCTACCATCCTCATACATGAGACTAACATAGCTACCATCCTCATACATGAGACTAACGTAGCTACCACTTTCATACATGAGACTAACGTAGCTACCATCCTCATACATGAGACTAACGTAGCTACCACTTTCATACATGAGACTAACGAAGCTACCATCCTCATACATGAGACTAACGTAGCTACCTCTTTTATACATGAGACTAACGTAGCTACCATCCTCATACATGAGACTAACGTAGCTACTACTTTCATACATGAGACTAACGTAGCTACCATCCTCGTACATGAGACTAACGTAGCTACCACTTTCATACATGAGACTAACGTAGCTACCATCCTCATACATGAGACTAACGTAGCTACCATCCTCATACATGAGACTAACGTAGCTACCATCCTCATACATGAGACTAACGTAGCTACCACTTTCATACATGAGACTAACGTAGCTACCATCCTCATACATGCAACGAACGTAGCTACCACCTGCCTGTGACAATCTGTCGACTCTGGTACAATGAAACAATGCACCAATAAACGATTGTCAGACCTTGTCATTCATTTTACTTTGATAGGACAACTGTCATCATTTGAATTCCACACCTCATTCATATTCCAGTCTCTGATATTCCTCACGCCCCACACACCCTCCTGCCACCCCCCCCCCCCCTACACCCTCCTGTCATCCGCCTATCATATCCCCTTTCCTTCCCCAATCGCCCCGCCAACGTTTGTTTTAGGGATCAGCCGGGTTTATCTCACGCGCGTTAACTTCCCAAACATAGCCATAACAAATTAGGGAATGATCTGCGAAAGTTTCACTTTTTTGTTGTTTGTTTATTCATCCCTCCCCCATCCCACCCCCCACCCCATCCCCCCCAAGTGATTGTTTCGCTGGCGGCTCTCTTGCCTGTTAATCATATAGATTGAACGCAAATCTCCTCCACACTGGGTCCGGATCGACACAATGGATGTTGGACGGAGTGAACAGCAGCTGAAGACCGGCAGGCAACAGCTTCCTCAATGGTGTAGCTGTTTTTTTGTCTGGTTTTGTTTCCTCTTTACTTGTTATTTGTTTTGCTTGTTGATTCAGACTCCACTGTTGTGTTTGCATATTGGTTGTGAAATATTGAGATGGCTGCTCTGGTATCGTTAACATCATGTAGGGAGAGGGGGGGAGGGAGAGAGAGAAGGAGGGAGGGAGATAGAGGGAAAGAGAAGGAGAGGGAAAGAGAGGGAGCGAGAAGGGGGAGCGAGGGAGGGAGAAGGAGAGGGGGAGGGAGAGAGAGAGGGAGGGAGAGAGAGAGAGAGAGTAAAACAGTTTCCGGGGGATAGAGTGTAGTAATAGAGGGATATATATTGAAGAGTGAGATACTAGACGAGGGAGACAGAGCGGGATATGGCAAGAATGTGGGGTGAGAGAGAGAGAGAGAGACCCTAAGTTTCCGGGGCATAGAGTATGGTAGAGAGAGAGAGAGAGAGAGAGACTAGATGAGGAAGATCTCAAGAGTGTGGGGCTGTAGAGAGAGAGAGAGAGAGGGAGGGAGAGAGAGAGAGAGAAAGGACGGTAAATTAATTAAGAGAGTGTGAGAGAGAAATAGTTGTAGAAGGAAGATAAATTAATTTATAAAAAATAGTGGTTTCATTTAAATGATTTAGATTGTCCATTGCAGATCGTCGCTCCCATCACAGAAAGAAATTCGTATGAAAGAAACTGTCTCTTGCTAAATCTCCAGCCTGCTCTAGAGTCATGCCAAAGCATTCCTTGACATCTTGGTGCCATCGCCTTCAAGGTCTGCCTCTCTTGCCCGGCACCACACCTTCCAGTACCATTCTCTCAATACCGTTGTGTCTTGATATTGCCAAAGGAATTCAATTTAATGGAATATATGAACCAGTTCTCCTCTATGTCCACCTCTCGTCGAATGTCAGCATGCTTCTTGGTTTTCCGAAGGTATACAATCTGGTTGGGACACTCACGTGCCATTCCTCAGAGCCATAAAGCAGGATGGGCTATGTTCGTGGTATATAAACTTGTTCTCCACGGAGCGTGCTACCTAGTTTCAAATTGAGCGAAGTGAGTTGAAAGCCAATCTGACCTTGTTAATCTTCTGGATGATCAGGGAAAGAAAAAACAAGAAGAAGTGAAAGAAGATAATAATACAAGCAGTGCTTTAATTTGAACCTATTCTGAAAGTGAGGTTTTGTGTAAACTTGTTATTTTAACACATTTATAAGAACCCCCTTTTCTTCTTCTGCGTTCGTTCTCAATCTCCCACTACCAAATCCTGGACAGGGCTTTACAGGTAGCCGTATGTAGTCCAAAGAACGGAATGCGTTGTGTCGCTAGTTTACAGCTTGGCTGTGATATTTGTACCTTTCGGTCCGACACATCCGTCTTCGGCACATATAAGAACCCTAACAGTGAGGCCCAAACAACGCTCAGACCATAGGCTGCAGTCTAGCCAACCTGTTGGGAAATCAGGCACTTGTTCTTCTTATTCTTGTTCTTGGGAACGGAATGCGTTATGTCGTAGTTTACAGCTAGACTGCGATATTTGTACATTTCACTCCAACGCATCCGGCTTCAGCCGACATATTTGGGTACCGAGTTAGCTTTCCTTCTTCAATCCGATTTCCTTATCGTCTGCTCTGTTGCATCCTGTTATCCAGAATCACCGAGGTGTAGAAGGGTCTTGGCAACTCTGGTTCGCTGGCCCTGACGCTAGCAGTCAGCTATGGTTCGCTGGCCCTGACGCTAGCAGTCAGCTCTGGTTCGCAGGCCCTGACGCTAGCAGTCAGCTCTGGTTCGCTGGCCCTGACGCTAGCAGTCAGCTCTGGTTCGCAGGCCCTGACGCTAGCAGTCAGCTCTGGTTCGTTGGCCCTGACGCTAGCAGTCAGCTCTGGTTCGCTGGCCCTGATGCTAGCAGTCAGCTCTGGTTCGCTGGCCCTGATGCTAGCAGTCAGCTCTGGTTCGCTGGCCCTGATGCTAGCAGTCAGCTCTGGTTCGCTGATCGCTGCAGTTCATTATCTTGGTCCCCGAAATCCAGCAGTGCCACAAGTAGATCCACTCGATAATTGCTCAAGGGCCGTATGAGAGAAGAATGATGTTCAGATCTCGCTCATCCTCACCGTAATCATCGTTTATTATCACTATCAACCGCATTATCATCAGCCACATCGCATCTATTGCCTCTGATTTCCAAAATAGACTACTATAACCATATCCAAGAAATTATGACGCAACTGGCTCGTTGTGGTCGAGAGGTAAGACACTCGTCCCTCAAAGCGATGAACACAAACTGTGAGCGATCGAGTCCCGCAGGTTTCAATCGACTCCTCGTCACAAGGGAGATGGGACCGGAGTGTCTGCATCAGTTACCTCCCGTCGTCTGGACTATGTTTTGTAGCAAGTTAGCTCGGGACCAGAGAGTGAGATTGATGACCATAATGCAAATGTGGTGAAATAATGCAGACAAGGCCAAACATAGATGGGCAGGTCACATGTTGCGACGAAACGATGGTCGACAGAGCTCAGCGATAGCAATCTGGTACCCCTAGGTAAAAAGAGACTCCATTGCTGCACACAACAACACCCGAGACCCCTCTGGAGGAGGGACTACCATGAACTGGTCCTGCGTGGCACAAGACAGGGTCTGCTGGAGACGAAGTTTGGATCTGCAGCTACGCCGAGAAACCGGCCATCAAGATCAAGATAATTCCAATATAGCTGAAGTTACATCATCTAGACAAAACCGTCTCATCATGTCGACATCATCACTTGCATTGGGAAACTAACATAACTGACAAACATGTGCATATACCATTACATGGCCCTGGGTTGAAGGCGAGAGCCTGAATGCTGCTGGGTCCATTAAAAAACAAAACAAAACAGCAACAACATCAAATGAATACATTTAAAAAATCAAACAACCTGACGGGAACATTTAACAATATGAAATCCAATTCCCTCACAATTTCTTCAGCTGTGGTGTTATTGTTGGATTGGAAGGCTGTCTGGAAATTCTATTATGTGTCTGTCTGATTCTCATTAAAAAAACAGCCACATTTCTGGCTTGTATTACATAGGAAATGGAATCACTATTATGACGTCAATGTCAAGCTCTGAAATGTGGTCACGTGATCTGACTGGACGTCAATCACTTTCAAAATAAGTTAAATGGAAGTTAAAGTTGTCACGTAGCAGAGAACTTCCCAGATTTTTCATTGTGATGGACCAGTACGGATTTATCTATTGTAGTAGTCAAGGTTTGTTCCATAGTAGTTACACTACTGTCGGGTGGTGAAGTTGTTAGAGACTTCAGTACACTAAGTCAAGGTTTGTCCCATAGTAGTTACAGTACTGTCGGGTGGTGAAGTTGTTAGAGACTTGAGTATACTAAGTCAAGGTTTGTCCCATAGTAGTTACAGTACTGTCGGGTGGTGAAGTTGTTAGAGACTTGAGTATACTAAGTCAAGGTTTGTCCCATAGTAGTTACAGTACTATCGGGTGGTAAAGTTGTTAGAGACTTGAGTATACTAAGTCAAGGTTTGTCCCGTAGTAGTTACAGTACTGTCGGGTGGAGAAGTTGTTAGAGACTTTAGTATACTAAGCCAAGATTTGTCCCATTGTAGTTACACTACTGTCGGGGAATGAAGTTGTTAGAGACTTCAGTATACTAAGTCAAGGTTTGTCCCATAGTAGTTACACTACTGTCGGGGAATGAAGTTGTTAGAGACTTCAGTATACTAAGTCAAGGTTTGTCCCATAGTAGTTACAGTACTGTCGGGTGGTGAAGTTGTTAGAGACTTGAGTATACTAAGTCAAGGTTTGTCCCATAGTAGTTACAGTACTGTCGGGTGGTGAAGTTGTTAGAGACTTGAGTATACTAAGTCAAGGTTTGTCCCGTAGTAGTTACAGTACTGTCGGGTGGAGAAGTTGTTAGAGACTTTAGTATACTAAGCCAAGATTTGTCCCATTGTAGTTACACTACTGTCGGGGAATGAAGTTGTTAGAGACTTCAGTATACTAAGTCAAGGTTTGTCCCATAGTAGTTACACTACTGTCGGGGAATGAAGTTGTTAGAGACTTCAGTATACTAAGTCAAGGTTTGTCCCATAGTAGTTACAGTACTGTCGGGTGGTGAAGTTGTTAGAGACTTGAGTATACTAAGTCAAGGTTTGTCCCATAGTAGTTACAGTACTGTCGGGTGGTGAAGTTGTTAGAGACTTGAGTATACTAAGTCAAGGTTTGTCCCGTAGTAGTTACAGTACTGTCGGGTGGAGAAGTTGTTAGAGACTTTAGTATACTAAGCCAAGATTTGTCCCATTGTAGTTACACTACTGTCGGGGAATGAAGTTGTTAGAGACTTCAGTATACTAAGTCAAGGTTTGTCCCATAGTAGTTACACTACTGTCGGGGAATGAAGTTGTTAGAGACTTCAGTATACTAAGTCAAGGTTTGTCCCATTGTAGTTACACTACTGTCGGGGAATGAAGTTGTTAGAGACTTCAGTATACTAAGTCAAGGTTTGTCCCATAGCAGTTACACTACTGTCGGGTGGTGAAGTTGTTAGAGACTTCAGTATACTAAGTCACAGCTGGTATGATGCTATAGGGTGACCAGTTCCTTTCATCTCTGCCTTTTAATTCCCTAGTAAAAGGCCAGGATTTGACTGGGGCATGACGGTTATGGGAGTTGAAACTCGTGCCTATCCTGTACAATGCGAGAGCTCTATCACTACGTCAATCAGCCGATCAATAATAACCGAATGTCTCCTCAATAATAACCGGTAGCTAATTGATTGCGTCTTGTTCTTTGTACAAACTTGTAATTAACTTGGCATGTAAAATGACCTGTGCCAATTAGCGTGTACTGCTAATTCTCCTATTTTAACCTAAAGGAACACTAGAATTATAGCAGTACACTATAACGGCTCTTTTTGAAACTTTAAATAGTTATATTTTAGATCGAATAAAAAGGATACATTTTGAAATCCAGTTTGCTTGGGATTCCTTTGCGGACCGACGACTTAGGGCACAATTGCAGTAGCATACAATGCTGTCAGGGATAATGTGTAAAGACTTCATTCCATCTTCATATTATCAGACGGTATGGCCAGTTCTCTTCCTCGCGGCATATTATCTCATCGCACTAATCCAAATCAGGACAAGTATTCTGCATCGGCAACTAGGGCCCGTCTCGCTGACAGTCAAGTCTACGGTTGATGGCATGAGTCCCAGGTGGATACAGGCCAGATGGAGTGGAGGCGATGTGTCTCAGCCAGGTAATGGGCGAGGCGACTCAATTATGGATGCCGTCTTTTCCAATGATTTCACTGGACATATGTAGAAGCTGGGAGGCCTTGTACTCATACACAGCTAGGTCGACTGGGTCGTGTTCGTAACTGGGATCGGATCCTGCGTCTTTGATGTGCAAACTGAGCGCTTAAATTTTACCCGAATCAGACGCTCGTATGAGGGGGAGTACTGTCGAACATTCGAGAGTTAGATAGTTCCACTGCCACACTGATCATCTCGTGAAATGCGACTGACAGTGCTATCTCCTCCTCCAGAGATGAAACCTCTTTGTATGTGATATGAACGAGAAAAGGCTCACTGCTACACTTAGATAATGCTGTAAATAGACGAATAAAAGTGTCTTGACGAGTAACCTTTAGAGACCTGTAAGTCTCAGTATGTGAAATGAACGAGAACAAGAAGACTGCCACACTGCGAGATCAACTCTAACACGGGATCTCAGGGTGATGCTCCTCCATTGCACTTCGACTGGGTTGACCTCTGCGATCGTTCTAACTAGCATAAGTACATACGCACACACGCATCCAAGCACTGGTTAATGCTTCCTGATATTGCCCGAAACGATATAGTCCGGCGTAGAGAGGGGCGTGCCCTGCCAGTAAACTACAGAGAGGCAAACCTTTAACGAAAAAAAAGGTTAAAAAAGACCACCATGGCCACATAGAAAACGATGCCTACCATCAACTATCCAGGCGAGACCAGGTGAAAATTATCCGGCTACGCACAGGTCACACCAGACTTAGATGTCATCTGTACAACAAGTTCAAGATTGGCACTACAGACCTTTGTGCCTGTGGTACAGCCCCCATGAAAGCAGAACACAGTTTGCAGTCCTGTACACTGTATACCGACAAAAGAAGTAGCATTTGGCAACAGCCAGTGTCCTTCCACGAGAAGCTGTATGGAAGTGTACAGAGCCTTGAGTCGACTGCTGCCTTCGTTAGAGTTATTGAAGTTGAGGTATGAAGATAACGAGGAAGAAGAAAAAACTCCGGTGTCTGACTCAAAGGTATTAAACCCGGTGTCTTCTTCTTCTTCGTTCGTTCTCAATCTCCCACTACAAAATCCTGAAAGGGATTAAGTAGCAGAATGTAGTCCAGAGAACGGAATGCGTTGTGTCGTAGTTTACAGCTTGGCTGCGATATTTGCACCTTTCGGTCCAACACATTCGACTTCAGCAAGCATTTTTTGAGTACCGAGAATGCTAATTCCCTCTTCGATTCCTCCTCCTTAGCCAGTCTGCCCTGCTGCAGCCTGTAATCCAGGATCACCGCGTGGAAGTGTAGAAGGGTCTTGTCAGCTCTGGTTTGCTGGCCCTGACGCTAGCAGTCAGCTATGGGTCGCTAACCACTGCAGCTCATATGCTGCTCAGCATCTTGATCCCAAACCCGGTGTCTGACTCAAAGGTATTAAACCTGGTGTCTGACTCAAAGGTATTAAACCTGGTGTCTGACTCAAAGGTATTAAACCTGGTGTCTGACTCAAAGGTATTAAACTCGGTGTCTGACCCCAATGTATTAAACCCGGTGCCGTTTTTTATTTGTTTGTAAAGAAAATGTAGTTGTTTTCGTCTGGCACCATTATTCTGGTTTTAGTATCTGATAATGGATAACAAAGGTTGAAGAAGATGTAATCTATTCCTAGTATTCAGTCAAGCCAAGGAAGTCTGTGATGCCAAGTAGCCAAATATTATTTAAACTCAGTGGGGTATTCTGTCCTGGAGTACCATGTCTCTCAGGCCATCTCGCCACCTCATTGGTAGTCGTCCACATGACAACTTCAAGTTGTAGGAACACAAAGACGTCATTTATCATGTTCATCTATTGTCTGGCATGCGCAACACACCGCTTGTCTGTAGGTTATTGACAATGCAGAATCGACGACGTCTTTGATGGAGGTTCGGCGTCGTCTGGTTTCTATGTTGTGAATTCTGTTGCGTAGAGAGACTGTCCTTCTTCTTTCGTTTCGTTGCCCTCCTGTTCACAATACAGGAGTAAAATAAAGCTCTAGTAACAAAATTATATTTACAATACAGGAGTAAAATAAAGCTCTAGTAACAAAATTATATTTACAATACAGGAGTAAAATAAAGCTCTAGTAACAAAATTATATTTACAATACAGGAGTAAAATAAAGCTCTAGTAACAAAATTATATTTACAATACAGGAGTAAAATAAAGCTCTAGTAACAAAATTATATTTACAATACAGGAGTAAAATAAAGCTCTAGTAACAAAATTATATTTACAATACAGGAGTAAAATAAAGCTCTAGTAACAAAATTATATTTACAATACAGGAGTAAAATAAAGCTCTAGTAACAAAATTATATTTACAATACAGGAGTAAAATAAAGCTCTAGTAACAAAATTATATTTACAATACAGGAGTAAAATAAAGCTCTAGTAACAAAATTATATTTACAATACAGGAGTAAAATAAAGCTCTAGTAACAAAATTATATTTACAATACAGGAGTAAAATAAAGCTCTAGTAACAAAATTATATTTACAATACAGGAGTAAAATAAAGCTCTAGTAACAAAATTATATTTACAATACAGGAGTAAAATAAAGCTCTAGTAACAAAATTATATTTACAATACAGGAGTAAAATAAAGCTCTAGTAACAAAATTATATTTACAATACAGGAGTAAAATAAAGCTCTAGTAACAAAATTATATTTACAATACAGGAGTAAAATAAAGCTCTAGTAACAACATTATATTTACAATACAGGAGTAAAATAAAGCTCTAGTAACAAAATTATATTTACAATACAGGAGTAAAATAAAGCTCTAGTAACAAAATTATATTTACAATACAGGAGTAAAATAAAGCTCTAGTAACAAAATTATATTTACAATACAGGAGTAAAATAAAGCTCTAGTAACAAAATTATATTTACAATACAGGAGTAAAATAAAGCTCTAGTAACAAAATTATATTTACAATACAGGAGTAAAATAAAGCTCTAGTAACAACATTATATTTACAATACAGGAGTAAAATAAAGCTCTAGTAACAAAATTATATTTACAATACAGGAGTAAAATAAAGCTCTAGTAACAACATTATATTTACAATACAGGAGTAAAATAAAGCTCTATTAACAAAATTATATTTACAATACAGGAGTAAAATAAAGATCGAGTAAGAATATTATGTTTAAAATACAAGAAAGCTCTAAATACAATTCTCTGTTTACAATACAGAAATACAAGAAAGCTCTAGAAACAATTCTCTGTTTACAATACAGAAATACAAGAAAGCTCTAGAAACAATTCTCTGTTTACAATACAGAAATACAAGCAAGCTCTAGAAACAATATAATGTTTATAATACCAAAATAAAAGAAATCTCTAGAAAAAATATTATGTTTACAATACAGAAATACAAGAAAGCTCTCGAAAAAATATTATGTTTACAATACAGAAATACAAGAAAGCTCTAGAAACAATTTAATGTTTACAATACAAAATACAAGAAAGCTCTAGAAACAATTTAATGTTTACAATACAGAAATACAAGAAAGCTCTAGAAACAATTTAATGTTTACAATACAAAATACAAGAAAGCTCTCGAAACAATATTATGTTTATAATACAAAAATAAAAGAAATCTCTAGAAACAATATTATGTTTATAATACAAAAATAAAAAAGATCTCTAGAAACAATATTATGTTTACAGTGTAGGAACTCAAGAAAGCTCTAGAAACAATACTCTGTTTACAGTGCAGGAATAAAGATTTTAAAAACTCGTTTACCAAATGATAAGAATACAAATAAGAACACGAAGAGGCTGCTCCGCTATTGTACGTTATCAAATCAAATGAAGCAACGTTCAGAGTATCAGTTGTCTGTCATCAAAATCAATCTCTCTGGATTGTTTCTCGGACAGGCGTTACCAGATATCTATTTATCTTCACTTCTTTTTTTAAAAATGTTATCAGCTACTTTTTACTCGTTCATATATTTCCATTTTCCCCTCTCTCGTCTTGTCACTTAATATTCTCTTATTTTTCTCTTGCTCCTCTCTATTTCCACATGCTGCTCATTGTTCTTCTTCTTTTTGATTAATTTTCTCATGTTTTACTCGTTTCTTGCTTTTAAAATTATCTTCCATCCCTAATCCATCCACCTTCATCACCATCCTTTTAACTCGTTCATTTTCCTCTTTCCTAAAATATTCTCTTTCCTTCCCTACATATTCCTGTTTTTCATCCTCTTTTCTTCCATCCGTCTTCCTTTTCTCATGTCTTTACCTTCCTTCTCATGTCCCTACATCCTCTACTTCTCAACTTGTATTCCCTCCATCTCATCTGATTGTGATCCCTCCCTATTCCTCCTCGTATACTCTTGGTCTTGTCTTCACCTTCCTGTTCTTATCCCTCCATCTTCCTCTTGCTGTCCTTTTCTCATCCTTTCACCTTCATTTTCTCCTACTCTTTCCATCCCTTCATCGTCCTTTTCTTCTATTCCCAGCACCTATATTTTCTAATCCCCTTCCCATCCCTTAACTTCCTTTTCTAATCCCCTTCCCATCCCTTAACTTCCTTTTCTAATCCCCTTCCCATCCCTTAACTTCCTTTTCTAATCCCCTTCCCATCCCTTAACTTCCTTTTCTAATCCCCTTCCAATCCCTTAACTTCCTTTTCTAATCCCCTTCCCATCCCTTAACTTCCTTTTCTAATCCCCTTCCCATCCCTTAACTTTCTTTTCTATCCCCTTCCCATCACTTTACTTCCTTTTCTAATCCCCTTCCCATCCCTTAACTTCCTTTTCTAATCCCCTTCCCATCCCTTAACTTCCTTTTCTAATCCCCTTCCCATCCCTTAACTTTCTTTTCTATCCCCTTCCCATCACTTTACTTCCTTTTCTAATCCCCTTCCCATCCCTTAACTTCCATTTCTATCCCCTTCCCATCCCTTAACTTCCTTTTCTATCCCCTTCCCATCCCTAAACTTTCTTTTCTATCCCCTTCCCATCACTTTACTTCCTTTTCTAATCCCCTGCCCATCCCTTCACTTTCTTTTCTAATCATCTTTCCATCCCATCACCTTCCTTTTCTATCCCCTTCCCATCACTTCACTTCCTTTTGTAATCCCCTTCCCATCCTTTTCTAATCATCTTTCCATCCCATCACCTTCCTTTTCTATCCCCTTCCCATCACTCCACTTCCTTTTGTAATCCCCTTCCCTTCCTTTTCTAATCTTACTTCCCATCCATTCACATACTATTTCTAATCATTTTCTCATCCCTTGATCTTCCTTTTCTAATCTTCTTTTCTTTAATTTTTTTTTCTCCTCTTCTCTTTCATTCACCTTGCTTTTCTAATCCACTTCCCCCAATCTTCTCTTTTCTCTAGCTTCTATTTCTCTTCCCTCCATCTACTCTTTCTCTTTCTCTTTCCCTACCTTCCTTCTTTTCAAATCCTCCTGTCTTCCCTCTAAATTTGTTTGCTCTTCCATTTCCTTTTCTCCCACTCTTCCCATCCCTTCACCTTCCTTTTCAAATCCTCTTAAATTTGAATTCCTTTTCCAATTCTATTTTCTTTTCTTCTTCCTCTTTTAATCATCGTTCAACTTCCACCCTTTGTTCCTACATCTTCCTATGTTCTAATTTTATTCATTTCATCCTTCAACTTTTCATTCTTCCATCTTTCTCCACTCACCCTCATCTTTTATCAACACGTTATTTTTCTTATCCCTTCTTCTGCCCTTTCTTCTCTCCCTCTTCCTGAACTTGCCACTTCATCTTTCTCATCTAGTCTTTAATCTTCTGCTTCTCCTACACTTTTCATCTACTCGTCTACCTCTTCTCTACTCAGCTCTTTCCTTTCGCCCCCTCCCCTTTTGTTCCCTAAACTTCATTTTCTCATTCCATCGCTTTCCCCTACTCTTCTGTCCATCTTTCTCAGCTATCCTCCCCATACCCCTAATCTCTTCCCTTCATCTTCTTTCTCATCCATTTGTCTTCCTATCATTTCTCAAGTTTATCCACTTCTCTGTCCTTACCTTCTTATCTTCTGGTTCTCTTTATTTTTGTTCTTATCCTGCCTTCTTTTTCTTGCCTTTCTTCCATGCTTCTCTTCCCGTCCTCTTCTTTTCTTCCCTTTCTATTTTTTATTTTCTTGCCTTCATCACCCTCTTCGCTTTCTCGTCCCTTCCGCATTTCCCTCTTCTTCTTCTTCTCCTCTTCCCATTCCTCTTCTATCATCTTTTACATCTTCGTCTTACCCTTTCTTAATAATATTTATTCCCTTCATCTACTTTTATTCCCTTCATCTTTTGTATTCTCTTCATCTGCTTTTCTTCTTTTCATCTTCTTTAATTTTTTTAATCTTCTGTTCTTCTCTTCATCTACTTTTCTTCCCTTCATCTTATATTCCCTTCATCTACTTTTATTTGTTTCTACTTTTATTCCCTTCATCTACTTTTATTATCTACTTTTATTCCCTTTATCTACTTTTCGTCCCTTCATCTACTTTTATTATCTACTTTTATTCCCTTCATCTACTTTTATTATCTACTTTTATTCCCTTCATCTACTTTTATTATCTACTTTTATTCCCTTCATCTACTTTTATTATCTACTTTTATTCCCTTCATCTACTTTTCGTCCCTTCATCTACTTTTATTATCTACTTTTATTCCCTTCATCTACTTTTATTATCTACTTTTATTCCCTTCATCTACTTTTATTATCTACTTTTATTCCCTTCATCTAATTTTCGTCCCTTCATCTACTTTTATTATCTTCTTTTTTTTATTAATTTCATCTATTTTTATTCCTTTCATTTACTTTTTATTCGCTTCATCTTTTCTTCCCTACATCTTCTTTTATTTCCTTCATCTTGTTTATTTTTCTTCATCCTCTTTTCTTTCCGTATCTTTTCCCTATCTTCTCTTCAGCTCTACCTTTTCTCTCTTCCTCTTTCACATTGTTCTGTCGTTGCCCCTTCTCTCCACCGCCCGTCTTCCAGTCCTCATGCTATAACACACACGCGCACTCACTTATACACCAAACCTGTCTCAACCGAGACCTCCCCTCGTGTAGCGCTCACCCAATACATCTCGTTAACCAAACCTAACCCAACAAGCAGATTTCTGGTGTTATTCTGCCTACACCCAGGAGTATCATTATCTTAGCCAACCTCTTTGTTTTGCCAACTAATGGATAAAACTGATATTGTCTACACTGTTCTTAGCCAGCGATCACGTTTGTTTTCTTTCAGCTTTGGCCAGGGGTTTTGGTCTTACGTTCCTTTTGTGTGTTTTCTGGATTGAATTTGTTTTCCTTTAAACTTCTTTAATTTGTTCTTTGAGCTTCCGATTTGTGTAGCTGTTAGAGCGCTTGGCGCACACATAGAAGGGGCAGTGGTTGTGTCATCGGCCAAAGCACGCTCGTTTTCTGCATCTAGATTTCTCTTCTACGTCTAAAGCATAAGGCACCAACTGTAGAAGATACCTTAGAGCCTACATAAAAAAGGTTAACCAAATCCTAGATTTTTTAAACCTTCTCCTAGCGATCACCTCACGTCGGTCCACTTTTAATTGGAAGGTTCCTCCCCCCCCCCCTCCCCGTGACCACCTCACCTCTGACCACTTTTGATTGAAACGCCCCTCCCTCCCCCATCCGCGCCACTTCTCCCATTTGTGGACGTTCTTTGGTGTTGCGTCTTGAAAAAGACGCTTGTGACGTGAGGATGTAGTTTACAGCAAGGCTGCGTTATCTGTGCCTTTCGGTCCGACAGTCCTGTTTCAGCACGCCAGTATGGAACCAGGGTCGTCTATCCTATTCGATCCCTAATCTCTACGCCATACTGCAAGGTTGCAGTGTATTTCCAGGGCCGTCTCTTGGAGGCGGAATAGCGTCTTGGTCAGGTATGTCACTGACGCAAGCAGCCAGCTATGAGTCACTGCTCCTGACGCAAGTAGCCAGCTATGTGTCACTGCTCCTGACGCAAGTAGCCAGCTATGTGTCACTGCTCCTAACGCAAGTAGCCAGCTATGTGTCACTGCTCCTGACGCAAGTAACCAGCTATGTGTCACTGCTCCTGACGCAAGTAACCAGCTATGTGTCACTGCTCCTGACGCAAGTAACCAGCTATGTGTCACTGCTCCTGACGCAAGTAGCCAGCTATGTGTCACTGCTCCTGACGCAAGTAACCAGCTATGTGTCACTGCTCCTGACGCAAGTAACCAGCTATGTGTCACTGCTCCTGACGCAAGTAACCAGCTATGTGTCACTGCTCCTGACGCAAGTAACCAGCTATGAGTCACTGCTCCTGACGCAAGTAACCAGCTATGTGTCGCAGTCTGTTGTCAGCCCATTCACTGCTGCATATTCTTCCCAATCCACGTGAACTTGATTACATACACTAGCTATGCCGAAGACGGATGTTTCGGGCAGAAAAGTGCAAATATAGCAGGCAACCTGTAAACTAGTGACACAACACATTCCGTTCTCTGGACTACATCCTGCTATTTACAAAGCTCTGTTCAGGGCTTCGCAGTGGGATATTGAGAACGAACAAAGAAGAAGAAGAATAAGAAGAAGAAGAAGAAGAAGAAGAAGAAAACACGAAGAAGAACACACACGCTTTATATATTACAATCCCCTATCTATACTTAAAACTTAGCAAAGCATACTTTCTAGACAGATAACTGAATTCAATTATGTTTACTAAAATTACTAGTTACTAAAAATGGTACATTTCAAGTCCAAATCAGTTTTAAGTTTCTTTTACAAAAAAACCACCAGTCTACAGTGTCTAGAAGAGAAGAATTTCATCAGAATCATCATCATTTGGTTGCTCAGTCCGAAGACTGGTTGTAAAGTTGTTTGAGTATGTCTCTACATTTGATCCTATTCTCTGGTTGCTCAGTCCGAAGACTGGTTGTAAAGTTGTTTGAGTATGTCTCTACATTTGATCCTATTCTCTGGTTGCTCAGTCCGAAGACTGGTTGTAAAGTTGTTTGAGTATGTCTCTACATTTGATCCTATTCTCTGGTTGCTCAGTCCGAAGACTGGTTGTAAAGTTGTTTGAGTATGTCTCTACATTTGATCCTATTCTCTGGTTGATCAGTCCGGAGACTGGTTGTAAAGTTGTTTGAGTATGTCTTTCCATTTGATCATATTCTCTGGTTGATCAGTCCGGAGACTGGTTGTAAAGTTGTTTGAGTATGTCTTTCCATTTGATCCTATTCTCTGGTTGATCAGTCCGGAGACTGGTTGTAAAGTTGTTTGAGTATGTCTCTCCATTTGACCATATTCTCTGCAGCTCTCTTCATTTCAGCATAGGTTCGTACTTTAATGTCCCTGCATGCCTGTGATGTTAAATGGCATCTTGGACGCCCTGATCCTCTCTTCCCCTGAATCTTGTCCTCTAACATCGTCCGAAGAAGACTTTCATGCCTCATATTGTGACCCAGCCAACTCAACCCACGTTTTTGTATCACATGCAATATTTGGCATTGTGCGCCACGTCATTGAGTACATCGTCATTGTATCTTCTTTCTGTCCAGCTCTCTCTTTCCATCCTACGGTAGCACAACATTTCAAACGCTTCCAACCTTTTTTTCATCCTTCTTCACTAATGTCCATGTTTCAGGCCCATACAGGACAATTGGTCATATATGAGTGACGATTATTCTTTTCCTCAGTTCTATCCCGATATTCTTTGAGGTCAACAATTTCTGTTTTTCTCTGAATACCTTTTTTTGCCATTGCAATCCTTGTCTTGATTTCTGTTATCATCTTCTGTTATCATCTTCTGTTGTGGTTTGGCCCAAATATGTAAAATTCTGTACTTGTTCGATTATTACTCCATTGATTATTACATTTATTTGTCTACGTTGTTTGGATGTTACCAAAGTCTTTGTCTTCGGTGTGTTCATTTTCATGTCAAACTCTTTGACTGTGCTATTCATTTTTTCTAGCAGCATATGCAACGTTGATACTGATTTGAGGTGACTTAATACAAGTTTATTAGATAATCAACGGAAAAGATACATTAGACGAAAACAAGTTTGTTTTCCTTCAAAATACAGTCGGCTACAAAAAACAAGATGTCACAGATTCAAATTAATTAAAGAACGATCCAGATTAGATATTAGGAAATGTTTTCTTTTTAGTCAGAGATCGGTGAATGATTGCAATACATTGCCACCGGAAGTAGTGGAGTATAGTATTACAGATAAGGAAGGCAAGACGGCGGTGACAGGAACTGGTCACTTCACCTGGTGAACAATCCAGACGTTATACAATGAAATCTCTGACACGTCTTCCCAGGCAGCAGTGCATCCATTCGGATTACCTTCATCAGTAGTTTGTTCTCTAGACCTCACTGGTGTGTAGATGTGGTCTCGCAGTATGTTTTGTTGCCCAATAGCGGTGTAACCAGACATGCACTGAATAGAAACTCACACATAAATGGAGAAGGGGGAAATTGATGGTTGTCCCATAGTCGTCCGTGGTTGCTTATAATCGAGCATAGTTCTTCTTTTTCTTCTTCTTCTTCTTCTTCTTCTTCTTCTTCTTCTTCTTCTTCTTTTTCTTTTTTTCCTTCTTCTTTTTCTTCTTTTGCTTCTTCTTTTTCTTCTTCTTCTTTCTTTTTCTTCTTCTTTTTCTTCTTTCTTCTACTTCTTCTTTCTTCTTCTTCTTCTTTCTTCTTCTTCTTTCTTCTTCTTCTTCCTTTCTTCTTCTTCGTCTATCCTCACATCAAGGACACCGTTGTTTGTAAGACTGTTTTATCTCCACACAGCTTTTGTCTCATATCTGTCTCGCGAAGTCAGTGTTGTTCTCTCTTTTCTCGTGTGAGCATGCAGCTTTGTAGGATGTGTTCCACGGTCAAGGTAGAGCAGAGGTATTCAAAACATGATACTTTCCTAACTTCTGTCTTCTCTAAGAAACCTTTAGGTCTGGTTTGTGCCTTATCATTATCTTGGTCTTGCTTCTTCTTCGTACACTGTCAGACGTACAACTTGAATTTGTTCAAAGAAAGCAGCGGTCATCTTGAGGCTGTTGACACTGCCTAAAGGGCATGTCTAGTGTTGATTGCCACTGGTGATGGCCACATGTGCTTTCTCTGGTCATCGTATGTCAGGCAATTTTGCAGCAGATGTTCAGGGGTCATTTTCACTGTACCACAGGTACATTCGTCAGTAGCACATATCTTCAGTTTATTGAATAGATGGTACCTCAGTCTGTTGTGGCATGTGTGGAGTCTGAAGACCACGACCTGCTCTCTTCTGTTCAACTGGTAATAGGCATCATTTTTTGTGTAGCCAGCATGTTCTGTTTCCCATTTGTCCTTGTATCTGGCCCAAAATAACCCTTTTGGACTCTTCGTAGGTCACACTGTCAAATCTGTAATCCGTGACTGATAGAAGAGATAACAGAGCCCAGCAGAAAGTAGATAAACTAAGAAGACTGACAGACGAGACCACTCAGTGCACCAAAGACTAAATGGATTTAGAAAAGGGAGACTAAAGCGGAGAAACCTTGTAACCAAAACAAAGCTGAGAGAAGACACTATGAACGCTGTATCAACACCAAAGTCCATCCATGCTGTACGCAAACCCACATGGAAGCAGCAGATCTTTCCAGAGGTAATAGAAAATATACCAGGTATCGGATACAAGAACAGCCAGACTGAAAAGGAGAGAAGAGACATAACCCAGAGGTACATAGAAAACAACTACCCAAGCACAGACTGGACCCAAGCATACACTGACGGTTCTGCAACAAGCACAACACAGAATGGAGGGGGAGGGGTATTCCTGAGCCTAACAAACGGTAGAAAAATAACACTGCCAGTAGCAACTGGAAAATTCTCAAGCAATTTCAGAGCAGAGGCAGAGACATTGAAGGCTGCAGTAGAAGCAATGTTGACATGCGGAAGCAATGAAAGACAGATAGTCTTGTTTACAGATACCCTGTCCGTGGTTACAGCACTAAAAAGCCAGAAAAATACAGAACTAAATGACTTAAGAGCAGTACTCTGTTAATTATGCCAGCAGTCCACACCCAAAAGAGTAGTGGTACAGTGGGTTCCATCCCACTGTAACATCAAGGTAACGAGGAGGCAGACAGACTGGCAAAAGAAGGTGCAAGGTTACCACAGACAAATTCTAGTGGTCTTGCTTGTTTTCTAGGTATAGATTTTGTTCCTCGCTGTATTGTTTACCGACAGGATCATCTGTCCTAGCCCCGCAGCGCTCTTCGAAATGACAGCGGAACCATCTACATATCTTAGTTCTGGTATTTCATCTCCGCCGACCGTGAACGGGTCGAACCTTTCATGATCTATCATTTTTGACGTGTCTTATTATGTTTTCAGCATAAATATTAAAAAGAGGAGGATAGAGTATGCATTCTTGTCTTATCCCCGAGTGTACCTCAAAACCAATTCGATGTCTCTCCATTTATTCTGAAATTTGTTTGTTGTCCAATTTCTCTGGTCCCCTTCTCACTCCAGCCGGAGTACAGGGGTCACCGCTACAGTTGGCTTCCATTAGCGATGCTCTATAAAAACGGTACAGACAATCCTGAAAAATGGCCCTGAATGGCTTCAGCATTGATGTAATCTCCTGGGAGACTTGCACGGAACCGTTCCGCATGACGCGCTAACATCACGTAGAATGCTCGGATCGTCCAGAGGAATATTATCTCTGTGTGTGAGAGAGCAAGCGAGTTTCCACAAACAACAGAACGTACCACGGCGACCCCGTGCAAATATGTACCACTTGCAGCAGAGTCTGCCTTGCCAGGGTTGAACTTTATTCAATCATACCATGTCACGTATTGCAGCACCAATCTGAAGCTGCCTCTATATTTGCTTGCAATGAATTACATTATATCATGTTGTTTTTTGTTGGTCATAATATTTGTCGAGAAGCATTTCTTGCATTTTTTTTATGGAGGGTGGTGGTGGTGGGAAGGAGGCGGGGCGAGGTGGTTGTAATTGTGAATGATGTGTGTTGTGTGTTATGATGAAAAGTAGGTTAGGGGACACTATTAGTTTCGCATATTATCACAGTTTCTGGACGACATAGGAGGATACATTGGACAGTTTAGCAGTATGGAGCGAAGTAAGTTAGGATAGAATTGATAGTAGGCACAACGGACAGGACTGTGTGTAAGGTATATAATCGCTTAAGCCAGTCGGGAAAAGCCTTACAATCAGTCTTAGGACTGACCAACCAGTGGAAAGGGTCAAATGGAGAGACATGCTTAGACAGCCTTGCAACCAGGCACAGACAACCTTGCAACCAGTCGCAGGACTGATCAACCAGATGATGATGATGCTGCCTTCACACGCATACATATACACCCTACACACACGCACTCATACACAATCGTACACCAACACATACATACACACAATCTCCCGAACACGCTCACACATTCACACACGAACTCACGCGCACAGTTGAACCAGACCAGTATCTGCAGACGTCAATTCTTAGATAATTTACCGCCAGTCACTGCGGTCAAACAGAAGCCATTCCCAATCGTGGACTGACAAATATATTTTTCAATTTCCCCGAAATTACCGATTTGAGAGTGCAAGTATTTTTTTCCCTATTCCACATTCCATCCAAATTAATTTCCCCATCCTCGCTCCCCCCCCCCCCCCCCCCCCGAATCCTCCACCCTATATCCAGTGGCGGAGCTACAATGTGCGGAATTACCCGAGTATTGTTACTTTTCGTGTTGCTTATGCTGTCTTTTCTTGCTAAACTAAGTACCCATTTACACCTGGGTCATATGAAGCGAGTCAATAACAAAGACCGAGCCCAGCACATTTGCCCCGAGAAGACACTTTAGACACACCCACTTCTTTTTCGTTATTATTAACGTTATTATTAGTCATTAACCAACCATGTCTTTGTCACTTTTATCATCCTGAATGTATGAGCTATCAACCAACCCTCTCTTCTTCTCCCTTATCATCCTGAATGTATGAGCTATCATCTAACCCTCTCTTCTTTTCCCTTATCATCCTGAATGTATGAGCTATCAACCAACCCTCTCTTCTCCCTTATCATCCTGAATGTATGAGCTATCAACCAACCCTCTCTTTTCCCTTATCATCCTGAATGTATGAGCTATCAACCAACCCTCTCTTCTCCCTTATCATCCTGAATGTATGAGCTATCAACCAACCCTCTCATTGTTACCCTTATCATCCTGAATGTATGAGCTATCAACCAACCCTCTCATTGTTACCCTTATCATCCTGAATGTATGAGCTATCAACCAACCCTCTCAATGTTACCCTTATCATCCTGAATGTATGAGCTATCAACCAACCCTCTCATTGTTACCCTTATCATCCTGAATGTATGAGCTATCAACCAACCCTCTCATTGTTACCCTTATCATCCTGAATGTATGAGCTATCAACCAACCCTCTCAATGTTACCCTTATCTTCAGTACTTACGTCGAGACTCAACCCATAGTTCCCTGGGTTCCCATCGCACGCCAACGTCACGGGACATTCCATTTTGGGTCAAGCGGAGGACTTGTGGATATAATTTTTTTTAAAACAAACAAATAAAGACTTATCCATAAGTGTTGAAAATATGGTTATTTTCAGCTTTCCTAAGGGTTAATGTTATGATCATGGTTAGGGTCATGTTTATGGTTACGGTTAGGGTTGTGTTTAGGGTTATGATTAGGTTTAGGGTTAGGTTAGGGTTATGGTTATGGTTATTATTGCATCGTCTAACAGCATGGATAATGCCATGGATAATGCTATGCTGCTGTAGAGACTGCATGCTACCGTCCTTATCATGGACCAACGTTTACAGATTCAAGAAATCCATCGCTGAGACGGCAGGAATAAGCGGAGGCAGAAATTCTCGTCTACTCTCACAGAATGTTTGACACCCTCAACAGTTAAACAATGGACTATTCTGTAACGTCACTACATCAAATTCGTTGATAACAATATATATGTCTTTTGTTTGATGTGAATTAAGGCGCAAGTACCTCATCATCTTGGAGTGCATGAGTCATTAACCAACCCTCTCTTCTCCTTCCTCATCATCTTGGAGTGCATGAGTCATTAACCAACCCTCTCTTCTCCTTCCTCATCATCTTGGAGTGCATGAGTCATTAACCAATCCTCTCTTCTTCTCCCTCATCATCTTGGAGTGAATGAGTCATTAACCAACCCTCTCTTCTCCTTCCTCATCATCTTGGAGTGAATGAGTCATTAACCAACCCTCTCTTCTCCTCCCTCATTATCTTGGAGTGAATGAGTCATTAACCAACCCTCTCTTCTTCTCCCTCATCATCTTTGAGTGAATGAGTCATTAACCAACCCTCTCTTCTTCTCCCTCATCATCTTGGAGGGAATGAGTCATTAACCAACCCTCTCTTCTTCTCCCTCATCATCTTGGAGTGAATGAGTCATTAACCAACCCTCTCTTCTCCTTCCTCGTCATCTTGAAGTGAATGAGTCATTAACCAACCTTCTCTTCTCCTTCCTCATCATCTTGGAGTGAATGAGTCATTAACCAACCCTCTCTTCTTCTTCCTCATCATCTTGGAGGGAATGAGTCATTAACCAACTCTCTCTTCTCCTCCCTCATCATCTTGGAGTGAATGAGTCATTAACCAACCCTCTTCAAACAGACATATCCAGTGCCTTTTCCTCCACTTCTTTCCTTCCCTATATTTTTCTTGTGCGCGTCTGTGCATGCGTGTGTTTGTGTGCCTGTCCGTGGGTGTGCGTGCGTGCTTGTATAAAGTAAAATAAAGGCCGCCGTCCATCTCAGACGGTGATGGCATAATCGAATTGCTAGCGCTATTTTTAGTAAGGATTAACTGTGCTACGTTTTATCCCCACTCTCTCGTCTCGAGCCGCTAGACCCCAGTTGCAGGTCAATGACAAGACGACTAGAGTGCGACTACGAGATGCAGGTGACTCCGCATCAGGCACCCGTGACAAAAAAAAACCGCGGAGTCAGGAGTCCAACCCACACCACCTGATCACGACGCCGACGGCTTAGCCACTTCGCCACGGAGTCTTCGGCGTGGCGAACATAAGCTCCGGCGACGGTCCACCCGAATCGCTGCATCAATTTTGGCGATGTCATTTTCTGAGACCAACAATTTTGCGCCTGACCTTTTCTCGGAAGATCTTTCGTTAAATCACGTCCTTCTTTAAACATCGATGTCCAGTTCTTCACTGTTGTCTTCGACACACTTTTGTCACCATACACTACCAGTATTCTGCGATGAATGTCAACTGGTCGTCATCCTTCAGCTGTTAGAAACCAAATCACCGTTCGCTGATCAACTCTGGACGTATTCCACCCGCCATGTTTTCAACGGTCTGCTGAGGACACTCTGAGTTGAAGGATAATTAAATTTTGCAAACTTGACGGTTGGCATGATCTGTTTACACCAGAAGTGACGTCATGATGCGCATCGTACCTATGTTAACTTGGTGCATTTTGTCCGGTTTCGTTTGAACACGTCACGTTTATAAATATATATATATTTGCATAATATATATCGAAAGAAAGTGTATCTTTGGTTTGTGTATGTTGTAGACCTGTGTCTAACAATGACCTTAAAGTTGAAGATTAAATTAAGTCCAGTTTCCGGGTCGGTCGGGGTCTACCGTACACCATCAGTTAGTAGTTCCGCCCTCAACCCGCCTCGGGACTTCAGTCAGTGTATTCGGAATCCGGATTTCTTGATTTGCTGGAATTAATTCTGGTCTCTGTCTCTGTTTATGGCGCAGACGGCCGTTGGAACTGGTAATATGGGAAGCAATTTCGTATTTTTCCCGCGTACGTTCAAGGGAGATTCTGGTGCAGTGTTTCTTGAGGACTGTGTCCCAGTGCACGGACTATTTTCAGGGCTACAGTAAAGGTTAATACCAAAATATTAGATTAAAACAAGTTTAAAAAAAAAATACAGCCACCCACAAAAACGAGAGGGCATACATACAAGTTAACTAAAGAGAGGTCCAGATTAGATATTAGGAAATATTTTTTAAAGTCAGAGAGGTGAATGCTTGAAATGCATTGCCACGGCAGGTAGTGGAGGCAGTGACAGTTAATGCATTTAAGAATATATTGGATGCACATAGCTTTTAGAGGAAGGTAATGTAAATGAAACTGGTTGTATACAGACTGCAGAGTCTTCTAAACCAGTATAAAGACGTTAAGTTACCTTAAAAAACAAAATATCTGATTTTGCCAGCAAAGTTCGGCTGTGGTGTTACGTGGGAATATTTCGGAGTTGTTGATGATGTTTGTTGAGCGGACTCTGGCTGTAGTGGCTGTTTTCACATTCAGGGTAAAGAGGAGGAGACTAACGTCTCGTCAGGCAAGAGATACTGATTACACATGTTGGTCTGGGTCAGGTACAATCTACTGACAAATATGTGGTTCTTCATGGAAACGGGCTATTCGTGTTGGCAGATTGACTAACGACGTGGGGGATCGACGTGATCTCCGTTGCAGTGAGCGACACGCAGATGAAGCCAAACATAGCACAACCGCCTGGATAACTCCAATGCATCTACATCAGCATGCTCGGAATGTGGTGAAAGCATCAAACACCAGCCACAACGCAATTTTCAGGGGGCACATAGCGTAAATGTATTCATCGTAGACATTCACAACAACAACAACATCTTGGTAGGGGGCGAAGAGAAATTAAGGCCAGATGAAACAAACTGACTATGGCCCTCCACCTAATATCAGGACCAGGTGTTATATGCTGATCAAGACCCCCCACTTCACGTCAGGGTCAAGCGAAACATACTGGTCAAACACAGACTCACCTCTCCCCCCACCCCCACGTCAAGGTAAGGCGGAACATACTCACCTCCGCCCCCGTCACGTCAAGGTTAGGCGAAACATACTCACCCGCCCCCGTCACGTCAAGGTTAGACCAAATTATACTCACCCGCCCCCGTCACGTCAAGGTTAGACGAAACATACTCACCTCCCCCCGCCCCACCCCGTCACGTCAAGGTTAAGCGTAACATACTCGCCCCCCCCCCCCGCTACGTCAAGGTTAGGCGAAACATACTCACCCGCCCCCGTCACGTCAAGGCTAGGCGAAACATACTCACCCCCCGTCACGTCAAGGTTAGGCGAAACATACTCACCCGCCCCCGTCACGTCAAGGTTAGGCGAAACATACTCCCCCCCCCCCCGTCACGGTTAAGTGAAACATACTCACCCCCCCCCCCGCCCGCCCCCGTCACGTCACGGTTAGGCAAAACATACTCCCCCCCCCCCCGTCACGTCAAGGTTAGGCGAAACATACTGACCAAACACCCTCATCCTCTCTAAACCCCTACCCCCCCTCCTCCACATCATGTCAGGGTCAGGCCTTAAAACCCCCCCCCCCCCCCCCACATCATGTCAGGGTCAGGCCTAAACCCAAACCCCCCTCCCCCACATCATGTCAGACCTAAACCCCACCCAAACCCCCGCTCCCCCACATCATGTCAGGGTCAGGCCTAAACCCCAACCCAAACCTCCCCTTCCTCAAACCCACGTTGTACACCTGGAAACTGTCTATGATGAAGCAGCATGTACGACGAGTTTGGGATCGACTCACTCTCCCATCCTGCTAATCGTGAGCTTGATGAGGTCTTGCATTGCAATACAGCAAGCACATCGCTATGCCCACCTTCTTCAGTACGCCATGGGAATATAAAAGGTACCACTACCTACCAGTTACTAGAGAACGCTTGTTACAAATCAAGAACTGAGTCTCGGTGTCCCAGAAAACAACAGCTTTGGCGAGTATTTACTTCTGGCCGTCCATACGTAGACGGCTCTCTTACCCAAACGCGGATAACAATAGTAAAATGTTTGAGGATGCGAGCTTCAAAGGCGACGATGTTTCAACGCACACGAATGTCCATGTACACATTGTCCCACCCGTGCCCTGGAGCGTGTTCATGCAAGAACCCCGAGATCCAATTGTCTAAATTTGCTTTGATCATTCGTGAAAGTGTGCACACACGCTCTGGAGGAGAGGAAGAAAGAATATCTGCCTTAGATTGGATTGGGAAATCATTTCTCCTCGAGTTCTGTTCTTCGATTGGGTAAGGTTTAGACATGTAGAATAGAACGTGTTGCCGAGCAGTTAGTGTACCTGTTACCACTCTGGAGGACTTGGGTTCGATCCAAGGCAAAGACTAAGATGTGTCCCAGATCCTGTGTGAAATAGTCACTCACAATGCACACTGCGTTTCGACTACTTGGAAGCGCGGCCGTTTTTTCATCAATCTTATAAAATTCTCTCTCACTATTATGTCTTGTAATCTCTTTACATCTGTCTTCCTTTCCCCTCCCTCCCTCTCTTTCTTGTTACCATTTTCACTGCACATCCTACCACTTCCTCTCAGTCTCTCCCACTCTCCCCTCTCTCTTACCTCTCCCTCCCTCTCCATTTTCAGTTACCTTCTCCCCCTATCGTTTCCACTGACCATTTGTATCTCTCCCCTCTCTCTCTCAAATCGCTTTCTCACTCCCTCAATCTCTTTATCTCACCTTTACCTCCTTCTCCCCTCTCTCTCTCCCATCACTCTCCCTCAATCTCTTTATCTCACCTTTACCTCCTTCTCCCCTCTCTCTCTCCCATCACTCTCCCTCAATCTCTTTATCTCACCTTTACCTCCTTCTCCCCTCTCTCTCTCCCATCACTTTCCCTCAATCTCTTTATCTCACCTTTACCTCCCTCTCTCCCCCATCACTCTCACTCCCTCAATCTCTTTATCTCACCTTTACCTCCTTCTCCACTCTCTCTCTCCCATCACTCTCCCTCGATCTCTTTATCTCACCTTTACCTCCCTCTCTCCCCCATCACTCTCTCTCGATCTCTTTATCTCACCTTTACCTCCCTCTCTCCCCACTCTTTCCCATCACTCTCACTCCCTCAATGTCTATCTCACATCTACCTCACTCTCTCCCATCGCTCCCCCTCTCGCTCAATCTCTTTATCTCACCTCCCTCTCGTGGGGAGGAAGACTAACGTCTGATCACAAAAATATATTGGCCAAGACCCTCACCTCGGATTCCTCGTAGCCCTCCCTGGAAACGGGCTGTTTTCGTGGCAGCCTGGCTAATAGGGTGAGGGATCGACGTGATCCCTGTATTAGTAAGCAACACGCAGATGAAGCCAATCAAAGCACAACCGCCTGGAGAGCCCCGTTCCACCTTCACCAGCACGCTCGGGATGTGAGGAAATCTACTGCAACTCGCCACTGAACATCCTTTCCAGGGCGAAGAAAAGAGTGAACTTACACATTGTTGGCATTGGAAACACGAACAGCCTCCCTCCCCCCTCCCCATCGCTCTCTCTCCCTCTATCTCTTTATCTTACCTTTACCTTTACCTCCCTCACTCCACTCTCTCTGCAATCGCTCTCCCCCTCTATCTTTTTATCTCATCTTTACCTCCCTCCCTCCCCCCTCCCCATCGCTCTCTCTCCCTCAATATCTTTATCTCACCTTTACCTCCCTCCCACCCCCTCTTTGCCATCGCTTTCCCCCCTCCATCTCTTTATCTCACTTTTACCTCCCTCCCCCTTCCCATCGCTCTCTCTCCCTCCATCTCTTTATCTCACTTTTACCTCGCTCTCTCCCTCCAATTCTTTATCTCACCTTTACCTCCCTCATCCTCCCTCCCCATCGCTCTCTCTCCCTCAATCTCTTTATCTTACCTTTACCTCCCTCCCACCCCCTCTCTGCCATCGCTCTCCCCTCCATCTGTTTTTCTCACTTTTACCTCCCTCACTACCCCTACCTCAATCCCCGTTATCAGAGCTCCCCACTCGACTCAGAACTAAATGAGCACATTCCTTATTCATTACGAAATACAGCCGGCAAGGAAGGGGACATGCCACCTGGACAAACAGCGTACACTTAATACAACAAAATATCTACCACTTCATCCTCAATGACAGTGTCTGCAAGGTACTTACTACCTTAGCCTTCACCTTAGTCTGTCCGAACCCTTCGAGCGACACTTCCATGGAGTCTCTGAACCGACCAAGCAGTGCCTCAGCCAGACCTATGAAATCCTCCAATATCACTTGGAAATGTAGAAATACATTAAGCTAATCTCTGGGCAACGTGGCAGGCTGATCTTCTAGGATTCCGTACCTCATCCCACTGTTACCACTGGATAATTTGGGGGAGCTAAGTAATCTTTAGATAAGCCATTCTCAACATTTCTAGCTCTTGTATCACTTACAGTTTAAGTCAACTTTCCCATGCACTATTGACTTTAAGTAAGTCATGCGACACGAAGTTGGGTTCTAAACAGATTTCTAGCCCATACCTCGCTGAGTTAAGTAAACCTTACCGTACCCTCTTAGCATAACCTTCACATATCGCCTTGACTTGACTTTAAGAATAACCTTCGCATATCTCCTTGGCTTGACTTTAAGAATAACCTTCACATGTCACCCTGACTTTAAGAATAACCTTCACATGTCACCCTGACTTTAATAATAACCTTCACATATCCCCTTGGCTTGACTTTAAGAATAACCTTCACATATTCCTCCTGACTTTAAGAATAACCTTCACATTTTATCTCCCCCTACCCCCGCCCATTTTACTCCCTTCCAATTCGTCTTTGGCTTCAGGAAAACCTTCCTACACTCCCGTGATAATGAGGATTCGCCATTTCGCTCACATTGGTGCATAGGACCATCACAAAAAGTGGACTTCTGTTTAAAGAAATCCCTATCCAAACAAAACAAAACAAAAGCAATTGCAGTACCGGTTTCAGTAGCAATGATTTTACATGATGAAGTTGCTAATACTTTGCCTAGCTATTTTATTTGTTCTTTACGACATGCTGATAAGGTTGAGTTGTCCTAATCCTTTCATACCGAGCCACCATGACAGCAACATCAAGATACCACGTAACAGCCTCGTCCGGCTCCTTGAAAACAGGCTCCAAATAGCAGTCTGGCCAACGACGTAGGGATGAACACCGTATTGCATTACAGCCCAGAGGACGACGATGCATCTTATCAAGTACGCATCGGGATGTAAGAGGTGCCACTGTAACCCACAAGCAAAGCCATATCAGTGGTTAATTAACCTAGCACGAGACACCTGTAAGAAAACGCTCGATCAGATTAAAATTACCTGGCCTTTTTTTGTTGTAGCATAGGTCAGGCACTGGATTTGACTTCCCTAGCCATCTGTCTGGTCAGGTTAAGTCAGGTCAAGTCAGGTCATCTCGTCATCCCATTTGTTGGAGCTTAGGTCAGGCACTCGATTTGGCTTGCCTAACCATCTGTCAGGTCAGGTCAGGTCAGTCATCCCGTCACCCCGTTTGTTGGAGCATAGGTCAGACACAGGATTTGACTACAACAATCAGCTGTTAGGTCAGCTCAGATCAAGTCATTCCGTCACTCCACTTGTGAGAGCAAAGGTCATTTGCACTACGGCCTTATAGCAATTATTTGTACACGTTAATGTTGCTAGCTCATGGGAACCTTCTTTAGTCGTCTTTTACGACATGCAAGGAAGGCAACGGTGGTTTTATTCTGTATACCACGGGAACCAATGTGAGCTGGCGCTAAGAGTGTCTTGTCTCCCGCCGTAAATGAACCAACTTCGATCCCCGGTGTTGACAGACTCCAGTCTCCTGAGCAGGAAATAAGCACAAGACTTACAGTTAGGAAAGGAAGCAAGTAAGGAAACCGACCATCCAACCCGCAAAAGATGTTTAACATACTAAGCTAATTCAGTAAGTAGGTCACAAACAAAAATAGGATAGCTGAAAATGTAGTTTGTAGTATCAGAAGGTTTCATTAAGTGCCACGGGGACGGCGTGGCCTAGTGGTTAAGTGGCACGGCTCACAACCAGAAGGTGCTGGGTTCGATCCCTATCACAGCACCGGCCGTTACCCCGGGGACCCCGGGGAAGCAAACCCTTAGAAAATGCAGGAGGAAGCAGACCCTTACATAAAATGCATGCTGAAGTCGGATGCACTGGGCCGACAGGCGCAAAATAAAAACCACAGTGTAACGCACACACGCCTTAGGAAATAGATAAATAAGGCGAACGCAAAAAAAAAATAAAAAAAATAAAGTGCCAGGAATATAGAGCTTTGTGGTGCAGATACTAGGTGTTGCATGCACGTGCGCAGGTCATATACAAAATGGCGCATGTCCTCACTGAGTTCACGATCAAAGAACAGCATGATGTTGTGTTTTTGTTCTAACTAAAGGACTTTCTGCAAAGAATAGACGTAAGGACAAGCTTCTTGTTTACGGTAAGAAATAGTTTCCACGTAAAGCGTTGTATAACTGGTGGGGCACCATTTATTTCAAGGACGCTAAACAATAGTTGATACAGCCAGACCTGTAACAGCATCATATGTACGACTATTGGAGATATGATTCGAGCTAATAGGCAAGTAAGGGGGGAAAGTGTAGCAACTTCAATATGGTGTTCACATAGTTTAGCCTGCAGCAAAATGCATGTGGGAGACGTATCGCGAATAACGAAAAGGTTGAACGTAAAGGGCAAATGCGGCTGGTACAGCAGATCTAAAATTAATATACTGCATGTTTTGATGCACTGATGAAGAGAGGAGATAAGAGTATCAATGTTGGTAGAAATTATGTTGAGAAATAAAGGCCAAGGCAAGTGCAGTAACAAATTGTTTGCACTTTCGCATGTCATTTTAAAAAAAAATATCTTTTTGTGTCATATTTACTGACCGGACCTTGTTAGTTTAAGGAAGTCTCCAAACGCTTCTTCCCTGTTGTCAATACATGCTAACGAAGTAAATACACCTGTGCCTTTCCATTGAGAAGCTTATCCTACCCCAGGCTTTGGAATCTCGCCATTTTGTAAAAAAAACCCGTACGTTACACGGCTAGGAAGTTCACGCTAGATCAACCAGTATTCTCAGGACAAGCTCTGCGGAACTTTCCCTTTCATCACCTCTGGTGTCAACAAGCACTGTCTGGGACATGGGTCTGAGATTACTCAATTCATCAAGCATCCGCTTTAGGGAATTCCCACTGAATCTGGTACAATATATAATCTCTCTAAGGGCTTTGCAGATCATCGATTAACTAACTATCGACGGACAAGAGGTGACTATTTAGATCTCAACTGATTTACTCCGTGGAGTCGATATATTGGCCCACAAACTTTCTCACAATGATGTAGAGCTGATATATTGGCTCACAAACTTTCTCACAATGATGTAGAGCTGATATATTGGCTCACGAACTTTCTCACAATGATGTAGAGCTGATATATTGGCCCACAAACATTCTCACAATGATGTAGAACTGATATATTGGCCCACAAACCTTCTCACAATGATGTAGAGCTGATATATTGGCTCACAAACTTTCTCACAATGATGTAGAGATGATATATTGGCTCACAAACTTTCTTACAATGATGTAGAGCTGATATATTGGCTCACAAACTTTCTCACAATGATGTAGAGCTGATATATTGGCTCACGAACTTTCTCATAATGATGTAGAGCTGGAATATTGGCTCACGAACTTTCTCACAATGATGTAGAGCTGATATATTGGCCCACAAACTTTCTCACAATGATGTAGAGCTGATATATTGGCCCACACACTTTCTCACAATGATGTAGAGCTGATATATTGGCCCACACACTTTCTCACAATGATGTAGATCTGATATATTGGCTCACAAACGTTCTCACAATGATGTAGAGCTGATATATTGGCTCACGCACTTTCTCACAATGATGTAGAGCTGATATATTGGCTCACGCACTTTCTCACAATGATGTAGAGCAGATATATTGGCTGACACACTTTCTCACAATGATGTAGAGCTGATATATTGGCTGACACACTTTCTCACAATGATGTAGAGCTGATATATTGGCCCACAAACTTTCTTACAATGATGTAGAGCTGATATATTGTCTGACACACTTTCTCACAATGATGTAGAGCTGATATATTGGCCCACAAACTTTCTCACAATGATGTAGAGCTGATATATTGGCTGACACACTTTCTCACAATGATGTAGAGCTGATATATTGGCCCACAAACTTTCTCACAATGATGTAGAGCTGATATATTGGCTGACACACTTTCTCACAATGATGTAGAGCTGATATATTGGCCCACAAACTTTCTCACAATGATGTAGAGCTGATATATTGGCCCACATACTCTATTACAATATTGCAGAGCGGATATATTGGCTTGGACAGTTATCATACTTAAACATAAATGTTTCACCACACCAAGTATTCCTCAATTAAAACATATATCTATACGTCCTAGGGGCAGTATTACATTTCAAGAATTAATGTATTTATAGGTGCACAGTAGTCTCGCGTGAATGAGTTAATCAAGGGACATGAGATCGAATATCGACGGGTCCAATACAACACTTAAAAAAAAAATGATTAGCTTTAGGTAGCCCTTTTCCAGGACATCGTGTTTTTAGCCTTTTATGTTGTAAAGTAAAAGTTTTCTAGTCCCATATACATTCTAATTGAGGTTGTTTTACTGTATTCTTCTCAGAAACCATACTTTGTTTGTCCTCATATTTTTATTCTACTGCATCTTCTGTCTTCTTCATCGTCTTAATCTTCTCCATCTTCTTTGTCTTCTTTATCTTATTTGTCTTCTTCATCTTCTTCGTCTTCTTTATCTTATTTGTCTTCTTCATCTTCTTCGTCTTCTTTATCTTATTTGTCTTCTTCATCTTCTTTGTCTTATTTGTCTTCTTCATCTTCTTCATCATGTTTGTCTTATTCATCTTTTTTGTCTTCTTTATCGTCATTGTCCTTTTCTAGTTCTTATGTATTCTTTCTTTTTGTCTTCTTATTTTTCTTAATTTTCACGTTCCACCTATTTATTCATTCTCTAATCGTATCCTTCCATTATCCTCCTGATATTTATTACTTCTAATCTTATCCTTCCATTATCCTCCTGATATTTATTACTTCTAATCTTATCCTTCCATTATCCTCCTGATATTTATTACTTCTAATCTTATCCTTCCATTATCCTCCTGATATTTATTACTTCTAATCTTATCCTTCCATTATCCTCCTGATATTTATTACTTCTAATCTTATCCTTCCATTATCCTCCTGATATTTATTACTTCTAATCTTATCCTTCCATTATCTTCCTGATATTTATTACTTCTAATCTTATCCTTCCATTATCCTCCTGATATTTATTTCTTCTAATCTTATCCTTCCATTATCCTCCTGATATTTATTACTTCTAATCTTATCCTTCCATTATCCTCCTGATATTTATTACTTCTAATCTTATCCTTCCATTATCCTCCTGATATTTATTACTTCTAATCTTATCCTTCCATTATCCTCCTGATATTTATTACTTCTAATCTTATCCTTCCATTATCTTCCTGATATTTATTACTTCTAATCTTATCCTTCCATTATCCTCCTGATATTTATTACTTCTAATCTTATCCTTCCATTATCCTCCTGATATTTATTACTTCTAATCTTATCCTTCCATTATCCTTCTCATTTTTACTATCTCTAATCATATGCTTCCACTCTCCTTATATCTCCCCCCCCCCCCTTCCCCACACACACACACCCAATCATTTTTCTACTTTCATCTTATTCTCATTCTATTTATTGTTTTTCTTGCATCTGCTTCTCTCTCCTCATTCTATTTGTTTCTCTTCGTCCTCATCCTCCCCTTCCCCTTCAACAATGTTTCGACAGCAAACAAATGATGAAGCTAGTTTTTACAATAATAACTCCCGTAGCAAATATTATTTATGAAACTATTTCTAGAACTTTCTTTACACACTGTCACTGACATCAACGCTCGATGGACGCCGCAGTACAGATCATTTGCAATCCATGTTGGCCTAATCCTCGCACTCTACTTAGGAAATCCATAGAATCCACAAAGACGTGGGTATAATGATTAAAGTTACAGAATATCGAAGAAAGGATTAGATATAAACTTGAGGCACAGGAAGATGTGCATGAGCAACCACAAAGAGCAAGATTAGGTGCGGTTTGGATGCCATTCAGCTCTGGTAAATGAGCACTCGCAGAACGTCTTCTCTCATCCATGAAATCCTCGGAAGTAGAGATTGGTTTTACCTGATTCATCGATTAGCTGACGTCCACCTGGAGTTAATCAATTCATAATCTGGATCTAAGCCGAGTCGTGAACATAATGCCTGCCTAATATAAGAGCCAGAACAGGCAGCTAGAACGTTTGTTTGTTAGTTTATATTATTTTGTTGGCAACGGATTGTTGTAATAACTGTTGTTGTTGTTGTTATTGTAGTTGCCGTTGTAGTAGTAGTACTAGCTATTGTTGTTGTAGTTATTGTTGTAGCAGTAGTTATTGTTGTAGTTGTAGCAGTATTAGTAGTCGTAGTTGTTGTTGTAGTAGTTGTACAAGTGGTTGTAGTAGTAGTTGTTGTAGTTATTGTTGTAACTGATGTAGTGTTGTTATTGTTGTAACCGATATATTGTTGTAGTAGTTATTGTTGTAACTGGTGTAGTGTTGTTATTGTTTTAACTGGTTTAGTGTTGTTATTGTTGTAACTGGTGTAGTGTTGTTGTAGTAGTTATTGTTGTAACTGGTGTAGTGTTGTTATTGTTGCAACTGGTTTAGTGTTGTTATTGTTGTAACTGGTGTAGTGTTGTTGTAGTAGGTATTGTTGTAACTGGTGTAGTGTTGTTGTAGTAGGTATTGTTGTAACTGGTGTAGTGTTGTTGTATTTATTGTTGTAATTGGTGTGGTGTTGTTGTAGTTATTGTTATAATTGGTGTATCGTTGTGGTAGTTATTGTTGTAATTGATGTAGTGTTATTGTTATTGTAACTGGTGTAGTGTTGTAGTAGTAGTTATGGTTGTAAGTTTTAACTGGTGTAGTGTTGTTGTTATTGTAAAGGGTGAAGTGTTGTTGTTGTAGTTATTATTGTAATTGGTGTACTGTTGTTGTTATTGTAACTGGTGAAGTGTTGTTGTTGTAGTTATTGTTGTAACTGGTGTAGTGTTGTTGTAGTTATTGTTGTAACTGGTGTAGTGTTGTTGTAGTTATTGTTGTAACTGGTGTAGTGTTGTTGTAGTTATTGTTGTAATTGGTATTGCAGTTATTGTTGTAACTGGTGTAGTATTGTTGTTGTAGTTATTTTTGTAACTGGTGTAGTGTTGTTGTTGTAATTATTGTTGTAACTGGTGTAGCGGTGTTGCTGTTGTCTTGTAAATTGCTCGTACTGAACATACACATTCCGAGATTTACATTACCAAGTGGACATGGGTCCTCTTCACTGTAGTGCAATGCGAAGGTTCTTAGTAGGCTCGCCACAGGGGGATTCCCCACTTGGCTGCTCCGGCTGATGTAACACAGCAGGTATCCAGGTGCACTGTGTACTCGTGAGATCAGCATGTACCATTTAGGCGAATGACTTAGCACTCATTCATCTGCTCTATACCTCACGCCTCAGCACCCATTCATCTGCTCCATACCTCACGCCTCTGTCTTTCAAACTGACCACATCCTCTGGTGTCTCCACGTGTCGCAACGGCAGGGCGGTGTGTCCCTAATATGCTAGAGGTTGGCAACTTATGGCTCATGAACCTGTTCGGCCCAGCAAGTCTGCTTGGTGTACCGTTTAATCAATGAATCAGTCAATCAATCAATCAATCAATCAAAGTATTTCCTGGTCAAAGCATAGGCCTTAAACAAATGCACGCAAAGTTGCTCATTCCCGAGTCATCCCTACCAGCTCTCTCTCTCTCTCTCTCTCTCTCTCTCTCTCTCTCTCTCTCTCTCTCTCTCTCTCTCTCTCTCTCTCTCTTTCTAACGTTTGGTCAAGCACAACATACTGATCATACGTGTTAGTCAAGGTTAGGCAAAATATACTGGCCCAGACCCCCACCCCGACTTCCCTGTAGTCCTACGTTGGAACGGGCTGTTTTCATGGCAGCTTGGTTAACTAGGTGAGGATCGACGTGTTCCCCGTAGTAGTAAGCGACACATAGGTTACACCAAGTATAACACAATCGCTTGGTGGACCTCGTTCAACCATGATCAGCACGCTCGGGATGTGAGGAAAGCTACAACAAACCGCCACTTTACGTCCTTTACATGGTGTCCCAAAGAGTAAATCTACTCATTGTGGGCATTCAACAACAACGACCAGGACGTCGCGTCAGGGTCAGGCACAATATACTGACCAAATCAACTATCTACCTTCCATGTAGCGCCCCCTGGAAACAGCTTGGCTGACGGGGAAGGGATCGACGTGATTTACGTAGTAGTGAGCGACACGCAGATGAAACCAAGCGTAGCAGAACAGAACTCATCAACGCTTTCGGAATGTAACGTAATCTACTACAACCCGCCACCTAACGCCATCTCCTAAAGGATGCAGTTACTCATCGCATACATTCAGCAGATCGACTGGCAAAGGAGGGTGCTGCAGACGAGCAACCAGATGTGCCAGTTACATACCAACAGAAGTTAAGGATGATCAAATCAATCAGAAAGCCACCAACAGTAACACCAGACGATTACCATAACACGAAGAGACAAGAGCAAACTGTTGTGTTGCGCCCTAGAACAGGACACAACCTACTCCGCAGCCACATGTACACAAAAATGAAGATTGGCAACTCAGCCATGTGTACATGCGGACAGGCGCCCCAGACAGCAGAGCACATACTGCAAAACTGCCCCGAATATGATATACAGAGAAAATCTCACTGGCCCATAGAAACAACACTGGAAGAGAAGCTTTATGGACCTGTGTGTGAACTACAAAAGACAGTGAAGTTTATACAAGAGACAACATTGCAGATATAGATAATATTTTAAAGCGAACGAAAGAAGAAGAAGAAGAATCGCAGACATTCAACAACAGTAACAACAATAATGTTGTGGCCAAATCAATAACTTGGTATTTTGATCACTTCAACATGTCACTCCTGACTAGAAAGTACTGCCCCCTTAAAGAATTGATATTAGTTTTTGTTCAAGTGTTTTCGCATGCATTTTTCCAGTCTGACGTAGTACCAAAATACCCCTGTATATTTACGTTTCTTGTACTGTTTTTTTGTTGTTGTCATCCAGATTGGTACTATCGTAGCTTGTTGCTAATTGCCTGGTACTCTTCGCTCTGCCCAATCCTTTGTAAAGATCATGTCTAGCCATCCCAGTCAAGCCGCCACACTATCTTGAATGACTTTCGCTCATAACCTTGACTTATCTCGCCATAATCTCCACACATCTTTCTATTTTGGAAATCAATATACGAGTTTCCAGATGATCCTGGTTTCTTTTCAATAAATACAGATTTTCCTTGAATGCCCGTTCTTGGAAGTACTCGTTCAATTGCTGTTTCTTCATGCTCGCTATATATAGTGAACCCACTTTTGTCGTTGCTGATTCCAGTACGATTGAAGCTTTCATCTCCTGGTTGGTAGCTTACTTATTGATCCAGCGGCCTATGGGCTCCTGCCCTTTGACCCAATGCCATATAGTGATATATGCAAGTGTTTGTAAGCTGCTGCTTAGTTCCGTACAAAGTGCTCCATTTGTCTGGTCTCGGAGGAAGAAGCTCTTTGTTTAGTTCCGTACAAAGTGCTCCATTTGTCTGGTCTCGGAGGAAGAAGCTCTTTGTTTAGTTCCGTACAAAGTGCTCCATTTGTCTGGTCTCGGAGGAAGAAGCTCTTTGTTTAGTTCCGTACAAAGTGCTCCATTTGTCTGGTCTCGGAGGAAGAAGCTCTTTGTTTAGTTCCGTACAAAGTGCTCCATTTGTCTGGTCTCGGAGGAAGAAGCTCTTTGTTTAGTTCCGTACAAAGTGCTCCATTTGTCTGGTCTCGGAGGAAGAAGCTCTTTGTTTAGTTCCGTACAAAGTGCTCCATTTGTCTGGTCTCGGAGGAAGAAGCTCTTTGTTTAGTTCCGTACAAAGTGCTCCATTTGTCTGGTCTCGGAGGAAGAAGCTCTTTGTTTAGTTCCGTACAAAGTGCTCCATTTGTCTGGTCTCGGAGGAAGAAGCTCTTTGTTTAGTTCCGTACAAAGTGCTCCATTTGTCTGGTCTCGGAGGAAGAAGCTCTTTGTTTAGTTCCGTACAAAGTGCTCCATTTGTCTGGTCTCGGAGGAAGTAGCTCTTTGTTTAGTTCCGTACAAAGTGCTCCATTTGTCTGGTCTCGGAGGAAGTAGCTCTTTGTTTAGTTCCGTACAAAGTGCTCCATTTGTCTGGTCTCGGAGGAAGAAGCTCTTTCCTAACACCGGCAAGGGCCGGACATTCAAAAAGATGATGTTCAACAGTTTCATAGGGATGTATGAACAGCCGGCAATCTGGAGTATGTTCTGGTTGGATTCTGTTCAAGTGACTGTTTTGTTTGTTTTGAGTGCGAAGTCGAAAGATAATCATTTGGTCTCTCCTTTTCAGGAGTTTCATGTTGTCTTTGGGATGGTCATAAGTTTGTAGATTTCTCTCCCAGTATTTCCCATTGCCCATCTATTGAGCCAGGCCTCTTTGTTCGCAGGTTTTAGTAGTTGTCTGACTGTCAGTAGGGTTATTGGTGTGTATTGTTGTTCAGTCAGTCTGCCTGTGTATTTGAGTGACCAGGGATCCATTGTATAACTGTTCTGACTTCATGGGATGTGAGAAGTTGGTTTGCATATTTAGGTAAGTCCAGTCCTACAGTCACCACCATCTTCCAGAGCTTGAAGGGCACATAACCATAACCCCATTTTACTATTTTAGCAAGTGGATATTATTTGTTCTCTATTTATTCCTCCCACGATCGTTCCTTTCCGATTTTGATGACTCATCAGGTATTTCGTCTTACTATTTGGTAAGTAATAAAAACTTCCTCTTCCTCCGTCTTTGACATTAGCCTTATCTTGTAGAATTTCTTTTTAGTCTGTATCGATTTCTTAACTTCATCATTCCACGAAGCTGTGTGTTTCTCCTGTTGCCGTGCCTTTAGTTTTTTTTGTTCCACATTTTCTTTTTGAGTTACGAAAAATATATTAAAAAATATCGATTCCCTGGCAAATATTACAATCAGGACAAGTCAGTAAATAGGTCACACAATAATATTTTTTAAAAATAAACTAAATTAGATATGGCTTAAAAAACATTTAATTATTGCACTGACATTGTTTCTTATTTCTGAACATAATTGCCCTGGAAATGGTGGTTATGATCTTGGGACACAGCTGATCTCATGTTCCCGTAAGGTCTGAATGTTTTGTTGTTCATCGTCGAGTTGCACTATGTTTTCACGTGAAGGCCAGTTCTCTAGATACAGAAAACAAAATTAGAAAACAATATTAAAAAGATAGATAAGGAAAGGGACCTAGGGGCTATAATAGATCATACAGGAAAGGTGAGTGAGCAAGTTAAGGTAGCAGTGAAAAAGGCAAATGCAATGTTAGGTATGATAAAAAGAAATATTAAACATAGGCGCAAGGCGGTGATCTTCAAACTGTATAAAGCTCTAGTTAGAACTAGATTGGAGTACTGTGTACAGGTGTGGAGTCCTTTTCAAAGAGGGGATATAAACATGCTGGAAAGAATACACAAAAGAGCGACAAAGATGATATTGGGATTCCAGAATTACAGTTATGAGGAACGGCTCAGAAAAACCGGCCTACAGTGTCTCGAAGAGAGAAGAATTCGTGGTGACTTAATACAGGCTTATAAGATGATCAGAGGAATGGATAAATTAGACTATAACAAGTTTTTTCAAAATACAGCCATCTACAATAACACGAGGGCATAGCTACAAGCTGATTAAAGAGAGGTCCAGATTAGATATTAGGAAATATTTTTTTAGTCAGAGAGTGGTGTCTGCTTGGAATGCATTTCCAGGGGAGGTAGTGGAGGCAGGGACAGTTAATGCATTTAAGAATAAATTGGATGCGCATATATTTTAGAGCAAGGTGATGTAAATGTAACTTGTTGTATACAGACTCTGCAGGGTCTTCTAAACCAGTATAAAGAAGGTAAGTTAAGTTAAGTTAATACCAGCACACCTACAAGGTGATGTAAATGTAACTGGTTGTATACAGACTCTGCAGGGTCTTCTAAACCAGTATAAAGACGTTGTTAAGTTGCTGTAGCGGAGAGTTCTCCGAGACACCTAAAGAGCTTTGTGTGGAGGGCTCGGCTTCGTGGGCCAATGCTCAGTGCGTATACACATATGGCAGTCTTGTAGGATATTTGTGTATGACAAGGCCAAGAATAGCACCACTGCTAAACAGAGATCATGTCGTAAGAGGTGGTTAACTGTGTGACATGGCATAACACCGGCCTAGATAGGGGGTTTATTAAGAGCAGCATAGATGTCACCAAACAGGCTGCGGGTCTACTTTGCTCTAGTGTTTGAGTCTTATAAGATGGACTCGCACATCCGTTAGCCACCCTCATCGGCAGTTGTCCCACCGGAGTAATAAGCTGCTTGAGTCTAGCCCACCAAGAAGGAAACCCTCCTCCCAGAGCTGGGGCCTACACAGACGCGCCCTGTAGAAGTACATGTGGACTAAGACTAAGGATGAGTAGAATATGTTCGGCTGTCCTTGCTATGTGTCTGCATGGGCGAAAGGGCGAATTTTTGTCTGTGAAAGTGGCTTTTGAATCTGTTTTGTCCTGTTCTAACGCACACCAAGGACACCTGCACCTCTCGATCAAGGCACTGATAGTTGTCTCTCGTTTGGTTAACTTTCCCCATGACTGTTAGAAAGGTATTAAATACTTTTTCTGATAGGTGACTGTTTGTTATTTTGTGCTTCTCCCTCTTTTGCAAGTTGTCTGCTGTTTCGTTTCCTGGTAGGCTGCATCCAGTTCGAAGATATCCAACTCTGTCTCACCAGCACGTTAGTGGACCTTGTTTTAGCCACTAATCTCGAGAAATGTTGAGTTTTTATTCCCACTTGAAGGTCAGAACATCAAAAAGGTTCAGAGGTACTCACATCTCCTGGGCTGGTGGAGAGGGTTGAGACCTCTGCCATACAGCACGTGCTGACGACAGAGGTCTCAGTGCAAGAGGCCTTCAAGCAACCTCTTTACCATGTAATCCGTCTAGCCCTTTCATGTCTTAATTTGTTGATAAATAAGTGTACGAGAGCAAGTTAGTAGATATGCCACAAATGGCTATTAAAATGAAACTAAATAAGATATAAATTTAAAAAAATATATATTATGGCACTGGCATTGTCCCAAATTTCTCAACATAGTTTCGACCAACATTGATACACTTCTCCCATCGCTTTATCAGTGCACCAAAACATGCAGCACATAAGTCTTTGGTCTGCTGTGTCAACCACCAAAACATGCAGCATTTCAGTCTTTCGTCTGCTGTCTCAGCCTCCAAAACCTCCAGCACAGAAGTCTTTGGTCTGCTGTCTCACCAAAACCTGCAGCATAGAAGTCTTTGGTCTGCTGTCTCAGCCTCCAAAACCTCCTCCATAGAAGTCTTTCGTCTGCTGTATCACCAAAACCTCCAGCATAGAAGTCTTTGGTCTGCTGTCTCAGCCTCCAAAACCTCCACCATAGAAGTCTTTCGTCTGCTGTATCACCAAAACCTCCAGCATAAAAGTCTTTGGTCTGCTGTATCACCAAAACCTCCAGCATAGAAGTCTTTCCTCTGCTGTCTCAGCCACCAAAACCTGCAGCATGGAAGTCTTTGTTCTGCTGTCTCAGCCACCAAAACCTCCATCATAGAAGTCTTTGGTCTGCTGTATCAGCCACCAAAACCTCCACCATAGAAGTCTTTGGTCTGCTGTCTCACCAAAACATGCACCATAGAAGTGTTTGTTCTGCTGTCTCAGCCACATTTGTACTTGACCTTCAACCTCGTCGTCTTTTCCGAAACGTCTCCCGTCAAGGTGCGCGTGGGTGTGTGCACCAAACAGGTGGGAATCACTTTGAGCTAAGTCGGGGCTGTAAGGTGGATGTTCATGAAAGTATCACCCTAGTTGGGCAATTTTCTCAAGTGTTAGTTGAGATGTATATGGTCTGACATTGTCGTGATGGAGCAGTACTCCTCTAGTGAGCAGTCCGAGACGTTTTCTTCGAATTACATCCGTAAGTTTCAACAGAATATCACTTTCGTATTTTCTTGTGAATATCCGTTGCTAAAATTTCTTTTATTCCTACGCCTTCCCAACACACAACAACACGCTGTCCTTTGATTGTACACTCTGTCAGCCATTTTGTATCTGTTCTGCGCACGTGCATGCGATACAGCTCGCCTGCTACATGAAGTAATCATAAAGCTGTATTTTGTTGCCACATAAGGACAACTTCATAAACTACTAACTACATTTGTCAGCTATCTCTCATTAGGCTGTGACCAGCCCTGGTAGTTAAATTAAGAAAGTTGCTGACCTAGTAATCCGACCAGCACTATACTGTTACGGAGAAACCATTACAGGAGCACATGCGAACTGATCTCAACGAATTACGGACTGATCTCAACGGATTACGGACTGAAAACGTGGAAGTAGCACACATAGTCACGCAAATTAAATAGCAACATTAAATGTTAATGGAGTTGGATAATGGGACCGGAACTGATAGAATGTATGGACAAAACTAATGAGGGAAACCAAGGGCAAAAAGATATAAGAAAACAGTTAGAGAATATGAGAGAGTCCCATGGGTAACTATGCGTTGGTCTGGTGGAGTGTAGCAAAACATAAATAGGCATGATTAGGTCCCGCACTAAGACGAAAACAGAAACGAATCCTACGTTACGACCAGTAGGTCTTCATCAGGGATGTCGAACAACAACAATAATTAACATAGTGTAATAGAAGAAGTGAAGAATACATAAAATGAAAAATATGAAAATATAAAGGCGCAGAAAGGTACTTATGACAATAAATGGTCAAATATTTCGTCGCGTGCCAGAGACCGGATACTAGAATGTTATCCAGAGAATAACTTTTTTCCCCTTCATATGTTCATATTCTTCATTGATGTATTCTTCCATTCTTTTATGATTCGCTAGTTCATTATTGTTGTTGCTAGTTGTCCCTGGTGAAGACCTTTTAGTCGTAACGAAGATTTTGTTTCTTTTATCGCCTTAGTGCGCCATACTTATTTATATTTTTTGTTCACTTTAAAAAAAAAATCCACAGTCCCGCCGCAGGCTCTTGTTAAAATAAATGCAAGGTGTAGGCTTTCTTGTAGATCCAGGGTAAGCAGATCCCACTGTAAGAACAGGATATACAATATAAGTGAAAGACTAACAAGCCTAAAAACAGTTGACAGTGGAAAGACAATATCAATGATCCAGGTATATTATCCAATGCAATGGCAACAGAAATAAGGAAGGCAGCAGAGATCTATGTCAGTGATATTCCGACGGTATGAGAGGTAGCTACGCGTGCTGTCCGATAGTAGTGTCTGCTAATGGAGTACCTTGTTTGTTTTTAACTTAGTTTCTTTCGACTCATAGAGGCTGACCTGATGGGTTGTTTTTTTCTTTGACTCTTGTCTCATTTATGGTTGTCGATCTCTGTTAGGCATTGAGGCCCGTAATCCTGCCTTGAAGAAGAAGAAAAAAATGGTCATTTGCGAAGCGTTTCCCACCAAGACGGTGGCAAAATGCATCATAATGTAGGCTGAACCATGAAGCTGCTACACTGTCTATCGTTATCCGTCTGTCACCTCTAGTATCTCATTTATCCGCCGTACTTACGCTTATGTTGCAGCCTGAACAGGACGACCAAGTCGGGCTTCATCAGCAATTTGTGAGCGTCTTTGAGAAAATGCATTGACCCAGTTATATATCTCCTTACGCGATAAATACTGCTAACTGTAAACAGGAAGCATATCTTTATGAATATCCTTTCCATCCAGTCTTTATTCTCCCAAAATAATAGCACAAGAGCGCCAAGCGAGCACTGACACCATTTTGTATCTCAGCTGCGCACGTGTTTGTGGCACCTAGCGTCTGATATCTATATGAAACACAAAGCTGGATGTTGCTACCACCTAATGACACCTTTAGGAAGTACCGACTTAATTTTTCAGCCATCCCATATCAGTTTGTGACTTACTTATTGACTTGCCTTCGAATCAATATATACCATGTTGAGGTCAAACGATCCCTCCTCGTATAAAGTCAAATAACATTCTTTTTTTAAAAATCGTTTATTTCGTTCATTGTTTTCGTTTTGTAACATTTAGATGAAACCTGTGATAGTTGAATGCCAGTAACTGTTATTGTTTGTTCCCACTTTGTGATATTACTCACGTTAAATCAATCCATTAATTAAGGTCCATCGCTTCTCTCGGTACATGAGCCATTGATCACACATCCCGCCAGCATACACGGTCCTGGTCCATTCAGTCGTTGTTCCTTCTCACATTCTCTTCTCCGTGTATATTTAGGTCAATCTCTCTTTCTTTTACTTAGATAAATCCACATGAGAGCCTGTCTAGATATCCTGGACGAGCCCTTTCTCAGCGTATACACTATCCAGCCGAATTTGTATATGTTAATCTTAATTTGTTATTCCAGTGGCTGTTGTTGGCTCCTTTCCCATATGTCATCATTCCTAACCATATCCTGCCACTTTATGCCCATAACCCTTTGTAGGTATCTGTTAACAAAGGACTGAAGTCTTTTCTGTATGGTCATTGTAGATAAATAAACCCAAGTTAATTCATTCACCCTGGAATATTTGAAATTCTGATCACCTTTATTTGTGAAATTGAAAACTCCTGGTATAAAGTATATATTCGTCTATAAATTTAGGACACGTCGTTATCCAGAAACTTTTAAATATAAGTAAGGCAATAGTTCAGGCCATGTATCATTGTAAGAAAGTGTGCATGCCAATATATTGGCTCTGTAGCATTGTAGGAAAGTTTGCAAACCAATATATCGGCCCTGTAGCATTGTAAGAAAGTTTGCAAGCCAATATATCGGCCCTGTAGCATTGTAAGAAAGTCTGCAAGCGAATATATCGGCCCTGTAGCATTGTAAGAAAGTGTGTATGCCAATATATCGGCCCTGTAGCATTGTAAGAAAGTTTGCAAACCAATATATCGGCCCTGTAGCATTGTAAGAAAGTTTGCAAGCCAATATATCGGCCCTGTAGCATTGTAAGAAAGTGTGTATGCCAATATATCGGCCCTGTAGCATTGTAAGAAAGTTTGCAAACCAATATATCGGCCCTGTAGCATTGTAAGAAAGTTTGCAAGCCAATATATCGGCCCTGTAGCATTGTAAGAAAGTGTGTATGCCAATATATAGGCTCTATGGAGTGAAATATTTTTTAAGACATCAGAATAAAACGACTGGCCGGTTGTGTCCCGCGAGCAGCCTGTAGTCCGTGACCCGCGTCTTTGAGAACCCCTGCCCCCATACAGTTATCATCGCCTCCATAATCATCAGATGAAGAGATTTATGGAACGGCCGAAAGTCCAAATTCGCGTCTGTGCAGATCGATGAAAGTGCAAGACCGTAGCTCTGTGTGAAGGAAAACCATATCAATTCGTGATGAAGTCGGATGCACTCTCGCGTTACCGCTAACACAGTACAACGTTTCCCACCTCGGGAAAACAAGGCCTTCGAGACAACATGAATCGTTAGTGCTCCTTAGAGAAAACTAGTTATTCACGCCTGCATTCCTGTGAAGCTACGCCGTATACCCATTTAACGCTGAATCAACTAGAGCGTGTCGATAACAAAAGTAGAACCCCGTACCTTTGCCGCGAAAAGCGAGTGCTCTACCACTTTTATTCACACTCAATCTGATTTAGGACTTCCACGTTCAGTTGTATGAACGAATCCATGTGCTGGGAAGACTTCTACGCTAGCCAGTTATAGCTCGGAGAGATGTAACATCCTAATTATATACCTGCGGTGTCTACGAAGGCAGACCTACAGGTGGATGAATTCAAATCGGAACACAAAAGCCAGCAGAAATGGGGTGCACTTGGCCACCTGCCTAACGAAACACTGCAGAATAATTTGGTGTCATGAACAAGCCGTGGTTTCCTCGTCTAGGACCTTCTTGTCTCTAAATCAGGGGTTCTCAACACCGGGTCTTTGTACCCCCTGGAAAGTTAGGTGCCCATTACAAGCGATGATGTCGATATCATCAGACAGCTTTCTTTTGTTGATGAAACTAGTGCTATTTGAATTATTGTGAAAAAGAAACTTTGCTGGTCATCAAGCTCACTCTCTGGTCCCAAGTTACATTTGGCCAATGGCAAGACATTATCGAGACGACCGGAGATAGCACAAGATGCAGATTTTTTCTCATGATTTACTCCCGAAGTCTTTCCCGTAAACAGGTATCCAGCAAGGCAGCGAGGATATGCCATCAAATAGGTTGGGAATGTAGGATGACCAGGACTAAATCTCTATGTTCATAACAAATAGCACAGAAAAATAATGACAAACGTATTAATCCGGCTTACCTCTAGATGACGAATTACACAGCAACTGGTAATAACACACTTACAACCATCCTACACACCAGTAGCATGTGTCCAACCATTCTATACACCAGCAGCATGGGTCCAACCACCCTACACATCAGTAGCATGTGTCCAACAATCCTACACATCAGTAGCAACTGTTCAACCATCCTACACATCAGCAGCGTGTGTACAACCACCCTACACACCCGTAGCATGTGTCCAACCTTCATACACATCAGTAGCATGTCTCCAACCATCCTACACATCAGTAGCATGTGTCCAACCACCCTACACACCAGTAGCATGTGTCCCACCATCCTACACATCAGCAGCATGTGTCCAACCACCTTACACATCAGCAGCATGTGTTCAACCACCCAACACATCAGCAGCATGTGTCGAACCACCCAACACACCAGCAGCATGTGTCCCACCATCCTACACAACAGTAGCATGTGTCCAACCACCCTACACATCAGCAGCATGTGTCCAACCACCAAACACATCTGCAGCATGTGTCCAACCACCCAACACACCAGCAGCATGTGTCCCACCATCCTACACAACAGTAGCATGTGTCCAACCACCCTACACATCAGCAGCATGTGTTTAACCACCCAACACACCAGCAGCATGTGTCCCACCATCCTACACAACAGTAGCATGTGTCCAACCACCCTACACATCAGCAGAATATGTCCAACCACCAAACACAACTGCAGCATGTGTCCAACCACCCAATACACCAGCAGCATGTGTCCCACCATCCTACACAACAGTAGCATGTGTCCAACCACCCTACACATCAGCAGCATGTGTCCAACCACCCAACATATCTGCAGCATGTGTCCAACCACCCAACACACCAGCAGCATGTGTCCCACCATCCTACACACCAGTAGCAACTGTTCAACCATCCTACACATCGGCAGCATGTGTCCAACCATCCTACACACCAGTAGCAACTGTTCAACCATCCTACACATCAGCAGCATGTGTCCAACCATCCTACACACCAGTAGCATGTGTTCAACCACCCTACACATCAGCAGCATGTGTCCAACCATCCTACACACCAGTAGCATGTGTCCAACCATGCTACACACCAGTAGCCTGTGTCGAACCATCCTACACACCAGTAGCATGTGTGCAACCTTTCTACACCAGTAGCATGTGTCCAACCATCCTACATATCAGTAGCATATGTCCAACCACCCTACACACCAGTAGCATGTGTCCCACCATCCTACACAACAGTAGCATGTGTCCAACCACCCTACACATCAGCAGCATGTGTCCAACCACCCAACACATCAGCAACATGTGTCCAACCACCCAACACACCAGCACCATGTGTCCCACCATCCTACACAACAGTAGCATGTGTCCAACCACCCTACACATCAGCAGCATGTGTCCAACCACCCAACACACCAGCAGCATGTGTCCCACCATCCTACACAACAGTAGCATGTGTCCAACCACCCTACACATCAGTAGCATGCATATTTAGAGGTTGAATCAAATGAAGACTTTATAAACAAATTATTTTGCGGAGTACACACAAAAGTACCGCCATTCTGGCTGCTGTGTGACGTCATCCTAGATGCACTACAGCCAAAAATTGTTGGTGTCGTCATTCACGTCTTCGATACAACATGAATTATACGCCACAACTACAGCTGGTCCCTTTTGAAGGAAGCCTGTACAAGAATGTGCAATCATTCACTCGTGCACTCCAGTGTGAAACTAATGTTTTAACGCAGCTGTAGAAGAGGAAGACTAACGTCTGGTCAGGCACAACATGCTGATCGGTCATGTTCGTCAGGGTCAGGCACAACATGCTGATCGGTCATGCTCGTCAGGGTCAGGCACAACATGCTGATCGGTCATGTTCGTCAGGGTCAGGCACAACATGCTGATCGGTCATGTTCGTCAGGGTCAGGCACAACATGCTGATCGGTCATGTTCGTCCGGGTCAGGCACAACATGCTGATCGGACATGTTCGTCAGGGTCAGGCACAACATGCTGATCGGTCATGTTCGTCAGGGTCACGCAGAATATACTGCCCAAAACCCTTTACCTAGACTTTCACGTCCTCTTCTCTGGAAACTGGCTGTTTCGTGGTAGCCTGGTTAATGAGGTGGGGGATCGACGTGATCCTCGTAGCAGTGAGCGACACATAGATTGACCTAAGCATAGCACAACCGCCTGGAGGACCACGGTCCACCTTCATCAGCACGCTTCATATGTGAGGAAAGCTACAGCAACCTACTACCAAACGTCCTATTCAAGACCCACAAAAAGAGTAAACTTATTCATACTTGGCATTCAACAACAACAGCAATACCAACAACAACAACAACAACAACAACAACGCTGCTGTACCGTTTACAGGAAGCATGTTTCCGAGCTTTTGCGGCGGTTGATTATAATGGTAATGTTCTGATAAATGATGAGGCTGCAGCCCTCTTGAGGGTGACAGTGGCTTTATTATGTTGAGCCCGCATACCAGTCAGGTAGATGGAGAACTAAATAATGGGGGTTTGGGAACTAAATAATTGAGTTTTTGAACTAAATAACATGATTTTGGGGAACCAAATAATGGGGTTTGGAGAAAGAAATCATTTTGTTTTTGGGAAACAATCGGGTTTGGGGATTAAATTATGAGAGGAAAAGAGCTAAATAATGAGGCAAATAGTCAAATAATGAGTGAGAGAGAATCAAATCATGACGGAACCATCACTATATAATGAGTGAGAGAGAATCAAATCATGACGGAACCATCACTATATAATGAGGACATGAGCTCAAATAATGAAGTAATGAAAACAAATAATGAGGGTAGAGGACTGGATATCAGAACCATCCTCACAGCTGTATCAAGCTTGTGTACGTATTTGTGATTTGTCTTTAAAAAAATTGCAAAATACATTTAATAAAATCCTAATGATATGCTTTCAGGTGCTCTGTTCCTAGTTACCCGTAATTCAATTAACATCCAGAGAACGACATCTCTTTACAAGTCAGACTGGTACCTGATGAGGCTCGTGATGATAATGATGATTTGGAAAGTCTGACGAGGGGTTGGGGGAATGTTTGGCCAATCCATTTGGGAGTCTGTTATCGTGAATGGGTTGTGAACCTCTAAACTCAAACACTTTCCCCTGTCGTGTCAGCGACGGAAATAACTCGCCAATTTGAGCGAGCGTCCGGAAAGTGTATGTAATGATCTGATGATAAACATTATTCGTGTCCTCATATAGTGTTACAGTCGTTCTGGTTTCCCTGTAGATGCACGATTATAACCCTCGTGGTGTTTACATGATTACAGCGATTAAGTTCTGCAGTTGCATCCTCCCAACCGGCCACCGCAGTGTGGAGTATCATGTGAACAGATTAGGGCAGCTGCTTCATTTATCTCATATCGTAATGGGTGGTAACCTCATCGGCTAAAATACAATGATATGAAACCACACTGCAAATGGCTGGGATACGACTTGCCTACAAGATGGTTAGGGTAAACCAAATGCATTGTTGGACCGATGCGTGTATTGGTTTAGGTAAATCCAATGTTGGACCGATGCTTCAACAGATGACTGGGATACGACATGCCTACAAAATGGTTAGGGTAAACCAAATGTATTGTTAGATCGACACTTCAACAAATGGCTAGGATACGACTTGCCTACAAGATGGTTACGGGTAAGCCAAATGCATTGTTAGACCGATGTGTGTACTGGTTTAGGTAAATCCAATGTTGGACCGATGCTTCAACAGATGACTGGAATCAGGCTTGTCTAAAAGCTAGTTACTGTAATCCAAATCCAGTGTTAGACCTGTGCATGTGCTGGTTTAGGACCTAAGCTTAATTGTTTCCGTGGATAAAATTAAGGTCGGATACTTCTTGAACAAACCTCGTATATGTGGCTATTTGAGCGCATAACCAGTATAGCTGTGAGAGTCGGCTGAAACAGGCCACGAGTTTATGAGGGAAATAAATGAGGTTATTTGAGAGCGAACACAGATGAAGAACGTCTCCCAACAAAACATTATTATATCAACATCGTTAAACGAATTTCCGCTGGTCAAGTGCCGGATAATTGCATACCGCCATGCTTTTTATCCTCCCACTAAAGAGACGGACGTCAGTGTATATTTATGTCATTCTTAATTTTTGATGGCTGCAGGTGAAGTATAGGGTCACCGAGGCTGAAGGTTTCATTGTTACGAGCCGTGTTCAAATGAAACCGGACCGAACTTCACCAAGTGAACATACGTACGATGCACATGATGACGTCACTCCCTGATGTAAACAGCACATACCAACCGTCAAGTTGGCAACAATTGCATTATCCTCCGACTCATAGTTTCCTCAGCTGACCGTTGAAAACATGGCGGGTGTGAAACAGAATCCGCTCAGAGTTAATCAGCTAGTGGTGATTCGGTTTCTAATAGCTGAAGGATGTCGACCAGTTGACATTCATCGCAGAATGTAGGCAGTGTATGGTGACAAAAGTGCGGCGTACGGCGACGGTTCACCCGAATTGCTGCATTAATTTTGGCGATGGAAACTTCTGACGCAACAATATGCGCCTGACCCGGTCTCGGAAGATCTTTCCTTAACTCACGTCCTTCTTTAAACATCGTCGTCCAGTTCTGCACTGTTGTCTTCGACACATATTTGTCCCCATACACTGCCCGCATTCTGCGATGAATGTCAACTGGTCGTTGTATGTTGTCTGGCTTTGTCATGATGAAGAAGTACTCCTCTAGACAGCAGGAATGGCCGTCTTTCCTCGAATTGCATCCCGAGGCATGGACAGAACTTCACAGAGAACATTTTATTATGAATATCCTATGTAGAAAGTTCGCTCCCCAATCAAAATTTAAAAATATAAATAAAATAAAATTTGAAAATGAATTTTGAAAAATAGATTTTTTAACGCAATACAGCACGAAATTATTGTAAGCGTGGACGCATTTTATTTCTATACTGGGAACGTACATGCGACACCTATCGACTGCTACCTACAGTAATCACAAAGCTATATGTTCATGCAGTCTAATGACACCTTTTCGAAACTAAGTACTATCCACATTTTTCAGCTATCCCATATCAGTTCGTGACCTACTTACTGACTTATGCTCTTAGTAAAAACCAGTTATTCACATTTATGGAGGCTGCGTGGCCTATGGTCCGTTTCAAACCTCACTCGAGTGCAGTTTGGCAGACATGGTTTTTTTTTCGCTTTTCGACGTACGAAAGGTAAAGGCAACCTACCGTACTACACACTTTGCCAAGAAACTTATAACAGCCAAATAGGTTGGCGGTTGTAGGAAGTAACGTTCTATAAAGGACATGCGTCTTACAATACATTCATCCTCACATCACAACTTGAGACAGAAACCACCACACCAGCTGGTTTCCTTCAAGTTTTTGGACATTTGCAATCGTTGACCCATTCTCTTCAGCCTGGAACATGCGCTACCGTTGTAACTGGCTCTTGTGCAGGAAGCATGTATCTTAGTTGTGCTGGTCTTTTAAATTTTAACACAAAACAGACGATCAATATATCCGCCAGTACTCGGGCAGTGCAGATCACTTCTCAGCTGTCTCGCCTATACATCCCAAGGGCTCTTTTCATGCATGGCCGACACTGTTGATCAGAGAAGATTTTCATGAGGCTAGTGCCCTTACTTGAGTAACAAGTATCTTTCTTCTTCTTCTTTTTCTTGTTCTTCTTCTTCTTCTTCTTCTTCTTCTTGTTCTTCTTCTTCTTGTTCTTGCTCTTTCTTCTACTTCTTCTGGTTGTTGTTCTTCTTCTTTTTCTTCTTCTTCTTCTCCTTCTTCTTCTTCTTCTTCTTTTCCTTCTTCGATGAACTGAAGCTGTGCTTCTAGTCCTGTGAGATTGCGAATCAGATCTTGGCCGTTCCACCACACCTAATCGAGCCTGGTCGCTCTACCGGGCCATGTCTCTCTTTGGTCTGCATAAGTGGGGCATTCCTGCAGCATATTTCCTGTACATGTGACACGCACATTAAACAAACATCCGTCGGTACCAGCTTTTATCTATACTAAGACATATTGTTTGTTGGTGTTTGTGGCTTCATGGGTGCCATTTTGTTAGATTAACAGGTCGTACTAGTAGAGGTTGTGTGTGCAATTTCAGCTCTCTGGATTATGTATTATCATCATTTGCGATTTCAATGCTGAACAGCCTGAAGAAATTATGGTAGGGCACCAACAAAATGATACAAGTAAAAGTCTTGAGAGCCTGTGTTTTTCCTGTGGCAGCTTATGGCTGTGAAGCATGGACGATTACCAAAACTTCCACGATGATATAAAATCACGATGAAAACTAATGGATCCAGTATTCCTTGTAAGCTGGATAGGGTGAATCAAATTGTAATGTTTGGCTACTTTGCTTCGCTGATTGGAGCAATCATAAATAGCTGAATGATTACAGTTGTCATTTGTTGGAATGGCCCGCAGATGTAGAAGTGAATGAGCTAGACAACAGTCAGTGAATGATAGGGGACAATTTCAATCTAGGTCAGCAAACCAGAGCTGACCAAGATCCTATTCCACCTCCAAGCGGCGCCCCTGCAGGCTGTTCTAGTGAAGTCTGGCTAAGAGTATAGATATCGCAGTCGGAAGGCAAACTAGGTATTCCCAAATAACCAGCAGAAATCCGATCTGCCGAGTCTCAAGGCGCATATATCACAGCCTCGCTGTTAACTACCAAATAACGTCCCAACGTCCTGTTTACGACGAACAACGAACAATAATAATTGTAATTTTTTGTGGTTACGGATCCAACAGCATCCGGTCTCTCGCCCTTCGAACCAATGACATGTAATGGTATCGGCACGTATTTATAAGTTGTAATATTTTTTTAGACCCGATAATGTGGCTAGCCACATGCACAACCCTCTATATTTGCCTTCTACGACACACTTGTAAAGATAAGGTGGTGCTATTCTTTGGTCCACAGGGCCCAGACGCGAGAGGTTCTCGCTTACCGTCCCACTATTCAGTGTACATAACGCATATATTTGTCGATCCTTCTCAGGTACGTTCGGATAAGTGCTTTCAGCCGGGTAATTTTCTATGAGTGAATATGAGCTGGCTGGTTTTGTTCTCGCGTGACTGAGGGCCAGTGCAACAGAAGCTCATAGAGTCGTAATGGATCGAAGGTTTGAAAGGACACCACGTGTACCGTGGGCCATCTAGAGCGAGAAATCGAGTTGGACCCGAGGGCATATTGCCTGGTGTCCTGGAAGTGCATTTCATTCCTCGGATGTTCATAGAATCGATCTTTTCAACGTTATTAGCCATTATTGATATTATCTTTATTTGTTGCACTACAGTGTGGGTTCAGGGGCCCCCTTTAGTGGGCAGCAAAGAAAAAGGCCGCTGCTCACTAATAGGCGTTTCATACGAAGGAATTTTGTCATTGTACACTCGGGCCCTGTTCTAGAGAGACCTGAATACAACAACTGATTCTACGTGCGTAGCATAAAGATAGGCCTAATAAGAGTTGTGGAAGTCAATACCAACATCATCATGCAAATATCTTCTTCTTCTTCTTCTTCTTCTTCGATCAACTGATGCTATGCTTCTAGTCCGGTGAGGTTCACGGAGAAGACTGCGTTTCAGATCTACGCTGATCCCCCACAACTGTTCAAGCACGGTCGCTGCCCCTGGTCATAAGGCCTCTCTTTGATCTGCATAAGTGTGGCAGTCCTGCAGGATATGCTCTGGTGTTAGACTGGGTGTTCTACAATCACACATGATGGTGTCTCTTAGACGTATTCTGTGGCGGTGGGCCTTGAATCTACAATGTCCCGTTCTGAGTTTGAAGATCTTTGTCTGCGCATCTCTGCCAAGTGTGTCCATGCTGTCATTTTCTGGTTTGTCTTCTTTGTGCTGTCTCCTCATTCCGTACTTATGGACTTTTTAATGAGCTTCTTTACGTCTTTATAAATATGCGGATCGTGAGTCTGCGTGACACCACTTCTGGTCTTTGTGAGTTCATTTGCTGTCTCGTTTCCAAGGATCAAACGATGGGCCGGACACCACTTTAGGACAGAATCTGTTTTGTTTTTAGGGACAGCAACCCCATGTTGTATTTTATTTCGTGTGATAGTCTATCTTGTTTGGATCTTGAGGTGGCTAGGAGTACGCTCATGGAGTCTGTTTGGGGCTTGATATGGCTAGGAGTACGCTCATGGAGTCTGTTTGGGGCTTGAAATGGCTAGGAGTACGCTCATGGAGTCTGTTTGGATCTTGAGGTGGCTAGGAGTACGCTCATGGAGTCTGTTTGGGGCTTGAGGTGGCTAGGAGTACGCTCGTGGAGTCTGTTTGGGACTTGATATGGCTAGGAGTACGCTCATGGAGCCTGTTTGGGGCTTGAGATGGCTAGGAGTACGCTCAAGGAGTCTGTCTGGGGCTTGAGGTGGCTAGGAGTACGCTCATGGAGTCTGTTTGGGGCTTGAGATGGCTAGGAGTACGCTCATGGAGTCTGTTTGGGGCTTGAGATGGCTAGGAGTACGCTCATGGAGTCTGTTTGGATCTTGAGGTGGCTAGGAGTACGCTCATGGAGTCTGTTTGGGACTTGATGTGGCTAGGAGTACGCTCATGGAGTCTGTTTGGGACTTGATATGGCTAGGAGTACGCTCATGGAGTCTGTTTGGGGCTTGAAATGGCTAGGAGTACGCTCATGGAGTCTGTTTGGGGCTTGAGGTGGCTAGGAGTACGCTCATGGAGTCTGTCTGGGACTTGAGATGGCTTTAAGTACACTAATGGAGTGTGTCATGCAAATGAAATTGTTGGATAAACTACAACTGTTAGAGTTCACTTGGTCAGCAGCTGTGAGATAACCACAACATAGAACATACTTGTTGAATGCCCACAATGAGTGTGGTGACTCTTGGGTACACCCTGGAATGTGTGTTAGGTGACGGGTTGCAGTAGCTTTCCTGGGCGTGCTTAGGAGGTTGGACTCTGGTCCTGCAGCCGTTTGTGCTATACTTTGACTTCTACGGGTCGCTCACTATTGCGGGGATCACGTCGATCTTCCACCTCATTAGTCGTGTTGCCATGAAACAGCGTGTCGCCATGGAGACCTGAGTGGAAGTAAAAGAGGGGGGGGGGGGGGGGGAAATCGGGGTCTTGTCAATACATTTGAGTTGACCCTGATTAACATTGTTCAATCAGTATGTTTTGCTTGACCAGACGTTAGTCTTCTCTCCCCACCTGACCCGGATTAACATTATTCAATCAGTGTCTTTTGCTTGACCAGACGTTAGTCTCCTCTCCCCACCTGACCAGACGTTAGTCTCCTCTCCCCACCTGACCAGACGTTAGTCTCCTCTCCCTACCTGACCAGACGTTAGTCGCCTCTATCCACCTGACCAGACGTTAGTCTCCTCTCCCCACCTGACCAGACGTTAGTCTCCTCTCCCTACCTGACCAGACGTTAGTCGCCTCTATCCACCTGACCAGACGTTAGTCGCCTCTCCCCACCTAACCAGACGTTAGTCTCCACTCCCCACTTGACCAGACGTTAGTCTCCTCTCCCCACTTGACCAGACGTTAGTTGTCTCTCCCCACCTTACCAAACGTTAGTCGCCTATTCCCACCTGACCAGACGTTAGTCGCCTCTTCCCACCTGACCCTGTTTAACATTGTTCAATCAGTATGTTTTGCCTGACCAGACGTTAGTCGCCTCTCCCCACCTGACCAGACGTTAGTCTCCTCTCCCCACCTGACCAGACGTTAGTCGCCTCTCGCCACCTGCCCAGACGTTAGTCGCCTCTCCCCACCTGACCAGACGTTAGTCGCCTCTCCCCACCTGACCAGACGTTAGTCGCCTCTCCCCACCTGACCATGATTAACATTGTTCAACCAGTATATTTTGCCTGACCAGACGCTAGTCGCCTCTCCCCACCTGACCAGACGTTAGTCGCCTCTCCCCACCTGACCATGATTAACATTGTTCAACCAGTATATTTTGCCTGACCAGACGCTAGTCGCCTCTCCCCACCTGACCAGACGTTAGTCTCCTCTCCCCACCTGACCAGACGTTAGTCTCCTCTCCCCACCTGACCAAACGTTAGTCGCCTATTCCCATCTGACCAGACGTTAGTCGCCTCTTCCCACCTGACCCTGTTTAACATTGTTCAATCAGTACGTTTTGCTTGACCAGACGTTAGTCTCCACTCCCTTAGAGTATACTTAATGATGTACCACAGACTTGTAATGAGCCAAATGCAGTGATAGAGAAGAAGAAGAAGAGAAAGAAGAAGAAAACAACTGAACATGTTTTATATATTCATTTATGTAGCCTTATACTAGGGTTGCTGAGAATGAAAGCGTACGAGAGTTTCGTGTTTCAATGCCTGTCTGTCTGTCAGTGTGTGGGTGGGCAGTTGGTTTTGTCTGTGTATGTATTTATGTGTGGGAGTATATATATAAATAAATATGTGAGCAGAGCTTCGACGAGTGAAATGAAGTGTTTGAGAAAGGTCATCGGTGTTACCAGAAGAGACAGAATGCGGATGACATTCGAAGTATGGTCGGCACTACGTCTTGTGTCGAATACATTTCCAGGCAGAAAATAAGTTGGTTTGGTCATCTCATGAGAATGCACCCTCATCAACTTCCACTGATGGCTTACAATGCTGGTAGATCTGGCTACAGGGCAAGGGGGCGGCCGTGAGGTAGGTGGATAGATGACATTAGAGTGATTGTACAGCGACAAAGACTCACATTGACGGGTATAATATAAAAAAGTAAGAAAATAGGTCACATCTAAATAAATGTGAGATACGAACTTGAAAACCATCTGTAATTGCACTTACATTTCTTTTATTTCTTAACATATCTTCCACAAATTTGATACACCTTTCCCATCGCTTTATCAAGGCACCAAAACCGGCTTGATAGAATTCTTGTCTGCTGCTCAGCCACATCTGTACTTCACTTTCCACCTCTCCGTCATTCGCAGAACGTCACCAGGCAAGGTGGGATCATGCATTGTGCTGTAGACAAAACCACGCGAACAGCCTATTATGTTTGCAACACTAACTATCGCTACTCGCCGGTCAGCAGAAATGATCTCCCCCACCCGCCGCACAGATGCGTCTGTCGCAATCTGAACAGGACGACCAGGTCGTGCTTCATCAGCATCGTTTGAGCGTCCTTGAGAAGATGTATGCGACAACACTTCTCACCGTAAAAGTGAAACATTTCCTTATGAAGGTCTTTTAGAAGTATGGTCTGCTGCCTCAGTCACATCTGCCTCAGCTACCTCTGTCTCAGCCACATCTGCCTTAGCTACATCTGCCTCAACCATTTCTCTGTACTTCACTCTTTTGAGAGCCGTTAAGAAGTTGTATGCGACAACACTTCACACAGTAAACAGAAGGTACTTCCCTTCCAACTAACCACACATCTCCCCCTCCCACCCCCCTCCTTTTCCACCCCCCAAAAACCCTCACAACAGCACGATGTTCTTTGGTGAAAGACTTGTGAACTGTTTACAATCCAAACGTAGCTTGTCCTCATGCTCACTTTGACAGACCTGGCATGCCATGTTTTATTCATGATCTCACCGCTTCTTCCCGCTCACCCAGCTGTGAATGGGTACCTGACAAAGTCAGGGTAAAATTTCGGAGCCTCCACCAGAGTTCATACTCTCCCTCTTTAGCACTTTCAGCGAAGAATGGGGCAGTCACAAATGGATCCGCTCAAGTGCAATCAAGTCGCTTCTATGAACCATTTTCTATTCCCTTCAAAATGTCACCCAACAAATGTTGCTCTTCTCAGCCTCGCTGAAAAGACAAGTTTTGTCTGTTGCTATATGTGAAGAGAAACATGGGAATATAACATTAGTGAATGATATATTTGTAGTTGGAGAAATAACATTAATTATATTTTTGTCGTGTGAAGCTCTCCAAGGCCCAGATGACGGGATAAGGTATTATGGCCCAATGCAGATATCAACGGCTCGGCCCATTTTTGAGAGCAATCTGTCCCAGAATGTGAAGCTAACTATGATACGAATTAAAATAGAGGTGATATGTGCGGACCACGTAAATACTTTTTATTAATACATTGGTTCATATTGTGCGGGTGTGTGAGTCAGTGTGTGTGTGTGAGTCAGTGTGTGTGTGGGTCAGTGTGTGTGTGGGTCTGTGTGTGCGTGGGTCTGTGTGTGTATGTGTATGGGTCAGTGTGTGTGTGTGGGTCAGTGTGTGTGTGTGTGTGTGGGTCAGTGTGTGTGTGTGTGTGGATCAGTGTGTGTGGGTCAGTGTGTGTATGGCTCTGTGTGTGTATGTGGATGGGTCAGTGTATGTGTGGGTCAGTGTGTGTATGGCTCTGTGTGTGCATGTGGATGGGTCAGTGTGTGTGTGTGGGTCAGTGTGTGTGTGGGTCAGTGTGTGTGTATGGGTCAGTGTGTGTGTATGGGTCAGTGTGTGTGTGTGTGAAGGGGTCAGTGTGTGTGTGTGAAGGGGTCAGTGTGGGTCAGTGTGTGTGGGTCAGTGTGTGTGTAGGTCAGTGTGTCTGCGTGTGTGGGTCAGTTTGTCTGTGTGGGTCAGTGTGTGTGTGGGTGGGTCAGTGTGTGTGTGTGTATATAGATCAGTTAGTATGTATGCGCGATGGCGCGCGACTTTGTGATAATTGTACGTCTTAGAATCGCATCTTAATTTGCTTTTATTTGTGGTGCTGAAATCTGTCTTACATGTAAAGATATATTGGAATTGAAGAAATTCGATGTATATATCGTTTACCAATAATAACAACAATAGCGTCAACAATATGAACAACAAATGCAAGATAAAAAAAATTAAACCAAGAATAACAACAACAATAGTAATAAGTACAATAATAACAACAACATCAGTAGAAACAACAATAGCAAAAGCAATAATGACAAAACAATAGCGACAATAATAACAACATAAACAAAAACAATAGCAACAACAATAATGACAACAACAACAATAGCAACAACAATAATAATAACAACAATAACACCACCATTAACAACATAAACAACAATAGCAACAACAATAACGACAATAATAACAACATCAATAATAACAGCAACATAAACAACAATAATAACGGCAATAACAAATATCGACAATAATAATAACATCAACAACAACAAAAACAACAATAATAACAACTATAATGACAACAACAATAATGACAACAACAATAATGACAACAACAATAATGACAACAACAATACTGACAACAACAATAATGACAACAACAACAACAATAGAGACAATAATAACATCAACAACGACAATAATAACAGCAATAATGACAACAACAATAATGACAACAACAATAATGACAACAACAATAATGACAACAACAATAATGACAACAACAACAATAATAACATCAACAACAACAAAAACAACAATAATAACAACAATAATGACAACAACAATAATGACAACAACAATAATGACAACAACAATAATGACAACAACAACAACAATAAAGACAATAATAACATCAACAACAACAAAAACAACAATAATAACAACAATAATGACAACAACAATAATGACAACAACAATAATGACAACAACAATAATGACAACAACAACAACAATAGAGACAATAATAACGACAGCAGCAAAAACAACAATAATAACATTGAAGCGGAATAGGGTCGCTTGGTTAGCTGACCCTGAAGGAAGTAGCCAGCTATGAGTCGCTGGCTTCTGTCAACTCATCCACTGCTTTATCTTCGATTCCGTTTTATTTAACAAATCGTCAACAAATCAGAACAGAAAAAACCATAAAGATGTTGCGATCTGGAGACGACAATAACAGATGATGCTTGGTAGTTGATTGACACCTTCTTGTTGTTGTTGTTCTTCTCACTTTCTACCGGGCTGTAAACCCAGTGTCGTAGCACGTATTTGTCTTTCGCCTCTCTCGTGGCCTGAGAAACATTTTTCCCCATTTTACGGCAGGTCTCTTACGCTGTCTATCCAGCTTTTCCTCTGTGTACATCTAGCTCTTCTTCCTGATGTTCTCCTGTAGAAGGTTGCATGAACAATGGGGTCTGGTTGCATTCTCACAATGTGGCCAAACCAATTCATTCTCTGTTCCAACATTCTCCTAAATACTCATATGTGATTCTGTCTCTTCTGATGTTGTCAGTGACCTTTCGTAGACACTGCATTTCTCAAGTGGTTAGCTTTCGTTCCTGGGCCTTATTCAGTGCCGATGTCTGGCACTGGTAGCGGAGGGTTTGGATGAATATACTATTTATCATCTGCTGTTTTGCTTGGAGGGAAACCGTGGGATGTCTCACAATCTGCTGGCTGTCGACATCAGGTATCTTAAAGTTATAACTGGGGGGGGGGGGGGGGGGGCTTAGCAATCCATGAGTTGCCACATCACATAATCCACACATATTATCAAAAAACCTTCTTATTGTGGATTAGCCATCTGGATATGAAAGAAAGTTCTAGAAACAATACCCTCTTCTTCTTAGTCTCCTCTTTTACCTCCCGTGTGTAAATATTCTTTGTTTGTACTTGCAGTCGAATGTACAGACAAACAAGTGATTGGTCTGTTGTATATCTGAATGATGGAGGGGCTGCCCTCTTTTTGTGCCATCGTGCAGCTTACCAATGGATAGGATTTTCGGTTTCTGAAAAATGTTTGACCGGACAACCTGTTCTGTTGGCTTTTCAGCCGCCAAGTGTTCTTTTACAATGAATATACTATTTATCATCTGCTGTTTTGCTTGGAGGTAAACCGTGGGATGTCTCACAATCAGCTGGCAATCGACATCAGGTATCTGAAAGTTACCAAGGAATCTGAGGACTTCAAAGGGAACATCAAGTTCTTCAGAAACTTGATCCCCAACACCATTCATTCAGATATTGAATAATTATCTGTTTGCCTTTTAGAACAAAACAAAGATGGATGTATACTGCTCGACCTATGTGCCTTTCCTGACATATGGATGTGAGTCATGGGCAATGACTACAGCCCAAGAAAGGCAATTACAAACTTCAGAAATGATGTACCTAAGAAAGGCGGTTCAGGTGACGAAAAGGGACAAGATCCGTAACCAGATAATACGTAGCAATCTTGAAGTTCAACCCCTGCAGACACGAGTGGAGCAGTCCCAACTACAGTGGTTTGGCCATGTCTGTAGAATGGAAGAAGATCGGATACCAAAGCGGTCATGGGAGATCAAAAGTCAAGGACGCAGACACGAGGACGTCCCAAAGTACGCTGGGAAGACAACATACGACAGTCCCTAAGTGATAGAGGGCTGGATTGGAAAGAGGCCAGGTATAAGACGGCGGATAGAGCAGTGTGGCGTTCTCTTTGGCAAACCTCTACACCTCACGGTAGAAGAGGAACGACTAAGTAAGTTGCCTTTTAGAACTATCCCTACTTCTTATAGCTTGTAGACAGAAACACCTTTTAGAACTATCCCTACTTCTCATAGCTTGTAGACAGAAACACCTTTTAGAACTATCCCTACTTCTCATAGCTTGTAGACAGAAACACCTTTTAGAACTATCCCTACTTCTCATAGCTTGTAGACAGAAACACCTTTTAGAACTATCCCTACTTCTCATAGCTTGTAGACAGAAACACCTTTTAGAACTATCCCTACTTCTCATAGCTTGTAGACAGAAACACCTTTTAGAACTATCCCTACTTCTCATAGCTTGTAGACAGAAACACCTTTTAGAACTATCCCTACTTCTCATAGCTTGTAGACAGAAACACCTTTTAGAACTATCCCTACTTCTCATAGCTTGTAGACAGAAACACCTTTTAGAACTATCCCTACTTCTCATAGCTTGTAGACAGAAACACCTTTTAGAACTATCCCTACTTCTCATAGCTTGTAGACAGAAACACCTTTTAGAACTATCCCTACTTCTCATAGCTTGTAGACAGAAACACCTTTTAGAACTATCCCTACTTCTTATAGCTTGTAGACAGAAACACGAAAAACCGATCATTTTCATTTTTATCTACTTGCCTAATCCCCATAGCTTAGCAGGAACTCGCAAAAAAGTTGTTTTTATCATTTGGTTACTTGCTTACCTCTCATGTTTGCAAATACTTTTACAAATTTATTTTACCTTTTAAAAGTTACTTACTTGTTATATTTACTTTATTTTTATAACTACTTACCTTTGTTGTTACTTAATTTTTTGTTGTTTTAAAACTTATTGCCCATCGCGAAGCTATGATGGCCACACCATCAAACGGTTTTGTCTTAATAATGTGATGTGTGCTGTATTTGGATTTTAGTGAGAAAGGATATGCGCTGGTCATCAATCTCACTCTTATCTCGAGTTACCTTGGATCAGTGGCAAGACTATTGGTCGAGACGACTGGAGGTAACTCGGGATGTAGGCACTCTAGTCTTACCTCTCATGAGACCAGTGGTCGCTTGAAATTTTCGGGATTCGATCGCGCAGTTTTCGTTCATCACTGTGAGAGACGACTGTCTTAACCTCTTGATTATAATTACTTACCTTTTATAGATACTTACCATTTATAGATACTTACCATTCATAATTTCCTACCTTTTACTGATCTTTTATAGTTACTTATCTTTCATAATTACTTATCTTTTACAATTTCTTACCTTCTATTATTACTTACTTTTTTCAGATAGCTTTCAGCCCACAAACAACCGTTGTTTCTTATGTTATAATTTCTTACCTTTTATTATTAATGACCTTTTCGTTACCTTTTATAATTACTTACCTGTTATAGTTACTTACCTACTATAGCTACTTACCTTTTACAATAACTTACCTTTTACTTACCTGTATTGGTTTCTTGCCTTTTATAATTGCTGACCTATTTAAATGAACTAACAGTCCACACACGCCCGTTATCTTGTGTAATGACTTACCATCTCCCAATACCTGGCAGTCACATCTAGACGATGTTTGTTCTTTCACGCTCGCTTCCACATGTATTACCATACCTACTGCATTATTCATGGTACTCTGCATAACGCCTAGGTCCCATCACTTGAAAGTATTGACTGAATGCTCCCCAGCATTGGCAGGATAGAGAATAGTTATCAGGTCAGCTGTAAAGGCAGTCACGTGACAAGCATGGCCGTCGGTAATGCGATTTTGAGACTTTATTGCATCTGGCAGCAATTTTTATAATTTGTTTCAAGGTAGGGGTGACAGTTACCTGCTTGTGGGCTCGTATTTCCCGTTAGGAAGCCAGGTAACCGTATCATCATCACCATCGTGTACGAGGGACGTTCCAAACAAATTCGGGACTTTTTGTTCTAGTTCTACCTGAATGGGTTAAAGCGTGCTGGAACTACTATCATTTGTGTAATATTACTGCTAGGTAGTCCACTTGCCATGGGCCAGTCACGTGACATATAAATAAAAATGGCGAATAATGCAGTTAGTGCTTGCATGGAACAGAGTGTTGTGATGAAGTTTCTTGTGATATAAGGCGTGAAACCTGCGGACATTTTCTACACCGTTATGCCGATATCAACAGTGAACAGTAAATACGTGTTTTGAGTGATGTCCATAACCGTCTGCAGAAGAAAAAAAAACAGCCTGGTTTGATTACAATGGGCGTCCTGCTCTTGCAAGATAACGTTCGATCTCATACGGCTCACCACACTGTACCATCTGCAGCAACACGGCTGGGAAGCATTGCCACATCCACCTTACAGCCCAGACCTCGTCAAAGAGATTTTCATCTGTTTTGACCCCTACAAGAATTCCTGGGAGGTCAGCATTTCAGCACTGATGCTGAAGTGATACAATCTGTCCTTGATTGTTTCAGACAAATATTTCTAAGCTGAAGCATTTCAAGCATTACTTAAACGCTGGGATAGATACATAAACATTGCAGGAGATATATCGAAAAATAAATGGCATTTTGACTAAAAAAATAGTTTTTCCTTACAAAAAAGTCCCGGTTTGACTTGAACTCAGCTCAATGCATGTGCTTGATAGAACGTCGCTCTCATCACAAATATTCGATAGGAATATCGATCAGCAGTCAATCTACCCGCCTGCTCCATGTTCATGTCTAGGGTGCTCTTGATGTCTTGTGTCGGCCTCTATCTCATCTTCCTGGAACAATGTCCTCCAGAACTACCTTCTCCAGTCAGTTATGGCGCTTGATGTGGCCGAAAAACCTGTTTCCGAGACCAAACGTGGTTTAAAAGTCAGCTCTTCGACACTCAGATCTTGCAGGATGGCTTTATTTGTTATTTGATTTACCCATATAGAGATATAGAAGCAAGCGGCATGTGCTTTGCAGAACGTCGTTTCTGGGGCCGACAATGTAACAGTGAATGAACAGACATCAGCCAGCGACTGATAGCTGGCTGCTTGCATCAGAGGAGCTAACCACTGCTGACAAAGATCCTATTCCGCCTCCGAGTGCTGGCCCCGGGAACAGGCTGCACTAGTCTAGTCTGGTCAAGGATTATGGATCGCAGAGAGAAAGCAAACCTGGTAATCAGCAAACCAGCTGAAATATGATTTGTAGAACCGAAAGGCGCAGATAACGCAGCTTCGCTGTAAACTACGACACGCCTTCCTTTTCTAGGTGAGCGCCAAGGAGGAAGATGATGAAGAACATGGCTCTTACAGCCGCCAACCTATTTGGCTTTTATAAGTTTCTTCGCAGGTGTGCAGTAAGGCAGATTGCCATTACTTTTCGTACGCAGACGAGCGATCGTACCGAGGAAAAACCTAGTGTTTGTCATACAGAACTCGATGGTATTCGCAGAACTGCATGACATAATTATCGTAATCAATCAGTCAATCAATAAATTAGCTGATCAATCAATCCGAATCTTTGCAGGTCCCTGTGAAATATAGCTATTCAACAAATCCACGCCAAGTCACGTAACGCTGTCCTGTCTATATGTGTCAAAGGTTTTGCGGTCCTATCCCCAATCATCCTTAGTCACCTTTTATAACATACCTGGCGGGTTTCAGTTTCTACGCTCCACTTTCGAGCCCTAGAAACATATAACGGCTCTCTAAAATTGCGAATGATGCGCGGAGCATGTTCTGTTAGTTTCCGCGTGTGGGATACCACAGCTCCCTACTGAGGAAGAAATAATAGGTGCAATGCGTCTCCAAGCATGTCATAAAATCCGAATGAAGAGGGGTGTTCGTTTAGCTAGTAACCTAATTATGTCACAAATAAAGCTACCTGAACCAGCAAGAACACACACCGTACTTTGGTTTACTTAAGGGACTTATTTCAGTGGGAATACTATAAGGGGTGATCCTATGATTATCAGTGGTTCGTCTTTGCTTATAAGTGGTGACCTTATGATTATCAGTGGTGATCATTGATTATAAGTGGTGACCTTATGATTATCAGTGGTGATCATTTATTATCAGGGGTGACCTTATGATTATCAGTGGTGATCATTGATCATCAGTGGTGACCTTATGATTATCAGGGGTGATCATTGATTATAAGTGGTGACCTTATGATTATCAGTGGTGATCATTGCTTATAAGTGGTGACCTTATGATTATCAGGGGTGATCATATGATTATAAGTGGTGACCTTATGATTATCTGGGGTGATCCTATGATTATAAGTGGTGACCATATGATTATCAGGGTGGATCATATGATTATAAGTGGTGACCTTATGATTATCAGGGGTGATCATATGATTATAAGTGGTGATTTTATGATAATCAGGGGTGATCATATGATTATAAGTAGTGACTTTATGATTATCAGGGGTGATCATATGATTATCAGTGGTTCGTCTTTGCTTATGATTATCAGGGGTGATCATATGATTATAAGTGGTGACCTTATGATTATCAGGGGTGATCATATGATTATAAGTGGTGACTTTATGATTATCAGGGGTGATCCTATGATTATCAGTGGTTCGTCTTTGCTTATAAGTGGTGACCTTATAATTATCAGGGATGATCATATGATTATAAGTGGTGACGTTATGATTATTAGGGTTGATCATATGATTATAAGTTATAACTTACGATTTCAGTGGTGGTCCTGTTATTATAAGGGGTGACTTTTTGATTATCAGGAGGGATCCGTTAATCATAAATATGGGGGGGGGGTCTTATGATTACCAGGGGGGTCTTATGATTACCAGGGTTATCCTATGATTATAAATGGTGATCGTTTGATTATCAGCGTTGATTCTATAATTAAAAGTGGGTACCTTATTTTTATCAAGGAAGATACTATGATTATAAATGGTTACGTTATGATTATCAGTCGTGATCATATGATTATAAGTGGTGGCACTGTGATTATCAGTGCTTACCTATGATTATTACGTAAATAAGAGGAGGTAGGAAGACTAAACCTTGTCGCTAAGGAGGGACGAACCCAGTAGGTTTGCTGTGAGAACCAAGTGCTCTAGCGACTCTGCCTCTTAAAAACAGCAGGATTCCATAAATATCATAATGATTCTTCAAAATAACAAATAACGTGTCGCATACATTTCAATCTGAGTGACAGTTTGCGAGACATTAGACAAATGTATTCACGCCTGGCCAGGTTTGACGTGAAATGCGATAAGTACGATGAAAAGGCCTTATTGCAACTTAGCTCAGATTAAAACCACCTCCGTGTTTTTATAATCCTGTGCTTAACGAGTGACAGAGTGGTGCCACCAGGGGCGTAGCGACGGAGAAACGCTGAATGGGGCCGGCGACGTGCCAGAAGAATCGGTTACGTTCAGTAATGTTTGTCTTTGTGGTTTCTGGGATAGGTCTGTGTAATAGAGAAAATGAAATGACCACTGCCACACACTGTGAGAATGTTAGAAGAGTATGGTCCAACTCGCCATTTCTGATCTGTTTTTTTTTTATCACAGAGAAGCTACCAAATTAATTGTTAAGTGTCAGTGAAACAATTAATTACATTTAGTTTACAGACCATGGAACGTTCAATCTAAACCTTTGAGCCCCCCACCAAGCACGTGTCTCCAACAAATACATATCACATTATCGATCCTAGGCCGTGAACGGGTCACAAGACCAAGCAGGCCACCTATATCGCCTCAAAATCTCCCAAACAAATGAATGTAAATGTGGGACAGTAGAACAGATCCCTGAATACGTACTTCAAGAATGTCTGGTCTACGAAGAACTAAGATGCCAGACCTGGCCAGATGGAGGAGAAATGAGTCAAAAACTAAGGGGCTACCGCTCAGACCTGGCAAGATGGAGGAGAAATGAGTCAAAAACTAAGGGGCTACCGCTCAGACCTGGCCAGATGGAGGAGAAATGAGTCAAAAACTAGGGGCTACCGCTCAGACCTGGCCAGATGGAGGAGAAATGAGTCAAAAACTAGGGGCTACCGCTCAGACCTGGCCAGATGGAGGAGAACTGAACCTAAAAATAGGGGCTACAGCTCAGACCTGGCAAGATGGAGGAGAACTGAGTAAAAAACTAAGGGGCTACAGCTCAGACTCGGAAAGGACTGTGGACTTCGTTCTGGCGATAGGACTGAAGATTTAACATGATCAGAAAAACTCGAACGCAGAAGAAGAAGAAGGTCGTAGGGCATCTATTGCAGCTCTGTCCGGGTATTCATTGTTGCCTTTATGTTTGTCTCAAGATATTTTACTCGTGTGTGATTTGGTATGATTCTACTTATCTTGCCTTAGGGGATTCCGGAACAGAGACTGTCTTGTAATGCTTTCAAATGTTTCCTAAATGTAAGCACTACTCGTTGCCAATGTCTTCTCCTCACGTCATGCTCCATTGATTTATCTCTGGTTCTGTCCAACTGTTCCACATTTGTGATCTTATCTCTCCATTTCAATCTCTCTATTCTGTCTGGTTCTGTCCAACTGTTCCACATTTGTGATCTTATCTCTCCATTTCAATCTCTCTATTCTGTCTGGTTATGTCCAACTGTTCCACATTTGTGATCTTATCTCTCCATTTCAATCTCTCTATTCTGTCTGGTTATGTCCAACTGTTCCACATTTGTGATCTTATCTCTCCATTTCAATCTCTCTATTCTGTCTGGTTCTGTCCAACTGTTCCACATTTGTGATCTTATCTCTCCATTTCAATCTCTCTATTCTGTCTGGTTCTGTCCAACTGTTCCACATTTGTGATCTTATCTCTCCATTTCAATCTCTCTATTATGTCTGGTTCTGTCCAACTGTTCCACATTTGTGATCTTATCTCTCCATTTCAATCTCTCTATTCTGTCTGGTTCTGTCCAACTGTTCCACATTAGTGATCTTATCTCTCCATTTCAATCTCTCTATTCTGTCTGGTTCTGTCCAACGTACCTCATTAGTAATCTTAACATACCATTTCAATCTCTCTATTCTGTTTGGTTCGCTCCAACAGTTCCACATTAATGATCTTGTATAGCCTTTAAGTGTGTTAGTGATCGTTCTTCATTATCAGCCTCAGGCTTCACTTTGGTGCCTATTTTGTTAACAAATATTACATCTTGTGTTCAAACACTATCTCTTACGGAACATTTAGGAAAGGAACATCTCCCTGAATCTTTGGAGATCTTGTGGAACCTCTAGAGACCTTTCACTTAACGCCTAGAGACACACTGCAAAACCCATAGACAACAATTGCGGATCTCATAGAGAAGTGCTAAAGAACGCCTTGAGACTTTCTGTGGAACTCCTAAAGACCGATTGCGAACTCATAAAAAGCTGCTGCGAGACCATTGAAGACCTCTCGTGGAGCCCTTGAAGACCTCTCGTGGAGCCCCTGAAGACCTCTTCGGTACTCCTTGAAGACCTATCATGGAACCCGTATAGACCTATCACAAACTTCCAAGAGACCAAAAGTGGAACTCTGATTGAGAGCTCATAGTATAACAACTTGTGGGAGGAAAACTACGTCTGACTGAGACGTGAATGTTGTCCCTGCCCTACTTATAGCCTGCCGTTCGAGGAGACTAAGAGTACGGCTAAATCACTGTATTCTAGAAGACCATCTGTGTGTAATAAAGACGAGGGCCACTGTTACACAGAGCATGTTATAGGACAAGCAAATAACAGTATGGTCTTACCAGTTACTGGTCGTTGATGTTATTGTTGTTGTTGATGCTGTTATTGTTGATGTTGTTGTTATTGTTGATGTTGTTATTAGTGTTGTTGTTGTTGTTGATGTTGTTGTTATTGTTGATGTTGTTATTAGTGTTGTTGTTATTGTTGTTGTTGTTATTGTTGTTGTTGATGTTGTTATTGTTGATGTTGTTGTTATTGTTGATGTTGTTATTAGTGTTGTTGTTGTTATTGTTGTTGTTGATGTTGTTATTGTTGATGTTGTTGTTATTGTTGATGTTGTTATTAGTGTTGTTGTTGTTGTTGATGTTGTTGTTATTGTTGATGTTGTTATTAGTGTTGTTGTTATTGTTGTTGTTGTTATTGTTGTTGTTGATGTTGTTGTTATTGTTGTTGTTGATGTTGTTGATGTTGTTGTTGATGTTGTTGTTATTGTTGTTGTTGATGTTGTTGTTATTGTTGTTATTGTTGTTGTTGATGTTGTTGAGTGCCCGTAATGATTAACTTTACTGTTTTGTGCGCCCTGAAAAGTTCGTTAAGTGGCGGGGTTCAGTAACTTTCCTCAGATCTCGAGGGTGCTGATGAAGGTGGACCGGGGTCCTCCAGGTGGCTGTGTCATACTTAGCTTCATATGCCTGTCTCTCACTACTACGGGCATCACGTCACTCCTCAACCTCAGCCAGTCTATCATAAGATAACATGTTATCACATAGAACTACGCGGAAGTGAGTGCGGGGAGGGGGGGGGGAGGGGCGAGTCCTAGTAATCCTTGAGTTGCCACATCACATAATCCACACATATTATTAAAAAGCCTTCTTAATGCGGATTATCTATCTGGATATGAAAGAAAGTTCTAGAAACAATACCCTCTTCTTCTTAGTCTCCTCTTTTACCTCCCGCGTGTAAATATTCTTTGTTTGAATTTCAGTCGAATATGCAGACAGACAAGTGATTGGTCTGTTGTATCTCTGCATGATGGAGGGGCTGCCCTCTTGTTGTGCCTTCGTGAGTAAGAATTTCGTTTTCTTAAAGATTTTTGACCGGACAACCTGTTCTGTTCGCTCTTCAGCTGCCAAGTGTTCTTTTACAACATGAATACGGGATCTCCGAGTTTATCGTCCGACTCCGACCGGTTGACGTCATGCAGAGATGCGATCTGTCGCGCCACGAACTGGATGCTCAGTCAGCTGAAGATGCGCACAACACAGGGAGTCACCAACCGACAGATACATGTTACCGACCTCAACTACATAGATGACGTAGTCATACCAGGATCCAGCCAAAGGGAACTGAACCTAGAAGCAAATAGATTAGACCTCCACATCCCATCGGAAAATAAACAAAAGACAAAACCTTAGCTGCAGCCCGATAACATCAGGACTTATTGTACTCGGTAAACATGTCAACACCAAATAGATGTGATTATGTAAGCACCAGCGGAGAAGATGACAATGATGGCGAGAAAACATGATTGGAGTATAATGGTGGTCTGAGATAGAGACCCGCGTTTCATCAACAGATGCACGAGAAATGTCCTTGTCCTGTAATAATAATTCACCAAGGTCACAAATGCACACGTGTGGTAGAGGGCAGGACTTGGCCAGATTGATTGGGGGGGGGGGGGGGGGGAATCTTAGTAAGAAACTGGCGGTGGATTGGCCTCCATATTACGAAAGCACAAAGGGTGTTTATTGATCCAGCTACCAAGCGCTCCTTCCCTTTGACCCAATGCCATTTAATAGTATCTGCAAGCTGCTGTTTAGTTCCGTACACAATGTTACATTTGTCTGCCCTCAAAGAAAGAGGCTCTTTCCTAACACCAGCAAGCCGGACATTAAAAAATATGGTTCTCAACAGATTCATAGAGATGTGTGCACAGCCGGCACTTTGGTTAGTATCACCAGACAATAGAGATGTGTGCACAGCCGGCACTCTGGTTAGTATCACCAGACAATACAGATGTGTACACAGCCGGCACTCTGGTTAGTATCACCAGACAATAGAGATGTGTGCACAGCCGGCACTCTGGTTAGTATCACCAGACAATAGAGATGTGTGCACAGCCGGCACTTTGGTTAGTATCACCAGACAATAGAGATGTATGCACAGCCGGCACTTTGGTTAGTATCACCAGACAATAGAGATGTGTGCACAGCCGGCACTTTGGTTAGTATCACCAGACAATAGAGATGTGTGCACAGCCGGCACTCTGGCTAGTGTCACTAGACAATAGAGATGTGTGCACAGCCGGCACTTTGGTTAGTATCACCAGACAATAGAGATTTGTGCACAGCCGGCACTTTGGTTAGTATCACCAGACAATAGAGATGTATGCACAGCCGGCACTTTGGTTAGTATCACCAGACAATAGAGATTTGTGCACAGCCGGCACTCTGGCTAGTGTCACTAGACAATAGAGATGTGTGCACAGCCGGCATTCTGGCTAGTGTCACCAGACAATAGAGATGTGTGCACAGCCGGCACTTTGGTTAGTATCACCAGACAATAGAGATGTGTGCACAGCCGGCACTCTGGCTAGTGTCACTAGACAATAGAGATGTGTGCACAGCCGGCATTCTGGCTAGTGTCACCAGACAATAGAGATGTGTGCACAGCCGGCACTCTGGTTAGTATCACCAGACAATAGAGATGTGTGCACAGCCGGCACTCTGGCTAGTGTCACTAGACAATAGAGATGTGTGCACAGCCGGCACTCTGGCTAGTGTCACTAGACAATAGAGATGTGTGCACAGCCGGCACTCTGGCTAGTGTCACTAGACAATAGAGATGTGTGCACAGCCGGCACTCTGGCTAGTGTCACTAGACAATAGAGATGTGTGCACAGCCGGCACTCTGGCTAGTGTCACCAGACAATCTTTGCCGTAGAACTGGCAGGGACAAAGGCGAGACAATGAACACACGAAGAGCAGACGTAGATGCAGATATAAGCAAAGAGAAGTGTGAAGGAAACTGCGCATGACAAGACTGCTTGGACATGATTGGTTGTTGGTCTATGCGTCACGAGGTGATACGGGCGCCAATGGAGAAGATTTAGACGGAATTACAATCTTTTTCTAGATTTCCACTCCCAGTTATGACAGCATGTGGAACTGATTATGTGTTTTGAGCCCATTATAAAGCTATCTCCCTAATTAAGCTGTGCACATTGTTACAGTTACGCCACAGGGGACAATCCATTTTTTTGGGGTATTGTGCAAACATTGGAGTGTGATTATGTTAGATCGGAATCAATAATAGGCTTTTGCAATTAAAATAAAATAAAATGAAAACAATGATTGATTCGTATTTTCACTGCAATTGAAGCATAGGTCACCACTGCAGCGGATCCGTTCGCAGGAAGCCTGCAACGAAGGGTTTGGAGTTACGATTTTATAGAAATGGTTTTACATGATGAGGGTGCTAGCTTCGTTCACAACCCTCTTTAGTCACATTTTTTAAAATTTAATCGGAGGTTCCAGTTCAGGCGTTATGTCTACAGCGAAGAGCGTCCTCTGTCTCTTGTCTTGATAGTGTCTTGCCTTAGGGATGCACTAGCCTCTCAAAGCGATGAACAGTACCGGTGAGCGAACGAATCCCAAAATTTTTAAAGTGACCCCTCGTCTCACGGAAGGTGTGACCAGAGTGCCTGCAGTTTGAGTTACGTGCAGTATTAGTCTTAGTCTACCTGCATTTCTACAAGGGCGGATGCCCCTGTGCAGGTCACAGCTCTGGCATGAGCTGGATGTAGACCTACAGTCGTTTTGATTCATGTCTCGCGACCGGTCCAAGGTAGCTCGAAACCAGAGAGTGAGGTCGATTACCAGAGCAGTTTCTTTCTCCATATAATCCAAATACGTCGCAAGTTACACCATCAAGACAAAATCGTCTGTTAATGTCGCCATCATGGCTTGCGATGGGCAACTAACTGACTGACTGACTAGCCAGCTAGCTAGCTAGCTAGTTTTCTGGCTAACTAAGAATCTACACGACTTGTCCATGCTATTCTTCTGACGCTATCCTCCCATATATTACGTTGTATCACTCTGGCACGTCTGCCCAATACCTTTCCTTCCAGTAATATTTTCGGGAAGGTTTTTACGCCTTTTAATGTGACCCAAATATCTGAACTGTATGAATCTGATTCTGATCATCAATTCTCTTTGCACTCCTAATTTCTACAAGACATTCGTATTTGTTTTATTTTCATTTGTTTTTTTTGGTTTCGTTTTCCTTTGTTTTATTTTATTGTCTTTTGTTTTGTTTTGTTTTCTATTCTTTGAGATGCTCTTAATTCTTTTGTACATTCACATTTCAATGGCAATAATTCTCTTCACCAATCGTTTGTTCATTGTCCGTGTTTCTGCACCATAATAATAGTAACAATAGTTGTTCATCGCAATCAAAGATGGCGACAGTATCAAACGTGTGCTTCGAGGTCTGTTCTCAAATGGTTTGTAGAGACAAATACTAGCAGAGCACACTTTGTCACACTCAGGACACTCACGTGAAGAGTCGGCTCGGGAGTTGTGCGTTCTGCTCTTTCGGGTAGCCTACTTACTCCGAGTCTCTGCGATTGAGTTTCGCTATGCGATCTGAACATCTTTGGTGAACAGCTCTTTACAAGCCACTCCCAGGGGGTGACATCAATGCTGAAATTTTTCAGATACACTTTTTAGCGTTTCTTCTGTTCTCACGATGAGCTGCTGCCTGTTCTGAGCTCACCGTATAACAGCTGCTTGAAGATGCGCTCATCGGTCATGCGAACATGTCCCGTCCATCTTGTCTGGGCTTCTTACATACGTGTACGGGTGCTCACCATGTTAGTCTTGGTAAGAATATCAGAGCTAGGCACTTTGTAGTGCCACCTCATTCTGAGCAGCCTGCACATACATCTGAAATGAAAACGATTTAGATGTCTCGCCTCGCATGTAGCAGAATGGATAACACTACATCATGATACACTTTACCCTTGCTGGCGCCACTGAGACACGAGTCTGCATTACACTGGATGACTCTTATCTGTAATTTGTGAGTGACTAGGTTGTCTATCAATATACAACTCATGTTAGAGAAAACGGATTTAGCCATTCATATTCTTTTCCTTATTACCATTTCCCATCATTCATATTCTTTTCCTTATTACCATTTCCCATCATTCATATTCTCTTCCTTATTACCATTTCCCATCATTCATATTCTCTTCCTTATTACCATTTCCCATCATTCATATTCTCTTCCTTATTACCATTTCCCATCATTCATATTCTCTTCCTTATTACCATTTCCCATCATTCATATTCTCTTCCTTATTACCATTTCCCATCATTCATATTCTCTTCCTTATTACCATTTCCCATCATTCATATTCTCTTCCTTATTACCATTTCCCATCATTCATATTCTCTTCCTTATTACCATTTCCCATCATTCATATCCTCTTCCTTATTACCATTTCCCATCATTCATATTCTCTTCTTTATTACCATTTCCCATCATTAATATTCTCTTCTTTATTACCATTTCCCATCATTCATATTCTCTTCCTTATTACCATTTCCCATCATTCATATTCTCTTCCTTATTACCATTTCCCATCATTCATATTCTCTTCCTTATTACCATTTCCCATCATTCATATTCTCTTCCTTATTACCATTTCCCATCATTCATATTCTCTTCCTTATTACCATTTCCCATCATTCATATTCTCTTCCTTATTACCATTTCCCATCATTCATATTCTCTTCCTTATTACCATTTCCCATCATTCATATTCTCTTCCTTATTACCATTTCCCATCATTCATATTCTCTTCCTTATTACCATTTCCCATCATTCATATTCTCTTCCTTATTACCATTTCCCATCATTCATATTCTCTTCCTTATTACCATTTCCCATCATTCATATTCTCTTCCTTATTACCATTTCCCATCATTCATATTCTCTTCCTTATTACCATTTCCCATCATTCATATTCTCTTCCTTATTACCATTTCCCATCATTCATATTCTCTTCCTTATTACCATTTCCCATCATTCATATTCTCTTCCTTATTACCATTTCCCATCATTCATATTCTCTTCCTTATTACCATTTCCCATCATTCATATTCTCTTCCTTATTACCATTTCCCATCATTCATATTCTCTTCCTTATTACCATTTCCCATCATTCATATTCTCTTCCTTATTACCATTTCCCATCATTCATATTCTCTTCCTTATTACCATTTCCCATCATTCATATTCTCTTCCTTATTACCATTTCCCATCATTCATATTCTCTTCCTTATTACCATTTCCCATCATTCATATTCTCTTCCTTATTACCATTTCCCATCATTCATATTCTCTTCCTTATTACCATTTCCCATCATTCATATTCTCTTCCTTATTACCATTTCCCATCATTCATATTCTCTTCCTTATTACCATTTCCCATCATTCATATTCTCTTCCTTATTACCATTTCCCATCATTCATATTCTCTTCCTTATTACCATTTCCCATCATTCATATTCTCTTCCTTATTACCATTTCCCATCATTCATATTCTCTTCCTTATTACCATTTCCCATCATTCATATTCTCTTCCTTATTACCATTTCCCATCATTCATATTCTCTTCCTTATTACCATTTCCCATCATTCATATTCTCTTCCTTATTACCATTTCCCATCATTCATATTCTCTTCCTTATTACCATTTCCCATCATTCATATTCTCTTCTTTATTACCATTTCCCATCATTCATATTCTCTTCCTTATTACCATTTCTCATCATTCATATTCTCTTCTTTATTACCATTTCCCATCATTCATATTCTCTTCCTTATTACCATTTCCCATCATTCATATTCTCTTCCTTATTACCATTTCTCATCATTCATATTCTCTTCTTTATTACCATTTTCCATCATTCATATTCTCTTCCTTATTACCATTTCCCATCATTCATATTCTCTTCCTTATTACCATTTCCCATCATTCATATTCTCTTCTTTATTACCATTTTCCATCATTCATATTCTCTTCCTTATTACCATTTCTCATCATTCATATTCTCTTCTTTATTACCATTTCCCATCATTCATATTCTCTTCCTTATTACCATTTCCCATCATTCATATTCTCTTCCTTATTACCATTTCTCATCATTCATATTCTCTTCTTTATTACCATTTTCCATCATTCATATTCTCTTCCTTATTACCATTTCCCATCATTCATATTCTCTTCCTTATTACCATTTCCCATCATTCATATTCTCTTCCTTATTACCATTTCCCATCATTCATATTCTCTTCCTTATTACCATTTCTCATCATTCATATTCTCTTCTTTATTACCATTTTCCATCATTCATATTCTCTTCCTTATTACCATTTCCCATCATCCATTTTCCGTTTCTGAATTACCAAGAAAGGAGAACATTTTACTTGGTATGTGCCAGGTAAATTGATCCTAAACGAGATGTGTTCAAAAAGTATCCGGCCTTAGGCTGGGCAAAATACAAATGCTCACCTAGAGGTTTCAAACCCTAATCCCGTACGAAGAGTCAAAACGGCTTATCAAAGCCAGATACATGACCAAATGGGAAACCGAACATACCGGCCACACCAAAAACGATGCCTATTACCAGTTGAACAGAAGAGAGCAGGTCGTTGTTTTCAGACTTCGCACTGGCCACAATAGACTGAGGTACCACCTATTCAATAAATTGAAGATAGGTGGTACCGACGAATGCCCGTGCGGTACCGGGAAAATGACCGCTGAACATCTGCTGCAGAACTGCCCGACATACGAGGATCAGAGAGAGCAGATGTGGCCATCACCAGTGGAACTGCAAGACAAGCTCTATGGCAGTGTCGACAGCCTCAGGATGACCGCCACTTTTTTCGAAAAAATAATGGTTACTGTCTGACTGCGTACGAAGAAGAAACCCTAATCCCCTTTAAAGTACTCTCCTTTGGAGTCCGAACACTTTTCCCAGCGGTACCGCCATTGTTGGAAACATTTCAGGAAGGCCTCTTTGCGAATGGAGTACAACTGGATTGTTGCATTCCGTATAACGTCTTTGTGTGACTCAATTCGGGTCCCTTTCAGCTGAGTTTTCAACTCGGGGAACAGCCAGAAATTGCAAGAAGCAATGTCGGGAGAATAGGGAGTCTGGCGAACCAGAGGAAGGTTGTGTTTGGCCAAGAAAGGCAGAATTAGATAAACGTTGTGTTTGGCCAAGAAAGGCAGAATCAGATTAACGTTGTGTTTGGCCAAGAAAGTCTGAACCACAGGAAGGTTGTGTTTGGTCAAGAAAGTCTGAATCAGACGCGACGAATGGGCGGGTGAGTTGTCACGAATTTCGCGAACATTCTCCAAATAGCCAAATCCTAGCAGTTCAAAATAAAATAAAGCCAATAAAATATTTTGGACATATTAGGGGAGACGACTCGTGGCTGACAAGAATGCTGGAAGGAAAGATGGACGGAAGGCGGACAAGAGATGACTGCCCTGTGAGTTACACGACAACATCAAGAGATGGACTAATAGCAGTCTGTCGGAGTGCGCCGTCAAATCAAGAGACAGCGGATGTTAGAGGTCCATTGCAGCCAACCTTCGATGCGGAGACGGCACGTGATATCATCATCAGGTCAGGTCAGGTTATTGGGGCACTGCCACAACCACGCATGTAGCCAACCTTCAATACGGAGACGGGACGTGATATCATCATCAGGTCAGGTCAGGTTATTGGGGAACTGCCACAACCACGCATGTAGCCAACCTTCAATACGGAGACGGCACGTGATATCAACATCAGGTCAGGTCAGGTTATTGGGGCACTGCCACAGCCACGCATGTCTGCCTCTGCCTGTGTCTCCTCTTGACGAAGATTGGTTCATTCTTTTATGTTGTCATCACAAACCTCATTTTGGGACGACCTCCTCGTCGTCCGCCTTACACCTTTCCGTTGCACCTTTCATCTTTAGCGTACACAAAACAAAACAACAACGACTACACTTTCAAGGTTTTGAACCCTTGTTGCCACGGTCAGTAGGCAAGTATCCAAACTACTCGGCCACAAGCTCACATTTTACCTTCACTTGTCACTACACGAGTGTATAATGCGTGACGATGTACCAAACTTCTGTCAGATTTCTTCATTTCTTACTCCGCCTCTTCTGGTGACCTCAACCGCTTTCCCCAATCATCGTATTTCCCTCGTTGTAATCTTTATCAATAAATGTTGGCAGGAAATGTAAGTACTCTCAACTTTAATTACTGGAGGATGAGAGGATTTTGCCGAGTTTGAGACGGGATGAGATGAAGGCGAAAAAACACTCCAAAAAGATACGGATAAACAGATAGAAAAATAGCAACAATTGATAGAGAATTTATCATTTATAATATATCACGTAGACTTTATCAGGCAGAATTTATCAGCGATAATTTATTGTAGATAATTTTTTAAGGGGAATTTATTATGTTTACTCTGTGAGTTAGAATTTATCAAGTAGAATTCATCATGTAGAATTTTTCAGTTAGAATTTATCATGTAAAATTTCACGTGTAGAATTTTTCAGGTAAAAATGATCATGCACAATTTATTAGATAAAATATATCGTGTGGAATTATCACGTAGAATTAATCATGTAAAATTTATCAGGTCGAATGAAACATGTAACATTTATCAGATGGAATTTATTTCGTAGAGTTTATCATGTAAAATTTGTCAGGTGGAATTTATCACGTAAATTAATCATCTAAAATTTATAAGGTGGAATTTTCAGATAGAAATCATCATGCACAATTTATCGGGTGGAATTTATCACTTAGTATGAATCATGTGGAATTTATCACGTATAATTAATCATGTAAAATTTATCAGGTGGAATTTATCACGTAGAATTAATCATGTAAAATGTACCAGGTGGAATTTGTCACGTAGAATTATTGATGTAAAATTTATCGTATGGAATTCTTCAGGTAGAAATTATCATGCACAATTTATCAGGTAGAAATCATCGTGCACAATTTGTCAGGTAGAAATCATCATGTACAATTTGTCATGTAGAATTGTATCAGGTAGAATTCATCAGATAGAATTCATCAGATAGAATTCATCAGGAAGAATTCATCACGTAGAATTTATCATGCAACATTTATTGTGCAGAATTTGTCAGGTAGAAATCATCAAGCACAATTTATCAGGTAGAATTTATCAGGTACAATTATTCATGTATAATCTGTCAGGTAGAATTCCTCATTTACCTTTGCAGATAGGATTTATCAGGTAGAATTTGTCAGCTTCAATTTATCAAGATGAATTCTTCAGGTAGATTTTATTCGCTTTATCACTTCATGCGAAGTATCGCTCGCTCCTTGCACGCTTTTCCCATTTGTTATTCAGTGTCCATGTTTCTGCGCCATAATGTAGTGACGAGTATACATAACACCTGACAATTCTCTCTTTCAATTTACCTGTTTGGAAGTCAGTATGTGTCGCACGTTGCTGAATACCATCTTGGCCCTACCTATTATCTTTCTGATTTCATGTTCACAGCTGCCTTTTCCCGTTAATAAATTACCTAGATAGAGAAACTATACATGTTGGCTGTTGGCTTTTTCAAAATATCAAGACTTCGGATTATGAAGAACAGTCAGTGTTTTCTGAAGAACAGTCAGTATTTTCTGAAGAACAGTCAGTGTTTTCTGAAGAACAGTCAGTGTTTCCTGATGTTGTGTCGCAAAGATGCGCGTTTCGACCAGACACATCTGTATTTAGCACTGCGCATTTTTTGGAACCGAGTTAGCTGTCTCTCTTCGATGCCTATTTTCGTATCCAGACTATACGGGTGCAACCTGTTTCGAGGGCTGCCACTGGGAGGCGAAATAGGGTCTTGACCAGCTATGAGTCCCTGACTCTGACGCAATCAGTCAGCTATGAGTCGCTGACTGTTCTCAGTTCATTAACTTTGGGCCCTCATTTCTGATTTTATACATTTCTTTTGCATACTTCTCTCTCTCTCTCTCTCTCTCTCTCTCTCCTTCCCACTCACGTTCTCTATATCTATTTCACTCTCGCATTCTCTGTCACTCCCCGTCACTGTCTCACCTACTCTCTCACACTCTATATTTCACTCTCACAAGTCACTTTCTCTCTATCTCACTCGTTCACTGTCTCCCTCACTGTCACTCTCACTCGCATTCTCTCTCACTTACTCTCTGTCCCACTCTAGCTCACTTTCTGCCACACTCTAACTCACTCTATAACTCACACTCTTCACTCGCTATATCTCACTCTCTCACTTTACCATACTCTCTCACTCTACCTCACTCGCTTCATCTCACTCACATCACACTATTTCACGCTATCTCATTTTCTTCCCCTTTATCTCACTCACATCATACTCTCTCTCTCACACTCTATCTCACTCTATCCTTTATCTCACTCAAACTTTCTATCTACCTCACTCTTAATCTAACACTCCCTCTGCTCTCTCTCTCTTCCTCCCTCTCTCTCTCTCTCTCTCTCTCTCTCTCTTCCTCTATGTTTCTCAGCCTCATATTTATCTTCATCAGCAAAGCTTTATTTCTTATCCGAACCAATATCTTCTCTTCGATACATATTAACTTCCCTGTACAAATATTATCAGAGAATATAAATTCTCCGCCTACCCAAAATCATAAAAGCCAGACCTGGCATAACTCCAAAACGTAAAGGTAAATATATTTTAACTTCTGTATCTTTTCTCTGTCAATCTACTTCTAAAGTTTAAGTTGAGGAATGATTGAATAACAGATTATGTAACGCATTTTTGGGATTCGTTCCTTCTTGTTTTCTAATGCTTGTTTGTTTTTTTTAATTGGATTTTTGTTGGCATAATGTTTATAATATATTTTAAATTTCATTTTTTTTTTTTTTAAACTCACAGACTCGAGAACATCTGAACATCTTGAAACATTTATTTGTGAAGTTTAAAACTGCTGATACGAGGTATACATTTATCAATTCAGGTAGTGTTGTTATTGACAAAGTTCAAAGTATAAGTATATAGCAATAGTTCAAGCCAATAGATCGGCTCTGTGGCATTGTAGGCAAGTTTTCAAGTCGATTTATCAATTCTATAGCATGGTAAAGGTTTGCAAGACGATTTATCACCTTAAAGCATTGAAAGAAAGTTTACAAGCCAATATATCAACTCTGCAGCATTGTAAGAAAGTTTGAAGCCCATATATTAGCTCTATAGCATTGTAAGAAAGGTTTCAAGATGATATATAATCTCTGTACCATTGTAAGAACGTATTTAAAACCCATATATCGACTCTGTAGCATTGTGACAGTTTTCGAGCCGATATTTCAGCTCTGTTCCATTGTAAGAAAGTTTTCAAGTCGGTATATCAGCTCTGTAGCTTATAAGAAAGTATGAAGCCCTTAAATCAGCTCTGTATCATTGTAAGAAAGTGTGAAGCCCCAATATCGGCTTTGTAGCATTGTAAGAAAGTTTTCAAATCGATATATCAGCTTTGTAAGAAAGTTTGCAAACCGATATATCGGCTAAGTAGCATTGTAAGAGATTCACAAGCCGTTATATCAGCTATGTAGCATTGTAAGAAGGTTTGCAAGCCAATATATCGGCCATGTAACATTGTAAGAAGGTTTGCAAGCCAATATATCGGCCCTGTAGCATTGTAAGAAGGTTTGCAAGCCAATATATCGGCCCTGTAGCATTGTAAGAAGGTTTGCAAGCCAATATATCGGCCCTGTAGCATTGTAAGAAGGTTTGCAAGCCAATATATCGGCCCTGTAGCATTGTAAGAAGGTTTGCAAGCCAATATATCGGCACTGTAGCATTGTAAGAAGGTTTGCAAGCCAATATATCGGCCCTGTAGCATTGTAAGAAGGTTTGCAAGCCAATATATCGGCCCTGTAGCATTGTAAGAAGGTTTGCAAGCCAATATATCGATAATGTAGCATTGTAAGAAAGTTTACAAGTCGGTATAATGACTTTGTAGCATTGTAAGGAAGTCTGCAAGCCGACATAATGACTCTGTAGCATTGTAAGGAAGTCTGCAAGCCGACATAATGACTCTGTAGCTTTGTAAGGAAGTCTGCAAGCCCATACAATGACTCTGTAGCTTTGTAAGGAAGTCTGCAAGCCCATATATCAGCTCTAAGAAGTGAATCAGTTTTCAATGTGCGTGTGTTCTAGCAGTGTGAAGTATAATATATAATAACAACTCATCCCGTATCAGACCAATCCCAGTTTTGTCCGTCTCCTGTCAACATGGTAAGTTCGCCTTGTTGTAACCAAAGTAATTGTGGTCGAGACGCTACAAACTACATTATAAAGTGTTATACAACACTCGTTTCAACCGGCGAAGATTAGTAGTTGTCGCTATCAGACAACTCAATTACTTTGAAATAGTGCCGATCTCTCAGTTGTCTGCCCTTGTTTTCTAAATTCACTTGTTTCCTGCAGGCGTGTCCGAGTAATGGTTGGTTATTGATCCAGCGGCCCATCAGCTCCTGTCCTTTGGCCCAAGGCCATATAGTGGTATCTGCTGTTGTTTAGTTCCGTACAAAGTGTTTCATTTGTGTGGCTTCGGAGGAAGAAGCTTATCCGTAACACTGGCAAGCGCCGGGCTTTCAAAAAGATGATGTTCAATAGTTTTATAGGGATGTGAGCACAGCCGGTACTCTGGAGTATGTTCTGGTTGGATTCTGCTGAAGTATTCTGTCATGTTGTATGTGTTGAATGTGAAGTCGGAAAATGGTGCTTTGGTCTCTCTTTTTCAGTAGGTTGATGTTGTCTTTGGGATTTGGGATAGCCATATGTTTGTAGATTTCTTTCCCAGTATTTGTCATTGCCCATCTATTTAGCCAAGCCTCTTTGTTCGCAGTGGTTATTTGACTTTCTGGTGTGTATTGTTGTTCTTAATTTGATCCCTCTTTACCCCAGTATGTCTGCCTTGTTATTGCCAGGTGCATTTGAGTGACCAAGGATCCATTCTTTAACTATTCTGACTTGATAGGATGTGAGAAGTTGGTTGGTATATTTGGGTACGCTCAGGCGAGACATATGAATAGTTGTCCATTGGAAGTGAAGATGGCGACATCGTTTGTTGTGTTTATTCAGATGTGACGGCATACGTCGGTACAGTCCAATCCTATCGCGACAAACTCTATGGCATGTGGAGCACACGTGGACAGCGTTAGTAACTGAACCGTCTTGAATTCTTTCATTTCGTGCCGCATACGTTTGCTACGCGCGCGATGGCTCCCTTCTTGGAGATTCGTGCAGTGGTGTGGCGGTGGCGGTGCGACAGGCTGAGTGGTTTCGTTCAAGTATCTCACAAGAGGTTACATCAATGAGAAGACTATCCAGAAACTCTTTCAAGGAGTCTGTGTGTGGTTTTTTCTGTCCATCCGACGAGAGTTTGCTTGTCTTAGCTCACTGTACATCCACTGCTTAGGGAGGCGCTAATCGGGCATGTCAACTACATTCCCAACCCATCTGATCTGGGCTTTCTACAGCTGTGAAGGAACGGTCGAGAGCCCCTGTTGAGGACATCAGAGTTTGGAATGGAACTCGGTCACGCCACCCGATTCTGAGCAGCTTGTATAGAAAACTCAAAGTGGAAATGTCATATAGCTAGTCGACAAGACGAAAGATGGAGTGCCATAACCGCCATGGTAGCGCAACAAAAAGAGACCTCGGGGAAGGCCCCCAAATTCGCTGGCGAGATTCACTAGACAAGAACAACATACATTACCCCGCAATAGACAGACTACTTTTCCTCATGTCCGCAAGCGCCTTGCACTTAATGAGAAGGTGTCTGTTTCATCATGATGAGAGCAATATCTGCACAAGGGCAGGTGCTGGGGATTGATGCGGTTCGAATGACCATTGACTCTGGTGTGGCCTGTTCAGAACTAAACGCTGAGACTTTGCTCTTAACTTAACGTTTTTATACTGGTTTAGAAGACTATGCAGTCTGTCAACAACCAGTTTCATTTACATTTCCTCGCTCTACAAGCTATGTGCATTCAATCTATTCTTAAATGCATTAATTGTCCCTGCCTCCACTACATCCTGTGCCAATGCATTCCAAACATTCACCACTCTCTGACTAAACAAATATTTCCTAATATCTAATCTGGACCTTTCTTTAGTTAATTTGTAGCTATGCCCTCTTGTTCTTTTAGGTGTTTGTATTTTGAAAAAAACCTGTTAGTCTAATTTTCCGTACCTTTGATTATCTTATAAACCTGTTTTAAGTCACCAGTTCGCTTTTTTGTCGTTTTCGTCACTATCAGTAAGTCACGTTCTCGTATACAGCTGGGTCGACTAAAGCGCACTGATAATAGCACTTGAACCCCAGTACCTTTGCCATTTGCCATAAAAAGCAAGACCTCTACCAACACGGTAATCAGAAGCACGGATAAAACAGCGAATACCTGTTTTTTTACTAAAGCGGGTATCTGAATAAAAAGAGAATGAAACACACACAGGTAAGTTAAAGTGCCTTAAGAGAAATAACAAAGTTCGTCCAGAAACCAGGTGCGTCTCGAGCAGCTGTGACTATGTATGTTATGATGTAAACCTGAACAAGTGGCTGTTTCCAGGGTTTGGCTGCTGTCAGTTATCGTCTGGGCAGGCAGGGAACTCTGGCAGGCGCTACAGATCACTACGCCACAGTTCCCGTCTGGAAACTATTTTCTTGTAAATTCCAGAACTGGCAGTTATCACATGTGTCTAACGTAAAAATAAGGGCGCTCAAATAGCCTGCGCTACGGTCGGAGATGAGGTGTTATAGATCTTCATTGTTTTGATCCTGTTAGCTTTTATGGCTAGTTTTCTTCATTTCCCTTTTTCTCAGACGTTCCTTTCTTGAAACTTGCTGAGTTCAAACAGCCAGTGTTCACAACCAACAGGTCTTCTTCAGGGACACAGAACAACACTAGCAACAACGTAATTGATATTCGTCCATCACGTGATGAAGACCACACTCTCTGTTCAACCGTGGGGACAGTCCTTTCTCTTGCTGTGTCCATGATGTTCGTCCATCACGTGATGAAGATCAGACTCTCTGTTCAGCCGTGTGGACAGTTCTTTCTCTTGCTGTGTCCATGATGTTCGTCCATCAAGTGATGAAGATATGACTCTCTGTTCAGCCGTGTGGACAGTTCGTTCTCTTGCTGTGTCCATGATGTTCGTCCATCACGTGATGAAGATCAGACTCTCTGTTCAGCCGTGTGGACAGTTCTTTCTCTTGCTGTGTCCATGATGTTCGTCCATCACGTGATGAAGATCTGACTCTCTGTTCAGCCGTGTGGACAGTTCTTTCTCTTGCTGTGTCCAAGATGTTCGTCCATCACGTGATGAAGATCAGACTCTCTGTTCAGCCGCGAGGACAGTTCTTTCTCTTACTGTGTCCGCTGAAATGGCGGACTTGCGCGGTGATTTGAATTAAAGTGAGGAAGAAACTGCGCTTTTTGTCAACCTCACTCTCTAGTTCTGAACTACATTTGGCCAGGGACAAGCCATTATCGAGACGACTGGAGATAGCACAGGATGCAGATTTTACATCAGGGTTTACTCCCGAAGCCCTTCCCGAAGCGCAAACAGGTATCCCGCAAGACAGCGGAGAGGGGGGGGGGGGGGTGACATCTATCGCTGTGTCTTCCTTTTCCCAAAACCTCAAGAGGCCATAGAGACAACACTCAGAGCGTGACTGATGTGTTGGGCATCTCTCCCGGGCGACGTGTTCTAGCTCATTTCCAAAACCAAAACCGACGCTATCTGCAGCTGAGACGAAGGGCGATAATCTCGTGAATTTTAGTCGTGTGCGGTTGACCATGAAAATACAACACATGTTTAATCGTAGCAGTAATTAATATCCGATGTCCAGACCAGGATAATCGGAGGAAAGAAAAAAAATTAACTAGTCCAAATAAAAAAGGCACGTTTCTGTGAACACAAGTGTAAGTCGTCGACTAGTATGAATTCCACGCAAATCCGGGCTCTGTGGCGTCTATAATGAACTAAAATACGAGAACACTGTTATACCCACAGCCGGTACGACGCCATTTTTGCTTCTCTTCAAGATAATTACTAATTTATCGTAACAATAATGGTGTATACGGACCGCACCATCAGCATGTTTCTGTGCGTGTCGTAAGGGACATTGGGTTATCCAGGCTTCTTTTCCCCTGAGAGGTGATGTCCGAAGTTGCTCTGTGCGTCGATTCTTTGGTAGTGGGTTTTACTTAAGAAGGTGGACCGGGATACTCCTGGCCTTAGTACAAAGCAAGATTCCTCATTAAGTTCAGTCTTCCACTTCGTCGTTTGTTCTCAAACACCCGCTACTAAGTCCTGAAAGGGCTTTGTAAGTAGCGGTAAGCTGTCTGGAGATAGAAATGCGTTGTGTTGTAGTTTACAGCTTGACTGCGATATGTACACCTTTTCGGTCCGACACATCCGACTTCATCAGGCATTTGTGGTATCCGGTTAGTTTCCCTCTTCGATCCCTTCTCCTTAGCCAGTCCGCCCTGTTGCAGCCGGTTATCCAGGATCACAACGTGGAGGTGTAGATGTCTTGACAGCGTTGTGTGTCGCTGGAACTGACGCTAGCAGTCAGCTCTGAGTCGCTGGGCCTGACTCAAGCAGTCAGCTTTGTGTCACTGGACCTGACTCAATCAGTCAGCTTTGTGTCACTGGACCTGACGCAAGCAATCAGCTTTATGTCACTGGACCTGACTCAAGCAGTCAGTTTTATGTTGCTGGGTGTGACGCTAGCAGTCAACTTTATGTCGCTGGGTGTGACGCTAGCAGTCAGCTTTATGTCGCTGGGTGTGACGCTAGCAGTTGGCTTTATGTCGCTGGGTGTGACGCTAGCCGTCAGCTTTATGTCGCTGGGTGTGACGCTAGCCGTCAGCTTTATGTCGCTTGGTGTGACGCTAGCCGTCAGCTTTATGTCGCTATGTGTGACGCTGGCAGTCAGCTTAATGTCGCTGACCGCTACAGTGCACGCACTGCATAATGTCTGAATTTCATTGGCGGTCCTCACGTCGTGGGCCAGGCTGGCGGTCCTCACCTCGTGGGCCAGGCTGTCACGACTCAGCCTGTTTCCATGTGCTCCAATGAGAACGTGAGTTGAGGTATTAATGAGAAAATGTCACCTTACTGATTACTGTTCCCTATCTCAGATTAGTCTTGTGGTACATCACTCACTTAGCGCTGCAAAGGTACAGGATTCATCTCCTGCAACCGTCATTCAATAGTCGACTTGGATGAATATTGGTCCTGACTTGAGCGGTGTGTACAATATAGTCTATAACAGACACTGGTGAAAGATGTACAAGATAGTCCATAACAGACACTGGTGAAAGATGTACAGGATAGTCCAAAACAGACACTGGTGAAAGATGTGCAGGGTAGTCCATAACAGACACTTACGATAAGGTAGTTTGTAAAAGACACCGTTGATAGATGTCAGAAAATAAAACAAATAGTAAACTTGGAGAAATTAGGGTTGCCGAGAGAATTGATTAACACAATCAGAGTTCAACAGTTCAGATAGTTTGTTTACACCAAAAGACAAAGCGCAGCTGAAAACAGTACTGGGAGGAAAGATCTAGAACAATCGTGCCAGATATAAACAACGCTACACGTGCAAGGAAAACATCGACGGATGGGCAGTGAGCAGCCTAGCAGATTGTACAATCAAGGTACGCGACGAAGAACGTTAGAGTGTCAGTTGAGTCGAACTTCAAACGTGGAGATGGCCCCTGAACTGAACTAAGGATAGTTATGCTTCGTGACGTAAGTAACTTCACTTGAGCACCAAAGTTCAGAATGAGCGAATATGAAACACAAACATTCTCTTCTGGTAAATAGATGAATGTGAGCACATAACTGTTGGTTTATTGAGTACCTGAGGGACCAACACAGGTCGGTAATTAGCATAAACCTGGTGATTGGTACCGTTGACGTGTTTGTGTGATGTCATTGGTTCGCGTGTTGGATTACACTGCAGGTTGGGGGTTTAAAAACACGGGAGATAAGTGAATGGATGGAGGAATGGATGGTTGTGTGAATAAGTGGATGGATAGAGAAATGGATAGATAGCTTGTTAGATGGAGGGATAGATGGACATATTTATAGGTGGAAGTTTAACATAATGATGGTTGGATAGAAAGATGAATGATTCAGTGGGGCAATGGATGGATAGATAGGTGGATGGGTGGGTTTAATAGATAGAACCATTTTGGGGTGGATTGAACCAACACTTATTTTGTCTATGTATGGATGAATAAAGTAATTTATGCATGGATGAAAGTTTGGATAGATGTGTAGATGTATTGATAATTTCAAATGGTTTTTTGTTGTAGATGGATGGATGTATAGGCAGTTTAAAAATATACAAATTGAAAGACACAGAAACATACATGGTTAGATTAAACTTCCTCTCAAGCAAACAGCAAGAGAAAGTTGGAAAAATAAAACGGAAAGTCTGAACCTGGACAAAGAAGGGAACAAGCTATGGAAGCTAGTCAGAGCCATGAATGACGAAACCCCGTCAAATAAACAAATTACTATCAAGCAGGCCGAGAACTTGATCACAGGTAAGAAAGCCGCAAACGCCTTTGTCGATCACTATGCCAGAGCAAACCACATCGAGGTCCCTGCAGATAAGCATACAGACATTAGCGAAGAGCTAAAGGGACACGAAAACATAAATACGGCTCCTGAAGAGCACATGATGGCCAAACTAACAATGCGCGAAATGGAAGAGGCTATGAGAACACTAAAGAAAAGGAAATCTCCCGGAAAAGACGGGATAACAAACGAAATGCTGATGGGGCTGGGCCAAACAGCGAAGAAGAAACTACTATCAGTCCTGAACCAAAGCTGGAAAAGGGGTATTGTACCCCAGGCATGGAAAGATGCAATACTGGTACCAGTACCAAAAACAGGGAAGGACAAAACAGATCCAAATGGATACAGGCCCATTAGCCTACTGAGCTGTGTCGGCAAGCTGATGGAACGGATGATAAACACCAGACTGATGTGGCATCTGGAAGAAAAACGAATACTAATTCCACAGCAAGCCGGCTTTAGACAGCACAGATCCACTGAGGACCAGGTCATCCTCATAGCCCAGGAGATAGAAGATGCCTACCAGGCACAGAAACACACAGTAGCTGTTTGGGTGGATCTGGAAAAGGCATTTGACAAAGTCTGGAAGGATGGACTTAGAGTCAAGCTAAGAAGAAGTGATGTCTGTGGGAAGATGTACAAGTGGATCAACCACTACCTCAAACAAAGAACGGCCAGAGTCCAAGTACAAGGGCAGATGAGCAAAAAGGTGACACTCGAGCAGGGAGTACCCCAAGGGGGAGTATTGTCACCCACACTCTTCCTGGTATATATAAACGATATTACAGAGAATATACCAAGAAGAGTCCATAGCTCAATGTTTGCAGACGATCTGGCTATGTGGACCTCTGAAAAGAATCTCACCATAGCAAGAAATCGGATGCAGACGGCCCTAACATCGCTGGAAGAGTGGGCGAACTCATGGCTGGTCAAAATAAACGAGGAGAAAACCACGTGCACAATATTCTCGCTCTCATTAAAACCCCAAAGTACCAAATTAAGTCTGAATGGCAAAATCCTGCAGCCAAACGACAACCCAACCTATCTGGGAGTCACATTTGATCGGCGCATGACATGGAAAAGTCAGATTGAGAGAAACCGAATGAAAGCCAGAGAAAGAATGTCGATCATGAGGAAACTTGCTGGCACAAGCTGGGGAGCAGACGAAGGCATACTAAAGAAACTGTACACTGGAAGAGTGAGACCAGTTCTCGAGTATGGCATTGCGGCATGGACAACCGCAGCGAAGGCGAACTTCGATAAAGTTAACAAACTTCAAAACCAAGCCATGAGAATTATAACAGGTGGCATGAAGTCAACGCCAATTGTAGAACTTGAAAAGATTACAAAATTGCAATCCATGACCGATAGAAGAGACTGCAGAGCCCAGCTGCAGTCAGAGAAACTCAGAAGACTGACGGACCATCCAATGTACCAGAGACTAAACAATTTGGGAAATGGGAAACTAAAGCGGAGAAACTTTGCAGAAATAGCCAAAGCAAAGATGCACGAAGATCCCATAAACGCACTAACAACACCAAAACCCATCACTACTGTACGAAAACCTACTTGGAGGCAGGATATATTTCCAGAGGTGGTAGAAAATATACCAGGTATTGCAAACAAAAACTGCCAGAGTGAAAAAGAAAGGAGAGACACTACCCTAGTCTTCATAACGAAAAGCTACCCAAGCATGGACTGGACCCATGCATACACCGACGGTTCTGTAACAAACACTACACAGAACGGAGGGGCAGGAGCATTCCTGAACCTACCAAATGGCAGAAAAATAACACTGTCATTCGCTACTGGTAAGTACACAAGCAATTTCAGAGCAGAGGCAGAGGCACTGAGGGCGGCAGTGGAAGAAATGGTAACACACAGTGAAAATGAGAGCCATATAGTCCTGCTGACAGATGCTCTCGAAGTAGTCACAGCGCTAAAAAGCCAGAAAAACACTGAGCTTAATGACTTAAGAGCAGCACTCTGCAAACTGTGCCAGCAGTCCGCACCAAAAAGGGTAGTAGTACAGTGGGTTCCGTCACACTGCAACACCCAAGGCAACGAGGAGGCAGACAGACTGGCAAAAGAAGGTGCAAGGCTACCACAAACAGATACCAGTATGACGTACGAAGAGTCAAAACGGCATATCAAAGCCAGATACATGACCAAATGGGAAACCGAACATACTGGTTACACCAAAAACGATGCCTATTACCAGTTGAACCGAAGAGAGCAGGTCGTTGTCTTCAGACTTCGCACTGGCCACAACAGACTGAGGTACCACCTATTCAACAAATTGAAGATAGGGTGTACCGACGAATGCCCGTGCGGTACTGGTAAAATGACCACTGAACATCTGCTGCAGAACTGCCCGACATACGAGGATCAGAGAGAGCAGATGTGGCCATTGCCAGTGGAACTGCAAGACAAGCTCTATGGTAGTGGCGAGAGTCTCAGGATGACCGCCGCTTTTTTCGAGAAAATAATGGTTACTGTCTGAAGAAGAAGAAGAAGATTAAACTTCAAGAATATATAGAGAGAGGAAGTGTGGACCTGCCTCAACGATGAGGAACGGAGCATCAACTCAAGAAGATTGGCTTGGCTTGTTCTCAATCTCCCGCTACCAAACCCTGATAATGGCTTAAGTAGCAGAATGTAGTCCAGAGAGCGGAATGCGTTGTGTCGTAGTTTACTGCTTGACTGCGATAGTTGCACCTTTCGGTCCAACACATCCGATTTCAGCAACCATTTTTTTAGTACTGGGTTAGCATTCCCTTCGATCCATTCTCCTTAGCCAGTCTGCTCTGTTGCAGCCTGTTATCCAGGATCACCGCGTGGAGGTCTAGAAGGGTCTTGGAAGCTCTTGTTCGCTGGCCCTGACGTTAGCAGTCAGTAATGGGTAACTTACCACTGCAGCTCATGCGCTGTCCAGCATCCTGAAAGAAGATATATATATATATATACTCGAAGTCAATCTGCGATGTTCAATTTCTGCAATCGACTTTGTGGTAACTACTCGATGTGCCTGACCCGGTCTTAAACAGTATGTCACAGAACGCATGCCGTTTTGGAACTTCCTACACCACTCATACACTTGAGTAAAATGCTTGAGTAAAATCCATGCATTACCGCACTGGACATTCATTCACTGGCATTTATATGGGTTTCACCCCCCGCTGCTAAAATAACAGATAACAGATCACTGCTCCTGGTTGGTGCGGGATAATAATGGGGCCGTCATCTTTTAACTGTAATTATGACATCATGTTGTTCGTCTGCACCGTCATGGCACGTGTAGGACATTTTTGACATCCTTAGCAACCATATTAACAAGTTGCAATGTAAAGACGTTTTTTTTAAATTTCTATATCACTTTTGAGGTTTTCATTTGAAGCTGCCTCCTTATAAACATGAATACAGACAGTAACAGATAGAGACAGACTGACATACATAAATAGGGAGACAGACATACTGATAGTCAGACATATATACGTGCATACAAACAGATAGAGATCGAGCGAGCTGATTAAATGGGAGAAAATTAGACTATCTGAATACGCATCGGCAGTTTTAACAATGCCATCGACTGCGTACAGCCTGCAATCCAGGATACGAAGGCAATGTTGCCAGAGGTAGCCATAGCATTTGCGAAAATAGGTTTCTTTTGTGGCATGTTTGACACCGATAGATAAAAGATTGAGAAGGGTTAATTTAAAAAAGCCAATACTGTGCCCAGCTAACAATGGAATTGCACTTGTATATTTGGCACCTCGGTCCGCTGCTCGGAAAATGTGCTTTGCCATGCTCGTTGGGTATTCGGTGGCTGTGTTGTGTTTAGTTAAGCTGAAAACGATATTGCTTTGCTCCAGGCAGACCCACACAGATGACGAACAGTTTATATTCTGCAGCTGGCATGTTGTATCAGTGACATCTTTTCAGTAGCCCGTTTACCACGGGTCTTCAAATACAGATCAAGTCCTAGACCACCCATTACTTCCCTGTCCATGTCTTCCGTTGTTCCTTTATTTTCATAGAAGAAAAAAACAACACCTACTCAACGATATAGACTTCTTGCGGCCTTCTCTGTATCACATCATTTACTCTCATGACACATATGACATGACACATATGACGTGCTTCTGTTTTGGATGGTTGAATTGCATTTATTTTTTAGTTGTCATGTCCATATTTGTTGTAATTTTGATGTCTTAACGTTTTTACAGGAAGAAGTCGCCGGTCTCATGCTGCTTGGCAGGCTTACAATGTTACTTACTTAGTCGCTTCTCTTCTACCGTGAGGTGTAGAGGTTTGCCAAAGAGAACGCCACACTGCTCTATCCGCCGTCTTTCTCCTGGCCTTTTTCCAATCCAGCCCTCTATCACTTAGGGACTGTCGTATGTTGTCTTCCCAGCGTACTTTGGGACGTCCTCGGGGTCTGCGTCCTTGACTTTTGATCACCGATGACCGCTTTGGTATCCGATCGTCTTCCATTCTACAGACATGGCCAAACCACTGTAGTTGGGACTGCTCCACTCGTGTCTGCAGGGGTTGAACTTCAAGACTGCTACGTATTGTCTGGTTACGGATCTTGTCCCTTTTCGTCACCTGAACCGCCTTTCTTAGGTACCTCATTTCTGAAGTTTGTAATTGCCTTTCTCGGGCTGTAGTCATTGCCCATGACTCACATCCATATGTCAGGACAGGCCAATAGGTCGAGCAGTATACATCCATCTTTGTTTTCCTGCTTATTTCTCTTCTACTGAGGACACTCTGTTTATTACACGGAACAGTCTACCTGCTGCTGCCCTTCGTGCAGTTAACTCCTCTTTGATTCCTCCCCTGCTGTCTATTACCACTCCTAGATATTTAAAGTTGCTGACCTGCTCCAGTGCTCGTGTTCCCATGGTTATCTGATGTCTCTTTTAGGCTTACAATGTACTACTCTTTTATCTCTTTTCGGACTCCAGCAACAGCCGCTGGTCGTGCAGTTGTTTGTTTGTTTGTTTAGTGTTGGATTCCCACAATGGGTAAGCTTTTTTTGTGCGCCCTCAAAAGGATGGTAGTGGCAGGTGATGAAGGTGGACTTCGGGCCTCCAGGCGGTCGTGCTGTGCTTGGCTTCATCTGCAATGCGCTCACATCTCGTCAGCCAGGCTGCATTGAAAACAGCCTGTTTCCAGGGAGCGCTACATGGAAGAGAGATTGTGTCTTGGTCAGTGTATTGTGCCTGACTCTGACGCTACGTCTTGATCAGTATGTTGTGCCTGGCCCTGACGTGACCTTCTTGTCAGTATGTTGTGCCTGACTGGACTCGGGTCTCAGCTCCCTGGTCGTGTAGTTATATGTAAAGGCAGTCCCATAACAGACACTGTTTGTCGGGGATAAAGTGTTAGAGACTTCATTGTACGAAGTGTCGGCTTGTTAATTATTATGAAGTGTGTTGGTCAGTTCCCTTTCTCGCTGCCTTTCCTATAAAATGTGCATAAATCAATTTACAGCTGGATTGACCAGTGCGTGTCAAGAATAGAGATCGAGCTTGTCGCTTTTGGCATACGAATGGAGCACTCCATCACTCTGAGCCAGAGACGCTGGAAACATATACAAACACGAGGCGTGTTCAAATGAAAACGGACCTAACTGCACCAAGTGAACATACGTAAGATGCGCTTGATGACGTCACTTCAGGTGTAAACAGCACATACCAACCGTGAAGCTTACAAAATGTCATTGTCCTCCGACTCATAGTTTATTCAGCAGTGAACACACCTTCAATACTTTAGTTTCTTGCTAACCAGCATTTGAACTGTCCCTAACGACACAGCTATTTTCCCTGCTAGCGAACGTAAGCTCCGGCGACGGTCCATCCGAATTGCTGCATCAATGTTGGCGATGGCATCTTCTGATGCAACAATTTGCGTCTGACCTGGTCTCGGAAGATCTTTCGTTAACTCAAGTCCTTCTTTAAACATCGCTATCCAGTTCTTTACTGTTGTCTTAGACACACTTTTGTCACCATACACTGCCTGTATTCTGCGATGAATGTCAACTGGTCGACATCCATCAGCTGTTAGAAACCGAATCACCGCTCGATGATCAACTCTGGAAGGATTCCGTATCATACCCGCCATGTTTTCAACGGTCTGCTGAGAAAACTATGAGTAGGAGGATAATGAAACTTTGCAAACTCGACCGTTGGTATGTGCTGTTTACGCCGGAAGTGACGTCATCATGCGCATCGTGCGTATGCTCACATGGTACAGTTAGATCCGGTTTCATTGGAATACTCCTCCTATATGTGTAAATTCATAAGTGTACGTATATATAGTCAAATGTAATCACCAAGACGCCCATTACGTTCTGCACCGAGTGACACATCAACAGCTGGTATTTCTGAAAACACGAGCCCCGTAAACAGCGTATCCACGTCACGCTTGAGTCTACCCAGCTGTAGGCAAGCACCTGTTAGGAAATGCGAGGCACCCAAGGATGGCACAAGTAACGCCAGCTCATAGAAAGCTGAGACCTAAAGTAGCCGCAACCGAGAGGTAGAATGCACTCCAATTCGGAGTAAACATGAGTCATATCTCTTCACCGAACTCTATCTATCTATCTATCTATCTATCTATCTATCTATCTATCTATCTATCTATCTATCTATCTATCTATCTATCTATCTATCTATCTATCTGTCTGTCTGTCTGTCTGTCTGTCTGTCTATCTATCTATCTATCTATCTATCTATCTATCTATCTATCTATCTATCTATCTATCTATCTATCTATCTATCTTTCTATCTATCTATCTATCTATCTATCTATCTATCTATCTATCTATCTATCTATCTATCTATCAATCTATCTATCTATCTATCTATCTATCTATCTATCTATCTATCTATCTATCTATCTATCTATCTATCTATCTATCTATCTATCTATCTATCTATCTATCTATCTATCTATCTATCTATCAATCTATCTATCTATCTATCTATCTATCTATCTATCTCTTACTTTTCTTGTCTCTCCCACCCCCCTTCTCTCTCTCTCTCTCTCTCTCTTTCTCTCTCTCTCTCTCTATCTCTATTTTCTTTCTGTTCTCTATCTCTGTTGTCTCTCTCTTAGTCTTTTAAAAAAATCTTTCTTCCTCAAACAAGTTCCCATTTTTGCCTCTTTTGTTATTCTTCATTACAAGCTGCTTCTCTCTCTCTCTCTCTCTCTCTCTCTCTCTCTCTCTCTCTCTCTCTCTCTCTCTCTCCCCTTCCTTTCTCACCTACTATTGAATGCACCTGCGATTCCTTATTTCACCAGACACTCCCAAAGTTATTCAGTCTACTGTTGTATGTTCTGTTATCGCCCTATCTGTCTAGTGAATGTCTTACAGCAGGGAAGCTGTCTCTTTCTTTCTAGTATTCTTTTATTTTTAACTTTCTTGCTTTCTATTTCTCTCGATCTCATCATATCGTGTTTAATAAACATATCCACTTCTCCATTTACCTCCCGCTCGCGCTATCGTTTCTCTCCCGTACCCACTCTTCTCTCCCACCATCTCCTGTGTTCCCTTCTATATCGTGTTTATGTCCTCATATCTTGAATACAGCAAGAACAAAAATATCACCCTCTCTCTTGCCGCTCCCCTCGTCTCTCTCCCTCTCCCTCCCTCCCTTTCTCCCCTCCTCTCTCTCTCTCTCTCACTTAACATTCGCGACATTTTTATACACCCCATCTAATGAATAATGAAAATATTCATCTACCTCCACCTCGCTCTCTATCTCTCTCTCTCTTCCACTTAACATTCATCATGTATTTATACAGCCCGTCGCGTGTATACTGAAACCAATCACCAACCCCCCCCCCTCTCTGTCTTCTCCACCCTCTTCTCAACAACCCTCCACCTCCTTTAGATGCAACTCAAGATGTTTTCCCTTTCTTTTGACCGCACTCACCAACAATTAAGTTGAGACCGCTTACAGCACTCAGCCCTGGCACCAACTCCTCATCTCTATCCGTCTGATATTTCCATTCACCTCAAGTAGTTTGTCCTCGCATAGTCCTCGCATCATAGACATGTCTTACGTTTGATAACCCAGCCAATCCACTCTTGTTATTCCAACAGTCCTCGTATCTAAGACATGTCTTAACCCTGCCCATCTCCTCTTGCTATTCCAACAGTCCTCGTATCTAAGACATGTCTTAACCCTGCCCATCTCCTCTTGCTATTCCAACAGTCCTCGTATCTAAGTCATGTCTTAACCCTGCCCATCCGCTCTTGCTACATTTCTCCCTCACTCTCCCTTTCTAGATGTATTCCTTTCTTTACATTTCTCCCTTCCAGACATTACCAATATTTATATCCCTCCTCCCATACAGTTTTTTCATCTCTCACATACATCTCCTTATTATTCTATATTTATTCATATAATTCTACATATATCTCTCTCCTTCCATTTGTCTCCCTCCTTCCATATTTCTCCTTCCAATATTTCCCCTCCTTCCATATTTCTCCCTCCTTCCATATTTATCCCGCATTCTGTATTACTCCATCCTTCCATATTTCTCCTTCTTTCTATATTTCTCCCTTCTTCTATATTTCTCCTTCTTTCCATATTTCTCCCTCCAATATTGTTCCCTCCTTCAACATTTCTCCCTTCTTCCACATTTCTTCCTTCTTCCATATTTCCCCCTCCTTCCATATTTCTCCCTACTTCCATATTTCCCCCTTCTTCCATATTTCTCCCTACTTCCATATTTCCCCCTCCTTCCATATTTCTCCCTACTTCCATATTTCCCCCTCCTTCCATATTTCTCCCTACTTCCATATTTCCCCCTCCTTCCATATTTCTCCCTACTTCCATATTTCCCCCTCCTTCCATATTTCTCCCTACTTCCATATTTCCCCCTCCTTCCATATTTCCCCCTCCTTCCATATTTCCCCCTCCTTCCATATTTCTCCCTCCTTCCATATTTCTCCCTCTTTCCATGTTTCTCCCTCCAATATTTTCCGCTTTCTACATTTCTCCCTCCTTCCATATTTCTCCCTCCTTCCATAGTTCTCCCTCCTTCCATATTTCTCCCTCATTCAATATTTCACATGCAATATTTCTCCCTTTCTACATTTCTCCCTCCTTTCACATTTTCCCTCCTTCCATATTTCTCCATCTTTCCTTATTTCAATCTCCTTCCATATTTCTCCTCCTTCCATATGTCTCCCTCCTTCCAGTATTCCAGTAAAGCCAAATCTATTTCTCTCATAAACTTGTCGATCTCCCTTAGCCCTCTCTCATCACCATACAATGTATGCTCTCAAATAACCGCATCTATTTCTCTCATTAACTCAACTCAACGTCTTTATACTGGTTTAGAAGACTCTGCATAGTCTGTATACAACCAGTTTCTTTTACATTCACTTTGAAAAAACAAAAAAACTGATCCCATCCAATCTGTTCTTGAATACATTAATTGACCCTGCCTACACTACCACATGTGGTAGTGTATTTCAAGCATTTGCCACCTTTTGCCGTAAAGAAGAATTGCCTGGTATCTAATCTTTCTTGAATTAATGTGTAGCTGTTCCCTCTTGTTCTTGTAGGCGGCGTTATTTTCTATAATTTTTTATAGTCCAATGTATCCTTTTCTCTGATCATCTTATAAACCTGTATTATAAACCTGTATTATAAACCTGTATTATAAACCTGTATTATGAACCTGTATTAAGTCACCTCGAATTCTTCTCTTTTCTAGACATTGTAGGCCTGTTTGTCTGAGTCTTTCCTCATAACTGTAATTCTGGAATCCCACTATCAGCTATGTCGCTCTTCTTTGTATCATTTCCAGCATGTTTATATCTCCTCTACGATAAGCACACCTATACACAGTGCTCCAATTTAGGTCTAACCAATGCTTTATACAGTTTGACAATTTTTTTTATTTTTCGTTCACCCTATTACTCTAATCCCCAAGGTGGTGTGCGTTGTACTGTGGTTTATATTTTGCGCCTGTCGGCCCACTGCATCCGACTTCAGCATGCATTGTATGTAAGGGTCTGCTTCCTCCTGCATTTTCTAAGGGTTTGCTTCCCCGGGGTAACGGCCGGTGCTGTGATGGGGTTCGAACCCAGCACCTTCTGGTTGTGAGCCGTGCCACTTAACCACTAGGCCACGCCGTCCCCTTACAGTTTGACTATGATTTCCATGCTCCTGTATTTACTATTTCTTGTTATCATACCTAATCATTTGCCTTTTTCACTGCTACCTGAACTTGCTCACTCACTTTACCTGTATGATCTATTATAACCCCTAGATCCCTTTCCTTTTTCACTGCTAACTGAACTTGCTCACTCACTTTACCTGTATGATCTGTTATAACCCCTAAGTCCCTTTCCCTTTTCACTGTTTCCTGAACTTGCTCACTCACTTTACCTAATGATCTATTATAACCCCTAGGTCCCTTTCCTTTTTCACTGCTACCTGTACTTGCTTACTCACTTTACCTGTATGATCTATTATAAACCCCAGGTCCCTTTCCTTATCTATCATTCTAGTATTGTTCTCACCCTTTGGGTAATCCTGTTCCAAATTTGATCTACCCATGTGGATGACTGTACATTTATCTACATTAAACTACATTTGCAAGCTCACAGACCAGTCTGGAATTGTTTCTAAATCAATAGTCAGACGTGACGGTCTGTCTCAGCCCCCTCTCTTCACTATTCAGTTTATGCTCTCAAATAATCGCGTATATTTATCTCATAAACAAGGCGACGAGATTTCTCTGGATTCTCTCAGCCCAGAAAGCATATCCGTTATCTGGCGCGGAGAGGCTCATGTTGTCACTCCGCCCCTCTCGTGTAGTCGACATCCTTAGACAACATGCCTTATTGTTTTGATATCGTCTCCCACACAGTGACAGGAGACTGCACGGTTTTGTCAACAGAAGCCTGAGATAGGTTCTGGTATAAAAGGGTTTGACAAAGTTACAAACGACAGACTGTGGGAGAGAGCGGGACGAGCTAAATTGGAACAGGAAATCTTAGGAAGAAAGTGGAGATGGATGGGTCATACATTAAGAATGCCCCAGGTCAGTATCACCAGGCAATTGTCATGTGACCCCCAGGGAAGTAGAGGCAACGGCAGACCAATGAATACATGGAGACGAAAGTGAAGAAAACAGGAACAAGCTGGGAGGAAGTGGAAAAGATTTGACAGGAAGAGCTGCTTGGCGAGGGTTTGTTGATGGCCTATGTATCACTGGGTGAAAGAACGTGAAAGAGAGAGAGAGAGATGAAAGGGTTGGTTGATGGCCTATGTATCCCTGGGTGATAGAACGTGAAAGAGAGAGAGAGAGATGAAAGGGTTGGTTGATGGCCTATGTATCACTGGGTGAAAGAACGTGAAAGAGAGAGAGAGAGATGAAAGGGTTGGTTGATGGCCTATGTATCCCTGGGTGAAAGAACGTGAAAGAGAGAGAGAGAGATGAAAGGGTTGGTTGATGGCCTATGTATCCCTGGGTGATAGAACGTGAAAGAGAGAGAGAGAGATGAAAGGGTTTGTTGATGGTCTATGTAACACTGGGTGAAAGAACGTGAAAGAGATGATAGGGTTGGTTGATGGCCTATGTATCCATGGGTGATAGAACGTGAAAGAGAGAGAGAGAGATGAAAGGGTTGGTTGATGGCCTATGTATCACTGGGTGAAAGAACGTGAAAGAGAGAGAGAGAGATGAAAGGGTTGGTTGATGGTCTATGTATCCATGGGTGATAGAACGTGAAAGAGAGAGATGAGAGGGTTGGTTGATGGCCTATGCATCCCTGGGTGATAGAATGCAAAAGATATTCCTACACAAACACCTTCTTGCCAGTGCCCGATTATTGATTCATTAAGCATCAAGAATAAATGAGGATATCCAGAGATGATCACTCCGTAGTGTGCTCACATCAACCCTTCTTTAACCTATGTTCAGGGGGGTGTCTTATTTCCATGTACTAAGTGCAACAGACAATTCGTGGCTCAGATTGGCTTATTTAGCCATCTTCGAGCCCATGCGAACAGTGAATGTTGACAAAATGGTCTTCATCGATTACAATGGACGAACAACATTGAGCATTTAATATTTCAGACTGCTGTGGCCCGTTTGCAATCACAATGTCATCAGAGGCCGAAGATACTGTCATCAGAGGCCAAAGATGCTGACACCAGTCAGAGACTCATAACTAACTGCTTGTATCAGGGCCAGTGACCCATAGCTGACTGTTTGTATCAGGGCCAGTGACCCATAACTGACTGCTTGTACCAGGGCCAGTGACCCATAGCTGACTGCTTGTATCAGGGCCAGTGACCCATAGCTGACTGCTTGTATCAGGGCCAGTGGCCCATAGCTGACTGCTTGTATGAGGGTCAGTGACCCATAACTGACCATGTCTTTATTAGACCTCCAAGTGACTGTAATCATACAGCCTGGCTAAGAGATGTAGGACAGAAAAGGGAAGGCAAGCCCGGTCCCAACAAGGCCGTGCTGAAGTCAGATGTTTTGGCCGAAAGGCGCAGATATCGCAGCTTCGCTGTTAAGTTTGACACAACGTCACAAACTACTTGTTCCAGACGAAGTAAAAGAGGAAGAAGAAGAAGAAGAAAAAGGAAAGAATAACATTAATTGTTTTTATTGTTGTTGCGTTCGCCTTATTTCTCTAATCCCCAAGGCGGTGTACGTTGCACTGTGGTTTTTATTATGTGCCTGTCGGCCCAGTGCATCCGACTAGCATACATTTTACATAAGAGTCTGCTTCCTCCTGCATTTTCTAAGGGTTTGTTTCCCCGGGGTAACGGCCGGTGCTGTGATGGGGTTCGAACCCAGCACCTTCTGGTTGTGAGCCGTGTCACTTAACCACTAGCCCACGCCGTACCCTATTACATTTGTTTGGGTAAGTAGTAATATCAATCAATCAATCAAAACCCGTTAGGTCACTGCGGAGCATGTGTCCTCAGTCAACAACTTCAGAGTCTGCGTGTCTCCTACTATCTTCTCCAACATAGGCCATGACAGCACTGCTTTCCCCGTGTTAGATTCCAGTTCTCATCTCCGAATGTGTTCTGACCTGCTCCTACTCTTCCTACCACGTCAGTTCCAGTACAGTGCCTGTCTTGCAATGTTGTAAAGCTCTTTTTGTATAGTTTTGGCCAATCAAACGCCAGCGTTCCCTTGGGATATGTCTATATCATTCCACATTATGTGCCACATAATTTGATTTTACAGCGAGCAAACACTCACAGCATATACTCGCCGTTGAGCCAACGACATCTTCGATAGTTGGAGCATGCTCACCGCATCGAAGATGAAAGACTGCTAAAGGATATCCTCTATGGAGAGCTGGCGAGCAAGAACAATTCAGCGCCTCACGCTGTGTGTGTGCATGCGTGCGTGCGTGTGCGCGTGTGTGTGCGTGCGTGTGTGTGTGTGTGTGCGTGCGTGCATGGGTGGGTGGGTTGGGTCCGTCCGCCCGCCCGCACGCATGCATGCCCTTTTTCTATCAATACACCACTCATAAGCCTATTATATCCATAAACCACTCACTTATCAAAGATAAACTTATTTAGAAAGTAAAAATCACATGGAATAGGTAGTTAAGTTGCCAAATGGATTGAAAATTGGTTAACCGGAAGAAGGTAGAGAGTGGGCATAAATAAGGAGTACTCTGAGACGTGTGAAGTAAAAAGTGGAGTGCCACAGGGCTCAGTTTTGGGACAAATATTCTTTTTGATATATATAAAAAACGATTATACATTGATATCGGAACCATGATTGCAGAATTCGCTAATGACACAAAACTATGCAGTAGTGTCTCATCTAAAGCAGAAGGATATATTGACGTCGGATTTAGATAAAATGCTAGAATGTTCTGTGAGCTGGCAAGATAAATGTACAGTCATCCACATGGGTTGATTGAATATAGAACAGGCACAATTAATGCATTTAGGAATAGATTGGATACACATATCTTTTAAAGCAAGGAAATGTAAATGAAACTGGTTGTTTACAAACTCTGCATAGTCTTCTAAACCAGTATAAAAACGTTAAGTTATTATTTCCATATACACCCCTCATAACCCTATCCTATCCATACACCACTCATAGCCCTATCCTATCCACACACCACTCATAGCCCTATCCTATCCATACACCCCTCATAACCCTATCCTATCCATACACCCCTCATAACCCTATCCTATCCATACACCACTCATAGCCCTATCCTATCCATACACCCCTCATAACAATATCCTATCCATACACCCCTCATAACCTTATCATATCCATACACCACTCATAGCCTTATCCTATCCATAAACCACTCATGGCCCTATCCTATCCATACACCAATAGGGAAAATAATTACATACTGTAAGAAATGTTACCGGGTCCGTTTACACAGCTGTCATATTTGTCGTGCAAGCTACTAAAAAACAACTTTGGGAGTGGTCACTAGACACCTAATAACCAATCATAGATGTAAGGTAAGTGAGTTTTCAGCAAAAGACATAATTCTAAAATGTTATTGGATCGTTGAGATTGCGAACGCAGGTAAATACGAGGCGTGTTCAAATGAAACCGGACCAAACTGCAACAAGTAAACATACATACGATGCAAAAGATGACGTCATTTCTGGTTTAAACAGCACATACCAACCGTCAAGTTTTGCAAAATTTTTAAAGAAGGACCTGAGTTAACGAAAGATCTTCCGAGACCAGGTCAGACGCATTTTGTTGCGTTAACTCACGTCCTTCTTTAAACATCGTTGTCCGGTTCTTCACTGTTCTTTTCGACATAATTTTGTCACCATACACTGCCTGTATTCTGTGATGAATGTCAACTGGTGGACATCCTTCTGCTGTTAGCAACTGAATCACCGCCCTCTAACTCTGGACGGATTCCGTATCACAACCGCCTTGTTTTCAACGGTCTGCCGGTGACACTTTGAGTCGGAGGATACTGAAATTTTACGAACTTGACGGTTGGTATGTGCTGTTTACGCCAGAAGTGACGTCATCTTGCGCGTCGTACGTATGTTCACTTGTTGCAGTTTGGTCCGGTTTCATTTGAACACGCCTCGTAGGTCTTGGTTACTGTACATTGTAATGTGTACCGTTTCTTTTCTTTCATAAAGCAACAAATGTTGAATCATCAACAGGTCTCCGCCACAGATCCAGAGTGTGGTAGCAACTCGCCTGTCACTTATCGGATGGCTCAGATTCTGGCTCCACTGAAAGAGCTCAGGGTGGACTCCAGCTCAGGAGCTGTCTGTATCCAATCAGAACTGGACTACGAGACGACCAGGAGCTTCCAGTTTCAGGTTGAAGCATCGGATACAGGTGACTCATCTGTGTACTATTAGTTGGATGTGTGTCTTTCTTTCTTAAGTCTACGTGTGACTCATCTGTGTACTATCAGTTGGATGTGTATTATTATTTTTCTAAATTGATATGGGTGTTCGTTGGTGACTATTTCTGTATGTGTGTCATACCTTCCAAAGTATACATGTGAGTCAGATGGTCTAACCGTTTGATGTGTTATACCTTCTAAAGTCTACATGTGAGCCAGCTGTTCTAACAATTCGTTGTGTTATATCTTCCAAAGTCTATACGTGAGCCAGCTGTTCTAACAGTTCGTTGTGTTATACCTTCTAAAGTCTACACGTGAGCCAGCTGTTCTAACAATTCGTTGTGTTATACCTTATAAAGTCTACACGTGAGCCAGCTGTTCTAACAATTCGTTGTGTTATACCTTCTAAAGTCTACACGTGAGCCAGCTGTTCTAACAGTTCGTTGTGTTATACCTTCTAAAGTCTACACGTGAGCCAGCTGTTCTAACAATTCGTTGTGTTATACCTTCCAAAGTCTACACGTGAGCCAGCTGTTCTAACAGTTCGTTGTGTTATACCTTCTAAAGTCTACACGTGAGCCAGCTGTTCTAACAATTCGTTGTGTTATACCTTATAAAGTCTACACATGAGCCAGCTGTTCTAACAATTCGTTGTGTTATACCTTATAAAGTCTATACATGAGCCAGCTGTTCTAACAATTCGTTGTGTTATACCTTCTAAAGTCTACACGTGAGCCAGCTGTTCTAACAATTCGTTGTGTTATACCTTATAAAGTCTATACGTGAGCCAGCTGTTCTAACAATTCGTTGTGTTATACCTTCTAAAGTCTACACGTGAGCCAGCTGTTCTATCAATTCGTTGTGTTATACCTTCTAAAGTCTACAGGTGAGCCAGCTGTTCTATCAACTCGTTGTGCCATTCCTTCCAAAGTCTATCTTTCGTGTTAACGATCGATTCCTACCACAACACTCTATATTTGCAACATCTCTACTACATATATGATTGGCTTGTCTATTGAAGTACAATGCCAGCTCTTTGTTTACCGTTGTTTTAGACCTCTCTGTCCATCGATCTTTTCTGGTGTTACGAAAATTTCCAAACAATTATTTTAGAGTCTGCGTCCAGTGAGTGACTTGTGTCTTTCCTCTTTGTATTATATTCAGCAGAGATCTTTTAAAACTGTTGTCTAATAATAATAATATTACTAATAATAATAGTAATAGTAATAATAATAATAGTAATAGTAATAATAATAACAGCAATAATAATAGTAATAATAGCAAAAATAATAAAATTAATAATAATAACATTAATAATATTAGTACAATTTTAAAATTCAATTGCACTTGACACAAAACCGCCGGTTGAGTTGGCTGGGTCACAGTATGAGACATGAAAGTCTTCTACAGAAGATACTAGAGGGCAAGATTCAAGGGAAGAGAGAACCCGGGCCGACCAAGACTCGCCAGTACATCTCAGGCGTGCAGGGACATTCAAGTACCAACTTGTTCTGCAATGAAGAGAACTGCAGAGGATAGGGTCAAATGGAGAGACATACTCAGACAACCTTACAACCAGTCTCAGGACTGACCAGTCAGAGGATAGGGTCAAATGGAGAGACATACTCAGACAACCTTATAACCAGTCTTAGGACTGACCAACCAGAGGATAGGGTCAAATGGAGAGACATACTCAGACAACCTTACAACCAGTCTCAGGACTGACCAGTCAGAGGATAGGGTCAAATGGAGAGACATACTCAGACAACCTTACAACCAGTCTTAGGACTGACCAGTCATAGGATATGGTCAAATGGAGAGACATACTCAGACAACCTTATAACCAGTCTTAGGACTGACCAGTCAGAGGATAGGGTCAAATGGAGAGACATACTCAGACAACCTTACAACCAGTCTTAGGACTGACCAGTCAGAGGATATGGTCAAATGGAGAGACATACTCAGACAACCTTATAACTAGTCTTAGGACTGACCAACCAGAGGATAGGGTCAAATGGAGAGACATACTCAGACAACCTTACAACCAGTCTCAGGACTGACCAGTCAGAGGATAGGGTCAAATGGAGAGACATACTCAGACAACCTTACAACCAGTCTCAGGACTGACCAGTCAGAGGATAGGGTCAAATGGAGAGACATACTCAGACAACCTTACAACCAGTCTTAGGACTGACCAGTCAGAGGATATGGTCAAATGGAGAGACATACTCAGACAACCTTATAACTAGTCTTAGGACTGACCAACCAGAGGATAGGGTCAAATGGAGAGACATACTCAGACAACCTTACAACCAGTCTCAGGAATGACCAGTCAGAGGATAGGGTCAAATGGAGAGACATACTCAGACAACCTTACAACCAGTCTTAGGACTGACCAGTCAGAGGATATGGTCAAATGGAGAGACATACTCAGACAACCTTACAACCAGTCTCAGGACTGACCAGTCAGAGGATAGGGTCAAATGGAGAGACATACTCAGACAGCCTTACAACCAGTCTTAGGACTGACCAGTCAGAGGATATGGTCAAATGGAGAGACATACTTAGACAACGTTATAACTAGTCTTAGGACTGACCAACCAGAGGATAGGGTCAAATGGAGAGACATACTCAGACAACCTTACAACCAGTCTCAGGACTGACCAGTCAGAGGATAGGGTCAAATGGAGAGACATACTCAGACAGCCTTACAACCAGTCTTAGGACTGACCAGTCAGAGGATATGGTCAAATGGAGAGACATACTTAGACAACCTTATAACTAGTCTTAGGACTGACCAACCAGAGGATAGGGTCAAATGGAGAGACATACTCAGACAACCTTACAACCAGTCTCAGGACTGACCAGTCAGAGGATAGGGTCAAATGGAGAGACATACTCAGACAACTTTACAACCAGTCTCTGGACTGACCAGTTAGAGGATAGGGTCAAATGGAGAGACATGCTCAGACAACCTTACAACCATACTTAGTACTGACCAACCAGGATGATTGAAATACCAATTATGATACTAATAATAGTTTTAATAATTAAATTAGTAATAAAAATACAATGATAGTAATATTAATTAATAATAATAATACTATAAATAATAATAGACAGAAAAGAATTATAAAAATACATATCCACCGATCAAGACTATAACATTGCGTAGTAAGAGGAGGCCCAAGAAATCGATGGATTGTTAGTGTTACAGAAACACTTACTGAAATATGAATTGGAATTAACAGCGACTACATGTCTGACATGTGAAATAAGATTGAATCTTCCTGCGACGCCAGACAACATAAATGTATAAATGAGATGAGAGAACAATATTAGAATGATAGAAGAGAAAAGGGACCTGAGGATTATACAACGCCAACGTTGAAAACAACGAACACCAACCTTTGCACCAAGCCTCAAAAGCAGACGCATTAAGCGAGGACGGTCATGTATGACAGAGGCAGAAGACTCCCTGATGAGGGTCTACGCATTGGAAGAAGTGGGAAGAGGTAGTGAATGGGCAGAAGTGGGCAACGAGAGCCCCCTGGCATGGGTGGAGATACAACTGAGCAGAGAGTGTCACGAGTGGGGTGGCACTAGGACAGAAGCTTCAATACAGGAGCTGATCCAGCAACACTCAGGACAACAGGAGAGTCGTGAGTGGGGCGGCACTAGGACAGAAGCTTCAATAGAGGGAGAATGAGAAACGGCTACCACATCCAAGGAAGGCAGCAGGCGCGCAACTTACCCACTCCCGGCACGTGGAGGTAGTGACGAAAAATAACAATACGGGGCTCTTTCGGGGCCCCGTAATTGGAATGAGTACACTTTAAACCCTTAAACGAGGATCTATTGGAGGGCAAGTCTGGTGCCAGCAGCCGCAGTAATTCCAGCTCCAATAGCGTATATTAAAGTTGTTGCAGTTAAAAAGCTCGTAGTTGGATCTCAGGCGCAGGCGGGCAGTCCGGCTCGCGCCGGTTCACTGCCCGTTGTCTCCTGCCCTACCGTCTGCCGGCTCTCTCCCACGGGTGCTCTTCGCTGAGCGTCCTGGGTGGCCGGCGCGTTTACTTTGAAAAAATTAGAGTGTTCAAAGCAGGCCTCGGCTGCCTGAATAATGGTGCATGGAATAATGGAATAGGACCTCGGTTCTATTTTGTTGGTTTTCGGAACTGGAGGTAATGATTAACAGGGACAAACCGGGGCATTCGTATTGCAGCGTTAGAGGTGAAATTCTTGGATCGCCGCAAGACGAGCTACTGCGAAAGCATTTGTCAAGAATGTTTTCATTAATCAAGAACGAAAGTCAGAGGCGTGAAGACGATCAGATACCGTCGTAGTTCTGACCGTAAACGATGCCGACTAGCGATCCGCAGGAGTTGCTTCGATGACTCTGCGGGCAGCTTCCGGGAAACCAAAGTGTTTGGATTTCCGGGGGAAGTATGGTTGCAAAGCTGAAACTTAAAGGAATTGACGGAAGGGCACCACCTGGAGTGGAGCCTGCGGCTTAATTTGACTCAACACGGCACACACTGAAATGACTGACATGCCGAGACCACTTTCGTTGGGTCTAGTATGGAACGGGTGCTGGATTTAGACCCTCGGAAATCTGGGGTTATGCCCTCTGGGGCTCGGTTGGTCTGCATTCAATGTTTGATAAAGGAATTGACGGAAGGGCACTATCATGAGTGGAACCTGCGGCTTAAATTGACTTAACACGCAAATACTGTAGAATGACTGTCAAATCGAGAGCACCTTCGTGAGGTCTAATAGTGAACATGTGCTGGTATTAGACCCACGGAAGACAGGTCAGTCTCTTAACCCCCTAAAGAAGCTTCAATACAGGATCTGCTCCAGCAACACTCAGGACCACAAGAGAGTGGGGCGGCACTAGGACAGAAGCTTCAATACAGGATCTGATCCTGCAATACTCAGGACCACAAGAGAGTCGTGAGTGGGGCGGCACTAGGACAGAAGCTTAAATACAGGATCTGATCCAGCAATACTCAGAACCACAAGAGAGTGGGGCGGCACTAGGACAGAAGCTTCAATACAGGATCTGATCCAGCAATACTCAGAACCACAAGAGAGTGGGGCGGCACTAGGACAGAAGCTTCAATACAGGATCTGATCCAGCAATACTCAGAACCACAAGAGAGTGGGGCGGCACTAGGACAGAAGCTTCAATACAGGATCTGCTCCAGCAATACTCAGGACCACAAGAGAGTCGTGAGTGGGGCGGCACTAGGACAGAAGCTTCAATACATGATCTGATCTAGCAACACTCAGGACCACAGGACTTAATTCTGTACACAGATGGCTCCGCCGGCAGAGGTGCAAACAAGTGCGGTTGGGGTTTCGTCGGATACCAAAATTGCAAGGAGGTGATGGAGAAATCAGCTGCCTGCTCCGCTGTCACATCGAGTATGATGATGGAGGTTGAGACGGTAACAGCGGCCCGGACTTGGTTGGTGACGCGACCGGTGACACACGCAGTGATACTGTCACATTCACAGGGCATGCTCCGTAAGATAGAACGGTGCATGATAAGAAGGGAGTCGGCCTCTCTTCTGAACAACTCTGATTGACAAGGTGTCACGTGGATCTACTGCCCGGGACATGCAGGCGTCTGGGGCAACGAAAGAGCTGGTGCAGTGATGGGACGCGCGGTGATGACTAGAGACAGGGTTGAGTTGATAAGGACAGTCATGGACAGTCTACAGAATGATGAAGAGATAGAGGGTCGCGAAAATGCATATGTGCAAAGGATTATATATTTCGGAGTGACTAAGGGAAAAAGCAGAATGTGTGTTCTGTCTGGAAAGAACCGAAAAAAACGAAATCAACACCTGACTGGGACTCTGAGTAGATATACGCTTGGGCTGGCTACTTGGTCGGAGAACGGAGCACTTATGGGAATGTCCCCTTGTGTGATGATGTTGGTTCCTAGAATCAAGAATCGAGGTAAAGTGAGTGAGCAAGTTCAGGTAGCAGTGAAAAGGGCAAATGCAATGTTAGGTATGATAACAATACATATTAAACATAGGAGCAAGGAAGTGATAGTCCAACTGTATAAAGCATTAGTTAGACCTAGATTGGAGTATTGTGTACAGGTGGGGAGTCCTTATCGTAAGAGGAGATATAAACATGCTGGTAAGGATCCAAAAAGAGCGACAAAGATGATAGTAGGATTCCAGAATTACAGTTACGAGGAAAGATTAAGAAAAATCAGCCTACAGTGTCAAGAAAAGAGACGAATTCGAGGTGACTTAATACAGGTTTAAAAGATAATAAAAGGAATGGATATAAATTAGACTATAACAGGTATTTCAAAATACAACCACCTACAAGTACAAGAGGGCATAGCTACAAATTAACTAAAAAAGGTATAGATTAGATATTAGGAAATATTTTTTTGGTCAGAAAGTGGTGAATGTTTGGAATGCGATGCCACATGAAGTAGTGGAGGCAGGGACAAGTAATGCATTTAAGAATAAATTGGATCCGCATTGCTTTTAGAGCAAGATAATGCAAATGAAACTGGTTGTATATATACTCTGCAGAGACTTCTAAACCAGTATACAGACGTCAAGTTAAGTTAAGTTAATGAATAACTATTCTGTTACTGCAAATAATTCCCCTGTTTGTTTATTCAAACAACGTGCATGAAGCTAAATAAAACATTTCTGAATACCAAGCCAAACTTCATCCACATCACGTGTTTCATCGCATTAACAATACCCACATTCCCACATCGCCTTCCACAACTTTGGCATCAAGCATAGACTTCCCAGCAGGACAGGCAAATCTTGTCAGAATGTACCGCTTATCTGCCCCTAATCTAAACTGTCTTTGACAAGACGCTTGGCAAATGTCTGCCATGTTTGTTCGTTTGACATTATCTTATCGTTTGTGTTTTGAAAAGCGGGCACTTCTTCTTCTTCGTATTTATCCAGATTGCCTGCGATTGGCAGAGTGATTGGAGTGCTCGTCTTTCAAAGGAAAGTGCTGTGTTCATGACGCGCCAGGGCAAGTTGCCAGTTTTCAGCCTCTTCTTTGTTTGTACAATTTTTTAAAGAGCAAGATATGTTTTACCGCATTTGACAGCTGGTCTGCGGTGTTGCACATGTTGGCCAAGCACATCCGCGTTGGGCGAGTCTTCTTTGTTCCTCCTAACTGCCCCACTCCTTCTTTTGTCTGTCACCACTCTACTTGCGATGCAGCAGGGGGCTTTAAGTCAGTGTTTTAGGGAGAGGAGACCAACGTCTGGTCAGGCAAAACATGTTGATCATACAAGGTTAGTCAGGGTCAGAACCCTGACAGTCTCGAGAGGTGGCACGAATTGGTGCAGGCCCCAGCGATGGAGCTTCGGGAGGAACCAGCTCCTGGACATCATCTACCATACACAACGTGGAAGTCGCTGAACAGACTTCCAATTGGTGTATCACGGTGCAAGAGGACTATGACGCGATGGGGATACACAGATGATGACACACGTGATTGCGGAGCTATACAGGACCCAGACCACCTGATGACCTGCTCCAACCTCCAGGAAACATGCAATAGGCGCGACATGCTGGAGGCAAATGACAAGGCGATCTATGTCGCTGAATACTGGATGCAAGATATATAACGTGGTCCTTGGACACGGAAAAGAGAAAATAAAAGAAATAGTCAGTCAGGTAAAAATACTTATCAAGACCCCGACCTGACTTCCATGCACATGGCCAGACACCACACAGGTCTCCAGACTAAGAGCATGACATTGCAAACTCAAGGTCCACATAATGGGTCTTAGAGACACTGGCACGTACGATTGCGGAGCACACAAGCAAACGCCAGAACATATCCTGCAGTACGGTTCCACTCATGCAGACCAGAGGCAGTCTGGCCTAGGGAAGCGACCAAGCTCCAAAAGCTGTGGCGGACAGGCGAAGACTTGAAACCTAGTCTCCTTTGGGATCCTGCCCCGACTAGAAGCATAGTATCGGTTGCTCGAATAATAATAATAAGAATTGCCATTCAGTTCATCCTGGAGACAGACGGATTCATGTCATTCTCGCTCACGAGGTGTGGATCAACGTGATCAGTAGTGAGCGACACGCAAATGCAGCGAAGCATAGCACAACAGCAGGAAGACCCAGGTTCACCTTCATCAGCAGGCCCGGAATGTGAGAAAAGCTAATGTAACCCGCCATTTAAAACCCCTTTATGGAGCTCCCAAAATAGTAACCTAACTCATCCTGAGCATCCATCATCCTGGACATCCATTATCCTGAGCATCCATCATCCTGGACATCCATTATCCTGAGCATCCATCATCCTGGACATCCATCATCCTGGACATCCATTATCCTGAGCATCCATCATCCTGGACATCCATCATCCTAGACATCCATCATCCTGGACATCCATCATCCTGGACATCCATCATCCTGGACATCCATCATCCTGGACATCCATCATCCTGGACATCCACCATCCTGGACATTTATCATCCTGGACATCCACCATCCTGGACATTCATCATCCTGAGCATTCATCAACAATAATTTATTACAAGAATCGACACATATGGTTCACTGTTAACTCACACTAGTCGACGGACACTTGTTTTCACGGAATCGTGTCGTTGTTTTCCATTTGGACTGGTCAATTCGTTCGTTTTTTGTGTTTTCTTCTTTCCGATTATTCTGTTCTGGACATCGGCTATGTGAATTAGCTCTACGATTAAGCCGGTGTCGTATTTTCACGGTATATTGCACCCGGCTGAACTTCAGGAGATTGCCGCCCTTCGCCCCAACTGCAGACAACGTCGGTTTTGGTGTGACTGAAATTTAGACTCGACTATAATGGACAAGAACACGGCCCGGGAGATATGCCCGTACAACCTCTAGCGGTTATGGAAAAGGCACGACACAACGATATATGTCATCCTTCCTCCGCTGTTTGCCAGATACCTGTTTACAGGAAAGGCTTCGGGAGTAAACCCTGATGAAAAATCTGCATCCTGTGCTATCTCCAGTATCCTCGATAAAAATCTTACCACTGACCAAAGGTAGCTCAGGACTAGAGAGTGAGGTTGCCAAAGGCGCCGTTTCTTCCTCACTTTAATCCAAATCACAGCGGAAGTCACCAATTTCAGCGGACACAGCAAGAGTTAGAGACTGTCCAGACGGCTGGACAAAGAGAGTGGTCTTCATTACATGTGATGGACGAACATCATGGATACAGCAAGACTGTCTACACGGCTCAATAAAGAGAGTGGTCCACATCACATGTGATGGACGAACATCATGGACACCGCAAGAGAAAAGACTGTCCACACGGCTGGACAAAGAGAGTGGTCTTCATCACATGTGATGGACGAACATCATACTGCTTTCGGGTCAATTTCATTTTAGAACGCTAGAGACTCGCACCTTTTCCCTTCTGCTAGTAGGGTCAGGATGGCGTACGTGCCTCGTCTACGTAGAGCAAAGGGTCGATCAACAAGTTCAACTGCCCAAATGGACCTAACATTTTGTTTATTCAAGCTTAAACAAAAATAAAATAACATTACAGAATTTGCGACTAGAGGAGGCGCAGACAGCGGCCGCTGACAGCGATGGATGGCGTGGGGTTGTGAGGATGTCTTCATGTGCGCCCCAACGACCTCACCTATTTACGGGATGATCTGAGCTGACCTTACACAAAATAATGTGTAGCCTAGTCGACAATGCGCTGGCTTGCTAAGACTGGGATTACACCGAGCCAGGGTTCGAAATCACGGACGGAAAAAACGAAAATCCGAGCGTGGTTCATTCCTGGTATGACCACTCCTCCAGTCGACCCAGCTGTAAATGGGTACCTGATGTATGAGTTGGGAAGGTATGAACCGCAGAGAAGAGAACTGGCCACACCACCTCACATAGGCTGCGGCTTAGAGAGTTATCTTCATCTCCGACGGTAGAGGATAGCGTGGCCTACTGGTTAAGTGGCACGGCTCACAACCAGAAGATCTGGGTTTGATCCCTATCACAGCGACGGTCGTTACCCCGGGAAGCAAACCCTTAGAAAATGCAGGAGGAAGCAGACCCTTACATAAAATGCATGCTGAAGTCGGATGTACTGGGCCGACAGGCGCAAAATAAAAACCACAGTGCAACGCACACAGCCTTAGGGTTTAGAGAAATAAGGCGAACGAAAAAAAAATATACCCGATTGCAAATATTGCATGGGACACATCTTTACCTTTACCTTTCAACGAAATGATAAAAGTATATGCCATTTAATATATTATTTCACATCGACCGAGTTGTTCAAATAAAATGAACGCCAGTAATATTTGTTTCTTTAAAAACTATCGAACCAGCAGTGAAAAGCTGAAATAGGTAGTTTGAGAAATGAAGGAATGTGAAAAATTGCAAAGGATTTTAAAATTGCAGACGTGTAAGCGATACAAATGTTGCTACCTTTTTACAAAGACCTACCATTGTGAACAAGGATTTTCTATCTCGGTTAGCTTGAAAACAAAGTACAGAAATGGGTTCCTCCCGGAAAACATAACTCAAGTTGTTCTGATTTTTAAAAAAATAATAAAAAGATCCATCATAGAGATGTTCTTTTATCAAAAATGAAACGGCACAATTTTTCCAAAACCTGAAATGTATGTGTTTTCAATGAGATTATTCAGTCTTTTTATGTATTCCCGTTGTATATCTGATATGCTTATTAAAGCTTGTGAGGGGATGTTTAAAAGTTTTCTATTATTTCTGTACTTTGAAAGAAGTGTATTCTTCATTTGTTTTGATAAACCTTGAAGTATGTCTCTCTATCTCTTTCTGTCTCTCTCTGTCTCTTTTTCTCTCTCATATTGCGTGTCTTCTCTCTCTCATATTGCGTGTCTTCTCTCTCTCATATTGCGTGTCTTCTCTCTCTCTCATATTGCGTGTCTTCTCTCTCTCATATTGCGTGTCTTCTCTCTCTCATATTGCGTGTCTTCTCTCTCTCTCATATTGCGTGTCTTCTCTCTCTCATATTGCGTGTCTTCTCTCTCTCTCATGTTGCGTGTCTTCTCTCTCTCTCATATTGCGTGTCTTCTCTCTCTCTCATATTACGTGTCTTCTCTCTCTCATATTGCGTGTCTTCTCTCTCTCATATTGCGTGTCTTCTCTCTCTCTCATATTGCGTGTCTTCTCTCTCTCTCTCATATTGCGTGTCTTCTCTCTCTCTCATATTGCGTGTCTTCTCTCTCTCTCATATTGCGTGTCTTCTCTCTCTCATATTGCGTGTCTTCTCTCTCTCATATTGCGTGTCTTCTCTCTCTCTCTCATATTGCGTGTCTTCTCTCTCTCTCATATTGTGTGTCTTCTCTCTCTCTCATATTGCGTGTCTTCTCTCTCTTTCATATTGCGTGTCTTCTCTCTCTCATATTGCGTGTCTTCTCTCTCTCTCACATTTCGTGTCTTCTCTCTCTCTCATATTGCGTGTCTTCTCTCTCTCATATTGCGTGTCTTCTCTCTCTCTCACATTGCGTGTCTTCTCTCTCTCTCTCATATTTCGTGTCTTCTCTCTCTCATATTGCGTGTCTTCTCTCTCTCTCATATTGCGTGTCTTCTCTCTCTCATATTGCGTGTTTTCTCTCTCTCTCGTATTGCGTGTCTTCTCTCTCTCATATTGCGTGTCTTCTCTCTCTCTCATATTGCGTGTCTTCTCTCTCTCATATTGCGTGTCTTCTCTCTCTCATGTTGCGTGTTCTCTCTCTCATGTTGCGTGTTTTCTCTCTCTCTCATATTGCGTGTCTTCTCTCTCTCTCATATTGCGTGTCTTCTCTCTCTCTCTCATATTGCGTGTCTTCTCTCTCTCTCATATTGCGTGTCTTCTCTCTCTCATGTTGCGTGTTATCTCTCTCATGTTGCGTGTCTTCTCTCTCTCTCATATTGCGTGTCTTCTCTCTCTCTCATATTGCGTGTCTTCTCTCTCTCATATTGCGTGTCTTCTCTCTCTCATATCGCGTGTCGTCGGGGGCGGGGGGCGCAGAGATATCTTCCTCCTACGCTGTCAGATGTCGACTTGAATTTGTTCAAAGAAAACAGCGGTCGCCCTGAGAATGTCGACACTGCCATAGAGCTTGTCTAGTGTTGGCACTGGTGATGGCCACATGTGCTTCCTTTGGTCCTTGTATGTCGAGCAATTTTGCAGACGGTGTTTATAGGTTATTTTCCTAGTACCACAGATACATTCGTCAGTAGCACAAATCTCCGTTTATTGAATAGATGGCATCTCAGTCTGTTGTGGCCTGTGCGAAGTCGGAAGACCTTAGTCTGCTCTCTTCTGTTCAACTGGTAGTACGCATCATTTATTGTGAATCCAGTTCGCTCTGTTTCCCATGTGTCCATGTATCTGGCCCTAATAAACCTTTTGGGCTCTTCATAGGTCACACTAGAATCTGGTAGATACCAACCATTTGACTCCAGAGCTGGTGGATTGGCGTCTGTGGGGCTGGTGGATTGGCGTTTGTGGGGCTGGTGGATTTGTGTCTGTGGGGCTGGTGGATTTGTGTCTGTGGGGCTGGTGGATTTGTGTCTGTGGGGCTGGTGGATTTATGTCTGGGGAGCTTGTGAATTGCCTTTCAGCCACAACTGACTAGGATGATGCGCCCTTAGAGCAGTAACTCTCGACTGAGTTTTTAGTATTTATTTCCTTGCTGAGTTGTCTGTTCATTTCCACGTGGCCGGGAACTCCTTTTTGTCCAGGTCAAGGTGGCTCTATTTGGGGTCCATCTCGCTTACATTGTTCTCCAGCTTCGTCTCACCATGATGTCTGACACATGTCCAGTGCCTTCATGTCTCTTTCACACACATCTTTGAACCGGTTCTGTTTCTTCTGCCGCTGCACTTTCTCTTTATTTTATTGTGTTCCTCTTTATCTTTGTTATATTTTAACCTTTCTTTCATGTTTATCTTTCTCGTCGTAATCATCGGTCTTCTTCTCTCTTACCCGATTTCTCTCTACCTTTTCATTCCTTTCACTCTTCCTCTCTCTGTTCTATCATCTCTCACTCTCTATGTGTCGGGTTTTCTTTCTTTTCGTAGTTCTTATTTGTATCTCTCATTATTAATCGCAATTCTCACTACCTGTCTCTCCTCCCCCCGCTCCCCCACCGCCCTCTCACTCTCTCTCTCTCTCTCTCTCTCTCTCTCTTGCAAGTTACATAGCACAGTGAAGCGTAATAAGAACTGGAATGCAATATCTTTCTCCGTCTCTCTCTCTGTGTGTGTCTCTCTCTCTCTCTCTTGCAAGTTACATAACACAGAGCAGCGTAATGGGAACTGAGATGCAATCTCTTTCGCAGTCTGTCTCTCTCTCTCTCTCTCTCTCTCTCTCTCTCTCTCTCTGTCTCCCACTACTTTATTCCTACTATTTTCTACCTCTATCGTTCACGATTCCACTAGACACTTCCAAGGTTGATACGTCTATCCTCGAAATGTTCTGTTCTGACTTTTTATTTCTAATTGATGTCATAGAGCCGAAGCGTTTTCCTTTCTCTCACTCTCTCTATTCTTCCTGTTGCCATCAGCCAGCTGTCCGTAAAGAATGTCCTTGGGGATGCGACAGACTTCCATGCAGCGAACATGATCAAGTAATTGTACACCTAGGTTAAAGAAGGTCACCGATTCAAACAGCTTATGGCGGGCTACATAGCGTTATGTACACAATTTGCCTGATTGCGCATCAGAAATACAAATACCAAATATTAGCTATAACAACACAGATATGGATTTATATCAAACTGTTCATAATATGTTCCCCACGGAGCACTGGGTAGCACAGTGGCAAGTAGCTTTATTCTCGCGGAAAAGGTTCTTGTTCATTGCCAGCATTCCGCACGTTTAAAGAGACCCAGCTGAACATTAGGATATGGCTCACTTTGATGAAGAAAAGGCATCGGGGAAGGGAATTGGTCGTCACATCTTAGAAAGCTGAAGTCTAGTGCAGTGGTGTCTCTAACACTTCATCCCTATCAGCAGTGTCTGCTGTTAGGCTACGCGAGACATACAGATAGTTAGTTGCCCATCGCATGCGAGGCTGGCGACATCAGCAGACGGTTTTGTCTTGATGTTGTAACTGGCGCTGTATAAGGATTATAGTGAGAAAGAAACTGCGCTGGTCATCAACCTCACTCTCTGGTCCCGAGCTACATTGAGCCAGTGGCAAGACATAAGTCAAAACGACTGGAGGTAATTCAGGATGCAGGCACTCTGGCCCCACCTCCTCTGAGACCAGGGGTCGCTTGAAACATGCAGTGCTCGAACCCACGTCATTTCCTTTAATCGCTTTGAGAGGTGAGTGCCTTACCTCTCAACCACAGCGACCCTCAAGATATAGATAGACATACATCACACTGACAGCCAGACAGGTAGATACAGATAGACAGACAAAAAGACATCACACAGATACGCAGATACATAGACAGGCAGACAGATAAATAGATATACAGACAGATAAATAGATATACAGACAGACAGACAGACAGACAGACAGACAGACAGACAGATAGATAGATAGATAGATAGATAGATAGATAGATAGATAGATAGATAGATAGATAGATAGATAGAGAGAGAGAGAGAAGAGCTGTCATTCGAGCTCCCATTCAGCTGCACTGCGCCATGCAACGTGTGTGAGAAAGATAGAGAGAGAGAGAAAGAACTCCCAATCAGCTGCACTGCGCCATGCAACTTGTGTGTGTGTGAGAGGGAGAGAGAGAGAGAGAAAGAAAAAACTCCCATTCAACTGCACTGCGCCATGTAACTTGCTGTTCAAATTGTTTGTAACAAAAATTGTATCAAAAACATTATATGGAATTGAATTTTTGTTTAAATAGACAAGAAAACATTTGAACAGGTAAAGAGCTTATATCTTGTCTTGGAAATAAATTAACCGAGGATGGATGGTGCAACATGGAAATCAAGACGAGCATAGGGGTGACCAAATCTATGATCACCAACATGAGTCATATATTGACATCCACCAACATGAGTCATATATTAACATCCACCAACATGAGTCATATATTGACATCCACCAACATGAGTCATATATTGACATCCACCAACATGAGTCATATATTAACATCCACCAACATGAGTCATATATTGACATCCACCAACATGAGTCATATATTGACATCCACCAACATGAGTCATATATTAACATCCACCAACATGAGTCATATATTGACATCCACCAACATGAGTCATATATTGACATACGAACCAGTAACTCACTCGTTAAAAATGTTAGTGATCAAGTGTCATGTATACTCGTCTTTTTATCGTATAGCGAATAAACATGGACAATGAATACATGATTGAGGATGAGAATTGATACTTTTGAAGCATAGACATACAGAAGTGTGGGGAAAGAAAAGAAAACAAATTTGTAAAATTCGTGGAGAAATTAGCATATCATCATGTAACATGTCCTTTGCAAAACGTCGCTCTCACCGGTCGATCTGTAAGACTCGATCTCTAGCCAGAACGTGGCTCTCACAACAGCCGATCTGTCAGATTCGATCTTTAGCCAGAACGTCGCTCTCACAACATCCGATCTGTAAGACTCGATCTCTAGCCAGATCGTGGCTCTCACAACAGCCGATCTGTAAGACTCGATCTCTAGCCAGAACGTGGCTCTCACAACAGCCGATCTGTAAGACTCGATCTCTAGCCAGAACGTGGCTCTCGCCGGACGATCTGTAAGACTCTCGATCTCTAGTCAGAACGTCGCTCTCACAACATCCGATCTGTAAGACGCTCGATCTCTAGCCAGAACGTCGCTCTCACAACAGCTGATCTGTAAGACTCGATCTCTAGCCAGAACGTGGCTTTCACAACATCCGATCTGTAAGACTCGATCTTTAGCCAGAACATCGCTCTCACAACAGCCGATCTGTAAGACTCGATCTTTAGCCAGAACGGGGCTCTCACAACAGCCGATCTGTAAGACTCTCGATCTCTGACCAGAACTCCCGCCTCTGTCGCTGTCATCTTCATGACCTGCGTGATGTCTTGGTGTCCATCTTTTCCTCGGTCTGCCTCTGCCCTGCGTTCCAGGCACCGTACTCTCCAATATCGCCCTCTCCAGGCCATTATGACGTTTGATGTAGCCCAAATATTTTAGCTTTCTGGACAAGATATTCATTACTAACTAATTTTCCTCGATATCCAGTTCTTGTAGGATATCTAGATTATTATTTTCACTATCCATGGCACTTGGAGCACCCTTGTATATAGTGTATATAGCATTTTAGTTAAAACGAGGCAATATAGAGAGAATTAATGCACAAAATCAGTCAGGCAGTCAAGATATTTTGGTCACATCAAAAGGGTTGCTTAAAAATACTACTGGAAAGACGAGTAGACGACGAAGGGGCTAGAGATTGTAAACAGTGATATAAGTAAGAGGATAACACCACAAGAAGGACAAGTCTGACATATATGTTTTTTCCGTTCGCCATTTTTCTCCATTCCCCAATGCGGTGTGCGTTGCATTATGTTTTTATTTTGTGCCTGTCGTCCCAGTGCATTCGACTTCTGCATGCATTTTATGTAATGGTCTGCATCCTCCTGAATTTTCTAAGGGTTTCCTTACCCGGAGTAATGGCCGGTACTGTGATGGGGAGCAAACCCATCACATTCCATTATTGAGCTGCTTCACTTAGCCACTAGTCCACACTATCCCCCTACAGATTATACCATCAAGGAAACAGAGGACGTTGAAGATCTGTTGCAGCGGACCTTCGATGTAAAGCTGGTATTTGACCTGAATTGAATGTCCATGTCTCGCACCCATATGTCACAACATGGATAACACATCTACTAATTAGTTAGACCTTCATCCTCTTTCTGGTGCCCTGTCACTCGTCTTGTATCTGCATTAGTTCAACATAACTTCTTTATACTGGTTAAGAAGTCTCTGCAGAGTCTGTATACAACTAGTTTCTATCACGTGATATAAAATTATCAATGCGCATCCAATCTATTATTGAATGCATTCATTGACCCTTCCTTCACTACAGTTTCCATGTGGTAATTGCAAACTTTTGGTTGATTTATACAGAAGTCTCCAGAGTTTTGTTGAATCCTGGTATTCAAACAGGCATGTTAATGTCTGTTGCCAGGTAGCCGAAGGTTATCAGCTATCCGTAGTAGGTATTTAAGCTTCCTGCGGCTTGCTAGACCTGGGGAAAGGTACAAATAATTTGAGTAGATTTTGAACTAAAATTTTTTTAAATTTTGCACAGGCAGTGGCCGTTAAGCCTATTCTTTTAGATTTCTAACGGCCAGGGAATTTTTTTAATGCTTGACACTGAACACGGGAGTCCGATTTCACTACCCAGAGGTCAGGGCAATTTTTACCAGAAGATTCACATACAAAAAACATAAGTCTTCACCATGATTTGAACCGTGACCTCCCACACTGAACACACACACACACACCCCGGGACCCCCCCCCCCCCCCCCACCCCCCCCCCCCCCCCCCCCCCCCGAGTTTTTGATTGTAGATTCTAAATACTCACATTTCCCACACATCTTCTGTTTTCACATCCATGATAATTATTGATTTTTTTTATGTGGGAGATATAGTCCATAAAATCGATAAAACTAAATATTGAACTCCTAACATTTCTCATTGACCATATCCTCAGGTGGCCTGTCCACACAAGCAGTTGTCCAGGTTGAGGTTACAGACGTTAACGACAACCACCCAAGATTTGAACCCAGGGAATATCCAATCAATGTGTTGTCTGGTGTAGAGCCCGGCCAGCTAGTCACAGTACAGTCCAGGGATGCAGACAGTGGGCTGTATGGAACTGTCTCGTACTCCATTGTTGAAGGAAATGATAAGGGTTATTTTCATATCAACCCTGATACAGGTGAGACAGTAACAAGTTATTGGTAATTAGGATAACATCAGAGCAATGGCGGGTTTCAGTTTCTTTCTGTTTCTTCTTCTTTATTGTTCGTTCTCAATCTGTCGCTACCAAGCTCTGGAAAGACCTTTGCGCGTAACAAGATATAATCCAGAGAACAAAATGCGTTGTATCGTAGTTTACAGCTTGACTGTGATATTTGCAGCGTTCGGTTCGACACATCCGACTTCAGCGTGGCATTTTTGGGTACTGGGTTAGCCTTCCCTCGTTGGTCTTTTCTCCTTAGCCAGTCTGCCTGTTGCAGCCTGTTATCTAGGATCACCACGTGGAGGTGGAGAAGAGTCTTGAGAGCTCTGGTTCGCTGGCCCTGACACTAGCAGTTAGTTATGGATCGCTGGCTGCTACGGCTCATGCACTGTTCATCATCTTATCCAGGATAACCACGTGGAGGTGGAGAAGAGTCTTGGCAGCTCTGGTTCACAGGCCCTGACACTAGCAGTTAGTTCTGGATTGCTGGCCCTGAGATTAGCAGTTAGTTCTGGATCACTGGCTGCTACGGCTCATGCACTATTCAGCATCTTGATCCCATTTGCTTTCTGCATTTTGATGGACTAATTAGTCAATTGTTACCTGGTGGAAGATGCAGTTATTTGTACAGACAAGATGGAACATTGAGAGGGGGGGGGGGGGGGGGGGGGTGCGGCACTCACTGCAAAGAACGGCGGTTGATAGAGCACAGTGACAGCAACACGGTACCCCAGAGAGAAGAAACGACTACGGAGATGATCACCAACACGTTGGTCCGATTCTCTTGCATCCCGCAACAACTCTCACGATGCCATAGATGGGCGACTCATTATCCGTTGGTCCACCATGGCCCAAGATAGAGACCGTTGGAAGAAAGGTTGGGACCCGCAACGGTGTAATTACCGCTGAAGAACGTTCGTCCAGTGATCCAGTTAGCAGTAATTAGTGACTATTCGCAATGATTATGGATGTATATGGATGTGAATTGTTGTTTCCAGTTTCTATTCCGCACCAATGTTCACTAAAACAACAATATATGTTAAATATCGTGTCTCGTTAGTACTAACTGTCAAGATATATGCGGTTGTGTACTTTCTTTTCCAAAAATTCATGACATCACCGGAGTGGTCATCGCTGAACATAGAGAGATATGCGTGACATTCTCAGAACATATTCTGCATATGAATTTTGGTCACGAATTGTTGATATCTAGTGCTTCCATTGAAGAGGAATAATGAGAAATAATGGAGAACGAAAGTGCAATAATAAATTATTTTCAAGTTTGTGTCTCATGCAGGTTTTTTTAAATAGCCATTTGTGACTTATTTATTGACTTGCCATGGAATGAGACATGTATTAGTTGCCCATTGTTTTTGACTCTTGGTCACAGGTGCTGTCTCTTTAAAGAAGGCTCTACCAGAATCCGAGGGTGTTTTCAGTCTGAGAATCCTGGCAACAGATGGTGGAGGGATGACTTCTTCAGACCTGGCCCTAGTGACAGTTAGTGTGGTCAGTGGATTAATCCATCCACCAATTTTTACTCCTACCATTTACAACTTTACAGTCAGCGAGGATGCTGGACTTGGTCAGATTGTAGGACAAGTGCAGGCCAGCCTCGACGACACAGGTAGAAATATGGGTAAGTTTTATGTTCTTATCAAATAACGCAGGTAGAAATATGGGTACGTTTTATGTTCTTATCAAATAACACAGGTAGAAATATGGGTAAGTTTTATGTTCTTATCAAATAACACAGGTAGAAATATGGGTAAGTTTTATGTTCTTATCAAATAACGCAGGTAGAAATATGGGTAAGTTTTATGTTCTTATCAAATAACACAGGTAGAAATATGGGTAAGTTTTATGTTCTTATCAAATAACGCAGGTAGAAATATGGGTAAGTTTTATGTTCTTATCAAATAACACAGGTAGAAATATGGGTAAGTTTTATGTTCTTATCAAATAACACAGGTAGAAATATGGGTAAGTTTTATGTTCTTATCAAATAACACAGGTAGCAATATGGGTAAGTTTTATGTTCTTATCAAATAACACAGGTAGCAATATGGGTAAGTTTTATGTTCTTATCAAATAACGCAGGTAGCAATATGGGTAAGTTTTATGTTCTTATCAAATAACACAGGTAGAAATATGGGTAAGTTTTATGTTCTTATCAAATAACACAGGTAGCAATATGGGTAAGTTTTATGTTCTTATCAAATAACACAGGTAGAAATATGGGTAAGTTTTATGTTCTTATCAAATAACACAGGTAGCAATATGGGTAAGTTTTATGTTCTTATCAAATAACACAGGTAGAAATATGGGTAAGTTTTATGTTCTTATCAAATAACACAGGTAGCAATATGGGTAAGTTTTATGTTCTTATCAAATAACACAGGTAGAAATATGGGTAAGTTTTATGTTCTTATCAAATAACACAGGTAGAAATATGGGTAAGTTTTATGTTCTTATCAAATAACACAGGTAGAAATATGGGTAAGTTTTATGTTCTTATCAAATAACACAGGTAGAAATATGGGTAAGTTTTATGTTCTTATCAAATAACACAGGTAGAAATATGGGTAAGTTTTATGTTCTTATCAAATAACACAGGTAGAAATATGGGTAAGTTTTATGTTCTTATCAAATAACACAGGTAGCAATATGGGTAAGTTTTATGTTCTTATCAAATAACACAGGTAGAAATATGGGTAAGTTTTATGTTCTTATCAAATAACGCAGGTAGAAATATGGGTAAGTTTTATGTTCTTATCAAATAACACAGGTAGAAATATGGGTAAGTTTTATGTTCTTATCAAATAACACAGGTAGAAATATGGGTAAGTTTTATGCTCTTATCAAATAACACAGGTAGAAATATGGGTAAGTTTTATGTTCTTATCAAATAACACAGGTAGAAATATGGGTAAGTTTTATGTTCTTATCAAATAACACAGGTAGCAATATGGGTAAGTTTTATGTTCTTATCAAATAACACAGGTAGAAATATGGGTAAGTTTTATGTTCTTATCAAATAACACAGGTAGCAATATGGGTAAGTTTTATGTTCTTATCAAATAACGCAGGTAGCAATATGGGTAAGTTTTATGTTCTTATCAAATAACACAGGTAGAAATATGGGTAAGTTTTATGTTCTTATCAAATAACGCAGGTAGAAATATGGGTAAGTTTTATGTTCTTATCAAATAACACAGGTAGAAATATGGGTAAGTTTTATGTTCTTATCAAATAACACAGGTAGAAATATGGGTAAGTTTTATGTTCTTATCAAATAACACAGGTAGAAATATGGGTAAGTTTTATGTTCTTATCAAATAACGCAGGTAGAAATATGGGTAAGTTTTATGTTCTTATCAAATAACACAGGTAGAAATATGGGTAAGTTTTATGTTCTTATCAAATAACACAGGTAGAAATATGGGTAAGTTTTATGTTCTTATCAAATAACGCAGGTAGAAATATGGGTAAGTTTTATGTTCTTATCAAATAACACAGGTAGAAATATGGGTAAGTTTTATGTTCTTATCAAATAACACAGGTAGCAATATGGGTAAGTTTTATGTTCTTATCAAATAACACAGGTAGCAATATGGGTAAGTTTTATGTTCTTATCAAATAACGCAGGTAGCAATATGGGTAAGTTTTATGTTCTTATCAAATAACGCAGGTAGCAATATGGGTAAGTTTTATGTTCTTATCAAATAACGCAGGTAGCAATATGGGTAAGTTTTATGTTCTTATCAAATAACGCAGGTAGCAATATGGGTACGTTTTATGTTCTTATCAAATAACGCAGGTAGCAATATGGGTAAGTTTTATGTTCTTATCAAATAACACAGGTAGCAATATGGGTAAGTTTTATGTTCTTATCAAATAACACAGGTAGCAATATGGGTACGTTTTATGTTCTTATCAAATAACGCAGGTAGCAATATGGGTACGTTTTATGTTCTTATCAAATAACGCAGGTAGCAATATGGGTAAGTTTTATGTTCTTATCAAATAACACAGGTAGCAATATGGGTAAGTTTTATGTTCTTATCAAATAACACAGGTAGCAATATGGGTAAGTTTTATGTTCTTATCAAATAACACAGGTAGCAATATGGGTAAGTTTTATGTTCTTATCAAATAACACAGGTAGCAATATGGGTAAGTTTTATGTTCTTATCAAATAACACAGGTAGCAATATGGGTAAGTTTTATGTTCTTATCAAATAACACAGGTAGCAATATGGGTAAGTTTTATGTTCTTATCAAATAACACAGGTAGCAATATGGGTAAGTTTTATGTTCTTATCAAATAACACAGGTAGCAATATGGGTAAGTTTTATGTTCTTATCAAATAACACAGGTAGCAATATGGGTAAGTTTTATGTTCTTATCAAATAACACAGGTAGCAATATGGGTAAGTTTTATGTTCTTATCAAATAACACAGGTAGCAATATGGGTAAGTTTTATGTTCTTATCAAATAACACAGGTAGCAATATGGGTAAGTTTTATGTTCTTATCAAATAACACAGGTAGCAATATGGGTAAGTTTTATGTTCTTATCAAATAACACAGGTAGCAATATGGGTACGTTTTATGTTCTTATCAAATAACACAGGTAGCAATATGGGTAAGTTTTATGTTCTTATCAAATAACACAGGTAGCAATATGGGTAAGTTTTATGTTCTTATCAAATAACACAGGTAGCAATATGGGTAAGTTTTATGTTCTTATCAAATAACACAGGTAGCAATATGGGTAAGTTTTATGTTCTTATCAAATAACACAGGTAGCAATATGGGTAAGTTTTATGTTCTTATCAAATAACACAGGTAGCAATATGGGTAAGTTTTATGTTCTTATCAAATAACACAGGTAGCAATATGGGTACGTTTTATGTTCTTATCAAATAACACAGGTAGCAATATGGGTAAGTTTTATGTTCTTATCAAATAACACAGGTGGCAATATGGGTAAGTTTTATGTTCTTATCAAATAACACAGGTAGCAATATGGGTAAGTTTTATGTTCTTATCAAATAACACAGGTAGCAATATGGGTAAGTTTTATGTTCTTATCAAATAACACAGGTAGCAATATGGGTACGTTTTATGTTCTTATCAAATAACGCAGGTAGCAATATGGGTACGTTTTATGTTCTTATCAAATAACGCAGGTAGCAATATGGGTAAGTTTTATGTTCTTATCAAATAACACAGGTAGCAATATGGGTAAGTTTTATGTTCTTATCAAATAACACAGGTAGCAATATGGGTAAGTTTTATGTTCTTATCAAATAACACAGGTAGCAATATGGGTAAGTTTTATGTTCTTATCAAATAACACAGGTAGCAATATGGGTAAGTTTTATGTTCTTATCAAATAACACAGGTAGCAATATGGGTAAGTTTTATGTTCTTATCAAATAACACAGGTAGCAATATGGGTAAGTTTTATGTTCTTATCAAATAACACAGGTAGCAATATGGGTAAGTTTTATGTTCTTATCAAATAACACAGGTAGCAATATGGGTAAGTTTTATGTTCTTATCAAATAACACAGGTAGCAATATGGGTAAGTTTTATGTTCTTATCAAATAACACAGGTAGCAATATGGGTAAGTTTTATGTTCTTATCAAATAACACAGGTAGCAATATGGGTAAGTTTTATGTTCTTATCAAATAACGCAAGGATTAAGGTAACAAAAATAAGGTCATGAATTGGGGTCTGGAATAAGGTCAAAATTAAGGTTTGGAAATAAGGTCATGGAATAAGGTCAGAATTAAGGTTTGGAAATAAGGTCATGGAATAAGGTCAGAATTAAGGTTTGGAAATAAGGTCATGGAATAAGGTCAGAATTAAGGTTTGGAAATAAGGTCATGGAATAAGGTCAGAATTAAGGTTTGGAAATAAGGTCATGGAATAAGGTCAGAATTAAGGTTTGGAAATAAGGTCATGGAATAAGGTCAGAATTAAGGTTTGGAAATAAGGTCATGGAATAAGGTCAGAATTAAGGTTTGGAAATAAGGTCATGGAATAAGGTCAGAATTAAGGTTTGGAAATAAGGTCATGGAATAAGGTCAGAATTAAGGTTTGGAAATAAGGTCATGGAATAAGGTTTGGAAATAAGGTCATGGAATAAGGTCAGAATTAAGGTTTGGAAATAAGGTCATGGAATAAGGTCAGAATTAAGGTTTGGAAATAAGGTCATGGAATAAGGTCAGAATTAAGGTTTGGAAATAAGGTCATGGAATAAGGTTTGGAAATAAGGTCATGGAATAAGGTTTGGAAATAAGGTCATGGAATAAGGTCAGAATTAAGGTTTGGAAATAAGGTCATGGAATAAGGTCAGAATTAAGGTTTGGAAATAAGGTCATGGAATAAGGTCAGAATTAAGGTTTGGAAATAAGGTCAGAATTAAGGTTTGTAAATAAGGTCATGGAATAAGGTCAGAATTAAGGTTTGGAAATAAGGTCATGGAATAAGGTCAGAATTAAGGTTTGGAAATAAGGTCATGGAATAAGGTCAGAATTAAGGTTTGGAAATAAGGTCATGGAATAAGGTCAGAATTAAGGTTTGGAAATAAGGTCATGGAATAAGGTCAGAATTAAGGTTTGGAAATAAGGTCATGGAATAAGGTCAGAATTAAGGTTTGGAAATAAGGTCATGGAATAAGGTCAGAATTAAGGTTTGGAAATAAGGTCATGGAATAAGGTCAGAATTAAGGTTTGGAAATAAGGTCAGAATTAAGGTTTGTAAATAAGGTCATGGAATAAGGTCAGAATTAAGGTTTGGAAATAAGGTCATGGAATAAGGTCAGAATTAAGGTTTGGAAATAAGGTCATGGAATAAGGTCAGAATTAAGGTTTGGAAATAAGGTCATGGAATAAGGTCAGAATTAAGGTTTGGAAATAAGGTCAGAATTAAGGTTTGTAAATAAGGTCATGGAATAAGGTCAGAATTAAGGTTTGGAAATAAGGTCATGGAATAAGGTCAGAATTAAGGTTTGGAAATAAGGTCATGGAATAAGGTCAGAATTAAGGTTTGGAAATAAGGTCATGGAATAAGGTCAGAATTAAGGTTTGGAAATAAGGTCATGGAATAAGGTCAGAATTAAGGTTTGGAAATAAGGTCATGGAATAAGGTCAGAATTAAGGTTTGGAAATAAGGTCATGGAATAAGGTCAGAATTAAGGTTTGGAAATAAGGTCAGAATTAAGGTTTGGAAATAAGGTCATGGAATAAGGTCAGAATTAAGGTTTGGAAATAAGGTCATGGAATAAGGTCAGAATTAAGGTTTGGAAATAAGGTCATGGAATAAGGTCAGAATTAAGGTTTGGAAATAAGGTCATGGAATAAGGTCAGAATTAAGGTTTGGAAATAAGGTCATGGAATAAGGTTTGGAAATAAGGTCATGGAATAAGGTCAGAATTAAGGTTTGGAAATAAGGTCATGGAATAAGGTCAGAATTAAGGTTTGGAAATAAGGTCATGGAATAAGGTCAGAATTAAGGTTTGGAAATAAGGTCATGGAATAAGGTTTGGAAATAAGGTCATGGAATAAGGTTTGGAAATAAGGTCATGGAATAAGGTCAGAATTAAGGTTTGGAAATAAGGTCATGGAATAAGGTCAGAATTAAGGTTTGGAAATAAGGTCATGGAATAAGGTCAGAATTAAGGTTTGGAAATAAGGTCAGAATTAAGGTTTGTAAATAAGGTCATGGAATAAGGTCAGAATTAAGGTTTGGAAATAAGGTCATGGAATAAGGTCAGAATTAAGGTTTGGAAATAAGGTCATGGAATAAGGTCAGAATTAAGGTTTGGAAATAAGGTCATGGAATAAGGTCAGAATTAAGGTTTGGAAATAAGGTCATGGAATAAGGTCAGAATTAAGGTTTGGAAATAAGGTCATGGAATAAGGTCAGAATTAAGGTTTGGAAATAAGGTCATGGAATAAGGTCAGAATTAAGGTTTGGAAATAAGGTCATGGAATAAGGTCAGAATTAAGGTTTGGAAATAAGGTCAGAATTAAGGTTTGTAAATAAGGTCATGGAATAAGGTCAGAATTAAGGTTTGGAAATAAGGTCATGGAATAAGGTCAGAATTAAGGTTTGGAAATAAGGTCATGGAATAAGGTCAGAATTAAGGTTTGGAAATAAGGTCATGGAATAAGGTCAGAATTAAGGTTTGGAAATAAGGTCAGAATTAAGGTTTGTAAATAAGGTCATGGAATAAGGTCAGAATTAAGGTTTGGAAATAAGGTCATGGAATAAGGTCAGAATTAAGGTTTGGAAATAAGGTCATGGAATAAGGTCAGAATTAAGGTTTGGAAATAAGGTCATGGAATAAGGTCAGAATTAAGGTTTGGAAATAAGGTCATGGAATAAGGTCAGAATTAAGGTTTGGAAATAAGGTCATGGAATAAGGTCAGAATTAAGGTTTGGAAATAAGGTCATGGAATAAGGTCAGAATTAAGGTTTGGAAATAAGGTCATGGAATAAGGTCAGAATTAAGGTTTGGAAATAAGGTCATGGAATAAGGTCAGAATTAAGGTTTGGAAATAAGGTCATGGAATAAGGTCAGAATTAAGGTTTGGAAATAAGGTCATGGAATAAGGTCAGAATTAAGGTTTGGAAATAAGGTCAGAATTAAGGTTTGTAAATAAGGTCATGGAATAAGGTAAAGATAAAGGCCATAATTAGGGTCAGGAAATAAGGTAATGAAATAAGGTCGGAATTATGTTTTTAAACATGAAAATGAAAATGTGTTCTTAATCATAGCTCTGAAACATTACATGTAACTATAAGTTTCACCACTAACCTCCAGACCTCCAGCATTAGCTTATTCAACTAAATTTAACTTATTTATACCGGCTTAGAAGACTATCATCTTGTATTCTTTTCTTTTCTAGACACTGTAGGCCGGTTTTTCTGAGTCTTTCCTCATAACTGTAATTCTGGAATCCTACTATCAGGTTTGTCGCTCTTCTTTGTATCCATTCCATCATGTTTATATCCCCTCTATGATAAGGACTCCACACCTGTACATAGTACTCCAATCTAGGTCTAACTAAAGCTTTATACAGTTTGACGATCACTTCCTTACTCTTATGTTTAATATTTCTTTTTATCATACCTGACATTTCTTTTGCCTTGTTCACTGTTACCTTAACTTGCTCACTCACCTTAACTGTATAATCTATTATAGTCCCTTTCCTTATCTTTCTAATACTGTTTTCTCCCATTCTGTAATCATGTTCCATATTGAATCTACCCATGTGGATGACTACATTTATCTATTTTAAACTCATCTGTCAGCTCTAAGACCATTCCTGTATTTTATCTAAATCCGACCTCAATATATCCACTTCTGCTTTATAACAGACACTCTTGCATAGTTTTGTGTCATCCGTGAATGTTGCAATCATGGATCCGTTATTAATGTCCGAATTGTTTATATATATCAAGAACAAAATTGGTCCCAAAACCAAGCCCCCACTTTTTACTTCACACCACTTCTTTGCATACTTCTTATCCCCTATACACATATACCACTCATGTAGAAGCAGTTCCGTAACACTGCTAAGAACTAAAATTATATGTAATTAAAGTGTATCATATTCAGATTGCAAACTGCCACCATGAGATGTCTAAGTTACATGAATGATACAAGACATACCTATCAACATTGACGTAAACAGTATGTGCAACATACAGGTAAACACTGAGTTCTTCTTCTTCTGCGTTCGTTCTCAATCTCCCGCTACCAAGCCCTGAACAGGGCTTTACAAGTAGCAAGATGTAGTTCAGATAACGGAATGCGTTGTGTCGCTAGTTTACAGTTTGACTGCGATATTTGCACCTTTCGGTCCGACACATCCGTCTTTAGCTGGAAACACTGAGTTAAAAACTATGTCTGCTATATGTCTCAGAATCTGGCCATTTTAGCCAAAGGGGTTGGCAGAATGTCACTTGTGACAGGTGCAACATGCAGGTAAACATTTTTGTTGTTGTTGTGTGTTCCCCTTATTTCTCTATTCCCCAAGGGTGTTGTGCGTCATACTTTGTTTTTGTTTTGCACCTGTCAGCCCAGTTCATCCTACATCGGCATGCATATTATGTAAGGATCTGCTTCTTCCTGCATTTTTTAAGGGTTTGCTTCTCCTGGGTAACGGTTCCTGCTGTGATGGGGACCGAACACAGCACCTTGGTGTTGTGAGCCATGTCACTTAACCACTAGCCCACGCCGTCCCCAAAACATTGATTTTAAAAGTATGCCTGCTATATGGCTCAGAATTGGGCCATTTTAACAAAAGGGAAGGGCACGATGTCGCTTGTGGCAGGTGCAATATACATATCCACTCCCAAATATGACATCATTCAGGATCGAAATATAAACCTGATACTTTTGACTTATTTTCAGAAATCTCTTACTACAGCTTGTTTCAGACGATGGATTGGTTTCGGGTGGATAACAGAAGCGGTTGCATATACACCAGGTTTAAGCTGGACCGAGAACTGCATCCATTCGTTGTGCTGAGCATACAGGCTCAGGCTGGGTTCCCACCTGTCTACACTGTCGCTCAGGTAATCTTATGTGTCGTCGTGTTAACTTATGTTCTACTGTTATGTTATGTTGTGATGTGGTCCTTCTTCTTCGTCGTTCGTTCTCAGTCTCCCGCTACCAGGCCTGAACAGGACGTTGCAAGTAGTAGAATGTAGTTCAGAGAACGGAATACGTTGTGTCACTAGTTTACAGTTTGAGTGGAACGATGAACCTAACATCTGGTCAGGCAATGTTAGCCAGGGTCAGGAGAAATATAATTGCCAAGACTCTCACCTGACAGGGCGATGAACCCAACATCTGGTCAGACAATGTTAGCCAGGGTCAGGAGAAAAATAATTGCCAAGACTCTCACCTGACAGGGCGATGAACCCAACATCTGGTCAGACAATGTTAGCCAGGGTCAGGAGAAAAATAATTGCCAAGACTCTCACCTGACGGGGCGATGAACCTAACATCTGGTCAGGCAAAACACACTGATCAGACAATGTTAGCTAGGGTCAGGAGAAATATTCTGGTCAAGACCTCACCTGACCTCCTCATTGGTCATCCTGGAAACGGGCTGTTGTCGAGGACAACTGTCTGGCTAACCAGGCGAGGTTCGACGTAATCTCCGTAGTAGTGAGCTACACACAGATCAAGCCAAGCATAGCATAACTGTCTGGAGGACACCTTCATCGGCACCCTCGGGATGTGAAGAAAGCTACTGCAACCCACCACTAAATGTCATTTTCAGGGCGCACAAAAGGGTAACCTACTCATTGTAGGCATTCACAAATAACAGCTCGACTGCGATATTTTCACCTTTTGGTCAGACACATCCGTCTTCAGCATAAATGTGATGTTATATTGTTCTGTTATATTACGTTGTGTTAAATTTTGTGTAATAACATTAATTAATATCAATTGTGTGTCATAACAAAATATAAATTTTGTCAATTGATTTGCATCGGAATTCTCCATGCTGTTCATTACTCAGTGTGATAGTTATTGAGTAAATTACTTTTCTTCCTGCTCAATGTTTCACATCATCCATTCAAACCAGTCTTTTTTGCCAATGTCATTGACAGCCGTAGGTCACTGAGATTGTCAACTATTCTCTTGTCACCAAAATTACTAGCATTTTCTCTAGACAACCCGTTTTCATGCGGATATCAAGATGGAAATCTGTGAAAATCATGTTCCTGCACCTCATTAGTACAACTCTCGAGGGGCAGTCTATTTCCAGGTAAACAACAGATGGTGGAGGCAGATAATGTGGTTCTGGTGCCAGACGGAACTAGTGAAACATACGACCCTTATCAGTAATGACCCTCTGATCAAGAGAGAGATGGCCAACAACAACCAAAGATCCATCTGACCAGACGTTTCCAGCGCAGTATGACTGTCTGCGGGTGGCAAGAACATCCCAATCGTACACTGGGCACTTTGGGACAAAACTACACAAATGGAATGTGAAACTGGTTGTCTACACACTGTGCAGAGTCTTCTGGGGATCGCTGTATTTGAGAGGTCTGGAACTCGGCTACCAAGATTCTAAGACATGTACTTCTACAGGGGCAAATGCCCATGTGCAGGTCCCAGGTCTAGTATAATCTGGATGTAGCCGGGAGGAGGATTTCCTGCTTAGCGGGCTAGGCTCAAACTGTTTATTACTCCACTGCGCTGGGATAAGTGCCGGGGAGGGTGATTAACTGATGATCAAATCCATCTTAATAGACTCAAACACTAGAGCAAAGTAGACCCGCAGCCTGCTAGTCGCCATTTATGCTGCTCTAAAAAAACCACCTAACCATGGCCGGTGTTATGCCATGTCACACAGTCGCCTCTTGCGATATGCTCTCAGTGGGGCAGTGGTACTATTCTTGTCCTTGTCATACACAAAGATACCGGCGGACCACTTGGGTACCAAAGTGGTAAATGGAAAAGGTGGGAGATCGAATCTCGCAAGTTTTAAAATGACCTCTGGTCTCACGGGAGGTGGGACCAGAGTGCCTGCATCCTGAGTTGCCTCCAGTCGTCTTGACTTATGTTTTGCCACTGTCCAAGGTAGCTCGGGACCAGAGAGTGAAGTTGATGACCAGTGCAGTTTCTTCTTCACTGTAATCCAAATACAGCTCAAGTTACATCATCACGACAAAACCATCTGATGATGTCGCCGTCATCGCTTGCGATGGGCAGCTAACTGTGTTGTGTTGGCCTGTTATATCATATTGTGTTGTGTTGCTCAATAATATTATGTTATGATGTGTTTTTTGTTGTACAATGGAGCTTCAAACGAAAACCTTAAAAGAGATAGATTTGAGAAAAACCAATGCTTTGTATTGTAAAAGTAAAGTAAAGTAACTCATAGCATTACTGCCGTAGGGGTGTGAGGCGTTAGCGATCTCACATTTCAAAGGCTAGGCTATATGAGGGCGGTAGCCATCTCCTCTCCCTCGCTGCTTTTACTTCCTGGACTGAACAGGTACCCATTTAAGGCTGGGTCGACCTGAGAGCCGTTGCAGTCTGAAAAAACATTTCCGCCTCAACTGGGGAATGAACCCAGGACCACTCAGAAGCGAAGCCAGCGCGCTAACCATTGCGCTATGCGGCTCCCTATTTGTATTATAACTTGTTAATATGGTTGCTAAGGATGTCAAGAGTGTCCCACTCATGCCATCACAATGCAGACAAATAACATGACATCTTAATTGCAGTTAAAAGATGGCCTCCCCACTTTTAACATGTACGAACAAGGAGTAGCATTCTGTTATCCGTTTGTTTATTCCTGACAAGATTTGTAAACATGGCACTCGTGACAGTGTTCCACTCTGGCAAGTAGTGCTCTAAAATAATCGTTTATCACAAAAGAGAATCAACTTAACCTCCCCCCGCAGATTACTGTGTGCGAAACTTCTTCGGTTTCAGTGAGGAGGATTGCGCCATTCCCTGTTCGCTCTCATCGTTTCAGGCTCCTTGTAGTGAACCCAGGTTTCATCTCCAGTAACAATTCTTGCTAGGAAACCATTACATTCTGCTTCAAAGCGTCTCAAAAGTTCCTGACAGGCCTCAATGTGTCATTGTTCCAAATCTATAGTAAGCTGCTGTGGCATCCACCGTGCAGACACTTTGTGATACCGTCGCACATGATGGATGATGTGGTGTTCTGAACCTTGACTGATGTCTAAATGTGCTGCAATCTTATTCACAGTCAAATAGTTATTCTCTTTTACAAGGCGGTCCACGGCTTGAATCAACTCTGGGGTCACTACTCGGTGGGCCTGATTCAGTCGTGAACAGTCTATCACAGAACTTCCTACTCCACTCATAAACTTGCCAATGAATTTCTAAAGGTTTCACCCCTATGCTGCTTAACTCATTCACTCCCAAATATTTTGGACCTCTGGACACAATTTTATTTTTATGTAAAACTGAAAAACAGCATCACTTAGTTGCGATCTATTTGTCTTCAATAGACGTTCACTAAAATAACACGTATTATATACCAAACTGTTCACAATTGAGGCTAGAATAGAATGGAATACATATATTTTACAAATGCAGATGTAAATTTGTGTTTGATGAATTAAAGTTGCATAATCGTTTTGTTATTTTTAAAAATTATGAACAAAAATGTTCCCCTCATCAATACATTATTCAGCTCTAAACCAATATACAAATAACGTAATGAATTTCTATTGACGGAAATCCTCAAAGGACGATGTTCTGAAAGTTGCACCTAATTTGGTGCAGTTGTTTTCACAGTATTTACATTTTACTGAAGGCACGTGAAGTTGAGAACGGGCTAAAAAATAAAAGCTCCGATCAACATCAGCGTGAGTGTTTACAATTTACGCGCACACGGAAAGAATGTTCCTGCTGTATTCAAAATATATATACACACATTAATATTATACACACTAGAATGATTGTGTCGGATCTTGAACCTTTACTGAATTTGTGAACTGTTATTACCATTGCTTGAGACAAAAGAGGGCACCGCCCCTTCGTCAGTAGACTAAGTTTTACTTTCATCGCTCGACGTAGAACTAAGACTAGATAAATAAATTGAAACAGCGCTATCATAACGATCGATATCTTCATCATCACTACCATTAGCAATAATATAATCTATCTAATCCTGAGCTTGTACTGAAAAAACTCTATTTGGTGTGGCTGAAGGTGCATGGGATAGCTTCAAAGTTGCTCTCCGAAAAAAAATTAAATTTTCTAAGTTACGAAACTAAACATTTTTTCAACGAAACTCAAACTAACTCTTCCGGAATGAAAAAGTGCAAAATCTGGACTTCCGCCAATAACCAAAATAAAACATTTAGGAGAACTAGGAATGGGAAAATATGTGATTTTGTGAACACAGTAACAAAAGCCGATACACCGGCTTCTGGGTTTTCTAGAAAAAACCGGAAGCCGTTGTATCGGCTCGTGGGAGTGAATGAGTTAACAAACCGATAACAGAATGCGGCTCCCCTTTGTGCATGTCTTTTAGCTGCAATTATGGCGTCATGTTATTTGGCTGCATCGTGATGGCACATGCAGGACACTCTTGACACCCTTAACAACCATATTAACAAGTTACAATACAAAGGCAAGGTTTTTCTCATATCTTACTGTGCTACTTTATGCTGTTCTATTACATTATGTTAAGAAGTAGTCAAAATGAATTGGTCAAAATGTATAGATTGTAATGAAGTGAACAAAATTAAGAGGTCAAAATGAGATGGTCAACATGTAGAAGTCAAAATGAGTTGGCCAAAATGTAGAGGTCAAAATGAGTTGGTCAAAATGTAGAGGTCAAAATGAGTTGGTCAAAATGAGCTGGTCAAAATGTAGAGGTCAAAATGAGTTGGTCAATATGTAGAGGTCACAATGAGTTGGTCAAAATGTAGAGGTCAAAATGAGCTGGCCAAAATGTAGAGGTCAAAATGAGTTGGTCAAAATGTAGAGGTCAAAATGTAGCTTGTTGATTGCTCCAAAGGGATATAAGGCTAAATGAAAATCTTGTGGTCAAAAATATGTCAGAAAGTGACCATTACAGATTTTTAACTTAACTTAGCGTCTTTATTGCAGAGTCTGTATACAATCAGTTTCTTTTATTTTTACTTTATCTAAAAAAATATACTAACTTACTTAGTCGCTCCTCTTCTACCGTGAGGTGTAAAGGTTCTAAAAAAATATATGTGCATCCAATCTATTCTTGAATAGATTAATTTACCCTGCCTAAACTATTTCCTGTGGCAATGCATTCCAAGCTTTCACCATTCTTTGACTAAGAAAAATATTTCCTGGTATCTAATCTGGACCTTTCTTTAATTCATTTGTGGCTGTGCCCTCTTGTTTTTATAGGCGGCTGTATTTGGAAAAATTTGTTAAATTCTAATGTATTCTTTCCTTTGATTATCTTATAAACCTGTATTAAGTCACCTCGAATTCTTCTCTTTTCTAGACACTATAGGCCGGTTTTTCTGAGTCTTTCCTCATACCTAAATGTCTGGGATCCCGCTATCAGCTTTGTCACCCTTCTTTGTATCCATTCCAGCATGTTTACATCTTCTCTACCCTGGCTCAGTGGGCCTCATTTCAAATCGCCGTCGGAGACTAAAAAAGATCTGGGTCGTGATTTTAATTGGGGACCGCTTCTCCAGTCAACCCAGCTGTGGATGGGTACCTGACACATGAGTTAGGGAAAGTAAAAACAGCAAGGAAGGGCACTGCCACCTCACGTCTAACAGGCTGCGACTTAGTACAACTAAAATTTCCAACTAGCGGCTAATTCTGCTGAATTTCTACTTTTGCAACTTTTCATTTGCTCTTTCACTGTTACCTGGACTTGCTCACTCATCTTACCTGTATGATCAATTATAACCCCTTTGCTCTAAAGGGACCCATGACCATATCTAGTGGTCAAATATATATTTATTTTCTGTGTTCTTGTCACCAGGTCAATGTGACTATCTTTGATGTCAACGACAATAAGCCTTGTTTTCCCACCACGGCCACCTTGGAGCTTGAAGTATGGGAGGATGAGAAAGTTGGCACTGCCCTGTACATTGCCCGAGCCAGTGACCCGGATGTGGGACACAACGGTACAGTCACTTACCGACTTGATGGTGAATTCAGCGAAACATTCTCCATTGATGCTCGTACGGGTGAAATCATCCTGGTTGCAGAACTAGATTTTGAATATCGCCAGGAGTATGTTCTAGTCGTAGTTGCAGAAGATCTTGGAACTCCTTCCAAACTTAGTTCCAACATGACCTTGACAGTTAAGGTGAAGGACGTCAATGACAATGCGCCCAAATTTAGTTCCGCTGTATACGATTTCTACATTCCAGAAAACATTTACGTTGGTTACCCACTTGGAAAAGTTATCGCTCTAGATGATGATTCTGGCCACAACAAAAGATTATCTTTCTACCTGAAGAGTGGTCAGTATGAATCATATTTTGGAATTTCTTCCGTAGATGGCGTCTTAATGACTCGGAAGGAGTTAGACAGAGAGCAGCAGGAAATGTTCGAAATGGCTGTTGAGGTGATTGATCACGGAAATCCCACCCAGCTTTCAGGGACGGCACTTATTAGAGTTACTGTGACTGATGTCAACGATAATGGGCCAGTCTTTTCCAAAGACGAGTACAGATTCTTTATTCTGGAAAACATGGAGTACAATAGCCTGGTTGGGCAGGTGACGGCCCACGATTTGGACAGCGGAGATAATGGACGTGTTCTCTTCTTCTTCCCCGGTCCCCAAACCAATTTTTCAATCAATTCACAAAATGGTCAGATCCGAACTCAGATCTCATTAGACAGGGAGGTTAAAGCTGAGCATGTTGTTATTGTCTATGCGTCTGATAGAGGAGAGACTCCGAAAACAGCCATTACAAAAGTCAAGGTCGTGGTTCGCGATGAGAACGATAATGAGCCAACATTTCAGAGAGAAGGTCCGGTTTATTTTAATGTGTCCGAGAACAGACAGAAAGGGACAGAAGTTGCCACACTCTCGGCTGTTGACCCAGACGAAGGAGAAAATGCCCGTATCAGTTATTTCTTTGACGAAGGTAAGAAATCTATTTGACCTTAATAGCAATTTTAAAATGTGTAAAGTGAGGCTGCGGAGTTACTGAGTTTAAAAATAAACTTTATTTTTCTTTTTCTTCTTCTTTTTCTTCTTCATCTAATACCACTACTTCTTCCTCTTTCTCCTCCTCTTCTTCTTCTTCTTCTTCTTCATCATCATTCATATTGAAAATGATGGTTTGTTGTGTTGTATCATTGTATCACGTCTTTTATATTTGTACCTTTCAACCCAGTACATCCTGTTTCTGTATTGCAAATGTTTGTTTTTCCTTCCCCCTTCGATACATATCACAGCTGTGCTGCACGGTTTCAGCCAGTTTTCAGGGCCTACACTTGGGGGTGGAATAGAGGCTTTGGCAGCTCTGGTTTGCACTCTGTTAACACAGGCAGTCAATTATAAGTAGTTGACTGCAGTCATTGAGTTCACCGCGTCTTTGGCTGCATATAGAGAGTATCAAAATATGTCATAAGTCTGGCTCAAATGTCACATCGGAAAAAACTTGCCATAATTATAGCTCACATGCCACACATTATGGAAACGAGTTGAAAACATTACAAGGCAATCTCTGTTCTGGAATCCGCATGATAGGAGGAACAGGGAACAACTGAGACATTCATGGAAGAGGAGCTAATATCAGGGCGGCAGGCTCAGATGGCTCATGATAAGAGGACGATAATTTTGAGATCAATTTTTTGATTTATTGATTGATTGAATATCTTCTCTAGGCTGATACTCCTGTCAAATGAATTGCCCTTCTCTTCACAGATCATACTGAGTGTGCAGCATTGGCTAACTTTGAGATCAACCCCAGGTCTGGAAAAGTAACCACCAAAGTAGTTCTAGATTACGAGACACAGCCCACATACCATCTGACTGTCGTGGCCAGAGACAACGGGAAGGTCCCTCGCCAGACACTGCAGTCCTTGACAATATCAGTCTTGGATGTCAACGACCAGACGTCTCAGATTCATACCCACTTCATCAACTTCAACTGTGTTGAGAACACGGACAGGGGAACAATTATTGGTCAAATTAAGGCAACAGGGATAGACCCGGATGAAGATGAGGGGGTCACCTACCACCTCATTGGAGGAAATGCTTTCAGCTCATTCTTGGTTGATCTCAATTCAGGCATCATTTCAGCGGTTGGTGAGATTGACTATGAGAAGTCTTCCTCTCACTTCCTCAGCATCCAGGCCACAGACAAGAGCTCTGGAAGATCTAGAAGCATCAACATCAATGTTACCATTAATGTAAGTAGTTCAGTGTTTTCATGAAGCAAATGTGCCCTTTTATATTTAAGTTAATTTTGTAGTAGCCCCTTTTTAGATAGGACTGAGTAAAGGTAACGATAAAGTGAGTACACAAGTCAACCTCACCTCCACGGGGTGCAAACCGGACAACTATGATTGTGAGGTCATAGGCTAACGTGGTTCTGGCTCATCTGAATGGATGGGCTCTTCTAGGTCAGATTTAGCCACACGACTTGGAGAGGAGATGGGCACCACCAAGCGACACGGGCCCAAGACTCTTCCAGGTCAGATTTAAGTCCATAGCTTGGAGAGGAGATGGCACTGTCAAGTGATACCGGCCTAAGACTCTTCCAGGTTAGATTTAGGTCCACGACTTGGAGAGGAGATGGCACTGCCAAGTGACACCGGCCTAAGACTCACCCATGATGACACAGCCAGAATGTACCTACCGTCACGGTCGAAGTCCGGGTAAACAATGACCGCTCCTGCCGTCTCACACCAGGGCGGAGCTCACAAGTGTAGCAGACAAGGCATAAAATTCAACCTCAGACAGAGAAGGCTGGTGTAGGTTTATGGAGGTGTCAACAGGGGTGCCCCAACAATCTGAAGAGGTCACGGGATAAACTGATCTGACTATGGTATGCTGCGATTCCAACTCTCTACTGAGTCTTCCTTTTTCTTGCGGCTTTGTCTTTTCACTTCTTTTATGGAGTTGTTGTGTTGTTTTTTAATGCCCACACTGAGTAAGATTATACTTTTGTGTGCCCTGAAAAGGGCATTAACTGGCAGGTTGCAGTAGCTTTCCTCATAACCTAACCGTGCTGATGAAGGTGGATCGGGGTCCTCCAGGCGGTTGTGTTATGCATGGCTTCATCTGCATGTTGCTCACTACCGCAGGGATCATATCAATCTCCCCCACCTTGTTAGCTATGCTGCCAAGGTGAACAGCCCATTTCTAGGGAGACCTACATGGAAATGAGGTGGGGGTCTTGGCCAGTATGTTTTGCCTGACCCTGACTGACATGTCTGATCAGTATGTTTTGCCTGACCCTGACTAACATGTCTGATCAGTATGTTTTGCCTGACCCTGACTAACATGTCTGATCAGTATGTTTTGCCTGACATGCCTGATCAGTATCTTTTGCCTGACCCTGACTGACATGTCTGATCAGTATGTTTTGCCTGACCCTGACTAACATGTCTGATCAGTATGTTTTGCCTGACATGCCTGATCAGTATCGTTTGCCTGACCCTGACTGACATGTCTGATCAGTATGTTTTGCCTGACCCTGACTAACATGTCTGATCAGTATGTTTTGCCTGACATGCCTGATCAGTATCTTTTGCCTGACCCTGACTGACATGTCTGATCATTGTTTTTTATGACCCTGACTGACATGTCCAATCAGTATATTTTTCCTGACCAGACATTAGTCTCCTGTCCCCTCTATTATGAAGAAATAAATAGATTGAAGCTGAGTATATCCCAACGCCTGTTTTTGAGATTAAAGATTGGCTCACCTGTAAGTGATGTAACCTAGTATGCACGATTATTTGCAACATTTAATATATTGGGGAAACTTGGCCTTGAACCTTGTGACCGCTTCACGTCAACACCTCATGAACATTTCCATTAACTGTGGCTCTCCTATCTCTAGTTAGTTAGGTAATTAGTTACTTAGTTAGGTAGCTAGTTAGTTAGTTTGTTTGTTAGGTAGTTAGCTAGTTAGGTAGCTAGTTAGATAATTAGTTTGAGTTTGAGAGTTGCTTGATTTTTTAATTGGTTACCTCAAATGATTTAAGATGGAAGGGACATAGTGACTGCTGATGCTGGTAGAGGCCGTCTGGCTAAGGAGACAATAGAAACACTGATAAGATCGGGGTACACTCTGGCACGTCAACCTCCTCAGCATGGTTGTATGATCTGTGGCCAAGACTGTCCCTCGCGGATCTCGCTTCACAGTCATAGCAGACAGTGTTGAAATACAGGAGACAGAGCTGGACAAAACTCACACGATGCCCCATGCATGGTCTACAGAGACTCGGATGCCAGTTTTGATGAGGATACCTCCAATCTCATAGTGTGGAACACATTCCATAGACTTCTGAAGGCTTACATTGTTATCCCACTCTTTTCCCTTTAATTTTAATTTTCTTTTTTAAATCTCTCTCTCTTGTTTACTCCATTAATTTGTGTTCCCATATCCTCAATATACATGTGCCTCTTGATTTTTTTGTTTTTTTTGTATTATTTGTTCATCTATTTTTTTGTATATGGCAATCATATTTCCAATTGATTTATTTGGTCCACAATTTCCCAACAATCGATCTACTTGAATAGTATAAGACTGCAGAGTCTTTCATTGCTGGGGTAGTCGAGCGGTTTTATAGGCTGAGAACTATAGCTCGCTTCGCCACTGCTGTCGCCACGTCGTGTGCTAGCTATGTTTGCTTATTTCACCCCAAACAGAAAAACAACATGCCATACTGAGGATTCAAACAGCTGCCTTCCGTGTCGGCAGGCAGGAATCAAAACCATTCGGCCACACACTCCTTCACAACATATTAATTAATTAATTAATCTTCTTCTTCGTTCTATTCTTCTTCGTTCTTTGCGAGTAGCAGGATGTTGTCCAGAGAACTGAATGCGCTGTGTCACAGTTTGCAGCTTGACTGTGCTATTTGCACCTTTCGGTCCGACACATCCGACTTCAGCAGGTACAATTAATTAATCGAAGCTTCAGCTGAATGGAATTTCAATCAGAAAAACATAAATAAGTAATGGGTTTTGTTTTGTTAAATTTTTGTCCTGGGGCAGTCACCGAGTTATTACTTAATCATCAATAACCCGTCAATTATGTCGGGAGTAAATACAAAACTTTACAATGTCTTGTAAGTCAATTAAAAAGCCCCTTGATGAAAAAATATTTTCTGAAGGTGCGTGGATTTTTTTTAAGAATGTTGGCTGACATAAGGTGCTTTTACAAACATAAAAAAATAATCATGATTTGTACTTGGGGCGAGTTCTAATGGTAGTTGACCTGTAGGCAACATTATAAAATTGGTAAGAAAGCTTGATTCTTCTTTGGATGAGGTCGACTGGTAGTTTACCTGTAGGCAACATTATAAAATGGGTAAGAAAGCTTGATTCTTCTTTGGATGAGGTCAACTGGTAGTTTACCTGTAGGTAACATTATAAAATGGGTAAGAAAGCTTGATTCTTCTTTGGATGAGGTCAACTGGTAGTTTACCTGTAGGTAACATTATAAAATGGGTAAGAAAGCTTGATTCTTCTTCGGGCGAGGTCGGTTGGGAGTTGACCTGTAGGTAACATTATAAAATGGGTAAGAAAGCTTGATTCTTCTCAAATGTACAAATTTTAATCAATCAATCGAAGCCCATCGCTCTTTTCAGTGCAGAGATAATTGACAACAACCCTCCAGCATGCACAGTCATGGACTGTTGTTTCTATCCTTCTCCAGGTGTAATCATTTAATCTTCATTTAACATTCTCTTCTCCATGTATTTTTGCATCAACCTCTCTCTCACTCTCTTTCTCTCTCTCTCTCTGTCTCACTCTCTTTCTCTCTCTCTCTTTCTCTCTCTCGGTCTCTTTCTCTCTCTCTCTCTCTCTCTCTCTCTCCCTCTCTCTCTCTCTCCTTGAGGATTCCATGTAAGAGCCTGTCTGGCTATATTTATCTGTACCTTCCGCAGGCTCTGGTGTCTTCTAAACCAGTATAAAGACTTTAAGTTAAGTTAAGTTATGTCCTGTCAGCCCCATTTTTTGTCGGTTAATTTGTTGTTCCAGTGGCTGTTGTTGGTTCCTTTCCCATAGGTCTTCATTCCTCACCATGTCCTGCCACTTTATGCCAACCATCTTTCATAGAGATCTGTTAATAAAGGACTGGAGTCTTTGTTGAATGGCGTTAGTAATTCTCCATGTCTCCGCACCATACAGCAGCATTGACATGACACTGGCTTTGAATATTATAATTTTGGCGTGAATCTTGATTATATTTAAAATATTAGCACTTAATTATTAGATTCATATATATCTCTCACGTACTTTGTGCTGCCCAGTTCACTCAGAAAATACACACAAATATTGCCGCGTTAAGTGGTGGTTTGTTACGAGCAGCTATAGAACTATGTTAGTTTGATACTTGTTGTTTATACTGATAAAGTACAATGAATGATTGAGAATGTAAGTGGATGATGACCTCACAACCATCAAAAGTCTAAAGCTTTCTTGGTATGGCCACATCTCAAGGTTTATGCAAATCCCATACTGCAGGACACAGTACAGGGCAAGCGAAGACGGGGACGTCCGCGAAAACGATGGCAAGACAACATCCATGAATAGACTAACCTACGACCCGAGAATGCACAAAAATCAATGGCAGACAGAACGGGAGGGCACATGATTATGAAGGTATAAGCAGGGGTGCCCCAATGATCCCAAGAGGTCACGGAATGAACTGGACTGAACTCATACTTTCACAACATATTAAAATCTTTGTTGTGTTTCTGTAAATATTTCCGATCAATTTATAATTATGGATCCAATTTTTCTATCTTCTAGATAATTGATGTGAACGACAACGCACCAGTATTTGAACAAGACCCGGTGATCATACGAACAGTTGCAGAGAACACACCCAAGCATCACGTTGTCCACAAGTTTACCGCCACAGACAGAGACTCACGGGTAAATGGCACAGTCCGCTACTACATTGAGGCCTACTCTGGAGCACAGGAGAATACTAGACCTTGCTTTGATATAGATAAAGAAACTGGAGAACTTTTTGTGTCATCTTTGATTGATTTTGAAATGGTAAGTATTTTTCAAGTAAATTTTTGGCAGATGACATCCTAATCGAGACTAGGTGCCAGAAAGCATCTGCGGTGACTTATCAGCTGTCACCGCTACTTAGGCGTCCGAGCATTAGTTCGGCAACAAAACAACAGCTGATAAACAGTATGTGTATGTCGACTCTGTGCTATCAGTGCCAAACATGGTCTCTGTTTAGGGTGCGTGAGAGCAGAATATTGACCTGTAAAACAGCCTGTTTCCAGGAAGAAAAGCTTGAAAGTGTGGTGGGGATCTTGATCAGTATGTTTCACCTGACCCTGGCTAACATAGTCTGATCAGGATGTTTCATCTGACCCTGACTAACATAATCTGATCAGTATGTTTCACCTGACCCTGACTAACATAATCTAATCAGTATGTTTCACCTGACCCTGACTAACATAATCTGATCAGTATGTTTCACCTGACCCTGACTAACATAATCTAATCAGTATGTTTCACCTGACCCTGACTAACATAATCTAATCAGTATGCTTCACCTGACCCTAACTAACATAATCTAATCAGTATATTTCACCTGACCCTAACATAATCTAATCAGTATGTTTCACCTGACCCTAACATAGTCTGATCAGTATGTTTCACCTGACCCTAACATAATCTAATCAGTATGTTTCACCTGACCCTGACTAACATAATCTAATCAGTATGTTTCACCTGACCCTAACATAATCTAATCAGTATGTTTCACCTGACTCTGACTAACATAATCTAATCAATATGTTTCACCTGACCCTGACTAACATAATCTAATCAGTATGCTTCACCTGACCCTAACTAACATAATCTAATCAGTATATTTCACCTGACCCTGACTAACATAGTCTAATCAGTATATTTCACCTGACCCTAACATAGTCTAATCAGTATGTTTCACCTGGCCCTAACATAATCTAATCAGTATGTTTCACCTGACCCTAACATAGTCTAATCAGTATGTTTCACCTGGCCCTAACATAATCTAATCAGTATGTTTCACCTGACCCTAACATAATCTAATCAGTATGTTTCACCTGACCCTGACTAACATAATCTAATCAGTATGTTTCACCTGACCCTGACTAACATAATCTAACCAGTATGTTTCACCTGACCCTAACATAGTCTGATCTCTATGACTACTCTGCCATCCTCAGTGAACATACTACCTAGGTATTTCAACTCCCGTACTTGCTTGATACTTTTGTTACTGCTGTGAAAACTTCTCTGCACATGTTCAAGCTATAATCACATAGTCTCTGCGTTGTTTGTGTTGATCTTCATGTCAGATTTCTTACAAGCGAAATTGAAATGGAAAGTGTAACCGTGGTTACCATTTCTCAGAAAGTATGATATTTAATTCTGATATCTGACTTACGGAATCTGAGACCTTCGACATTATCAGTAGAGTTAAACAAGCTTGTGTAGCAGAGCCCACTGTTTGCCCTGGCCGTTATTCTAACTTAGAACATTCTCACACTCATCCACATCATCATGACCATACTCAGTAAATGACATAATCACACAGCAGGTGGCATATTTATTATATCATACTCATATCATAGAATGAGTAGAGAAATTACAAACACAATATAATACATATCTTAACTAAACATTCTACTAAAACGGGAATTGTAAGCATTAGCTATTGATGGAATTCCCAACTATCTAAAAACCCAGTTCTATTGCCTTGTAATTACATCACACACACATCGCCTTAACTGCGTCTTCAACACACCTTATCAAATACTCTTCCTCACTGAAATCCCTTCAGGCGGGCGATCTCGACATAACTCGTTCACAATGTGTCCTTGCTTACAAACACACTTTCAGATGATCTATTAATGCAAAACTCACACACCTATTTGAGCGATCCTGTTCTATCACTAAACATTCGTCCAACCGTCTATCAATCGCTCCTCTACCTAAGTCGGTGAGTTAAACATACTATCCACATTCAGTCTCTCTCTCTCTCACTCTCCTCCATACAGCCTCTCTCTCTCCAGCCTCTCTCCATCCCTCTCTATCCAGCCTCTCTCTCTCCAGCCTCTCGAGCTAAACTTTGTCTCGAGCTATATATCCTCAAGCAAGGCCAGAGCTTGACCAATCGATCTCAGGTGATGGCCATCTTCAGTCCCATTGGACGAAACACTTTGCACACCTGTCACTCATTCTCTCGCAGCAAGCCCCGCTGCCAATTTTGTCTGTCAATCAATCTCCCCCCTACCAAAATCGGAAGGCCAGTGGTCAGTTTCTACCAGTCCACATTCCTTAACCCAACTCTGTTCTCCTTTGCTGAGACGGTGAGTGACCTTGACATGCATTCAGGTAGCTTTAAGCTTTAACATGTTCAGGCATCCTAAGCTCCCCTTGCTCCGGCGGGAACTGTTACACTTGTCTCCTGGCTACAACTCTATTCAACATTTTCTTTGCTATTGTACTTTGGAACTGCAACAGAAGGGGGTCTTTCTGCATACTAGGTCAGCAGAGAGATTATTCAATCTGACCAGACTGCGAACAAAAAGTCAGAGAAGGGAGACCAGACTGCGAACAAAAAAGTCAGAGAAGGGAGACTGTCATTCTGGATTTGCTCTTCGCAGACGATACTCACCTGGTTGCCCACACGGAAGCCGAATTACAGATTCTCATTAATAGGTTGGCAAAATTTTGTGATCTGTTTGGACTCACCATCAGCGTACAAAAGACAAAAGTGATGGCACAGGGTGCAGATCCTCCAGACATTGTCTTAAACGATAAAAATCTGAAGGTAGTAAATCACTTCAACTACCTCGGATCTATCATCACCGATAACCTTTCACTGGACGCAGAGCTGCGGAAGTGATTAGGAATGACCTCATCAGCACTTGCCTGCCCCTCACAGAGAGTGTGGGATAACAACATGCTGACCACCTCCTCACAGGTTGCTGTGTACAGATCTTGTGTTATTAGTACCCTACTCTATGTCAGCGAAACATGGACTCTGTATGCTTCACATGATAAAAGGCTAAATGCTTTTCATATGCATTGTCTGAGACGTATACTTGGAATTTCATGGAGCGACAGAGTGACAAACAACGACGTGTTGGACCGTGCGAAGATTGCCAGTTTAGTTATGATCTTCCACCAGCGCGACTTGCGGTGGCTTGGTCACGTGTGCAGAAAGGAGGATGGGCGAATACCAAAAGATATTCTATACGGAGAGCTGACCGACCACAGGCAAACGAAACAAAGGTAGACCCTTCCTCCGCTGTAAAAATGTTTGCAAGCGTGACCTAAAGGCGTTGGATATGAACACCTGCAACTGGGAGGAATTTGCCAATAACAGACCTGACTGGAGGCAGGAGAAGACAAGATGGGTCAAGGACAGACCTGACTGGAGGCAGGCTTTGTCTGTTGGTCGGCAGGCAGGGGAAGACGAGATGGGTCAAGATGCAGACCTGACTGGAGGCAGGCTTTGTGTGTTGGTCGGCAGGCAGGGGAAGACAAGATGGGTCAAGATGCAGACCTGACTGGAGGCACGCTTTGTCTGTTGGTCGGCAGGCAGGGGAAGACAAGATGCATCAAGATGCAGACCTGACTGGAGGCAGGCTTTGTCTGTTGGTCGGCAGGCAGGGGAAGACAAGATGCGTCAAGATGCAGACCTGACTGGAGGCAGGCTTTGTCTGTTGGTCGGCAGGCAGGGGAAGACAAGATGCGTCAAGATGCAGACCTGACTGGAGGCGGGCTTTGTCTGTTGGTCGGCAGGCAGGGGAAGACAAGATGCATCAAGATGCAGACTACAAACGTTTTAAAGTGTAGTCTAGGGCAACAACTGACTGCCCCCTCTCTAGCATGAAGTCCATTGTATCTTGAAACTGACAGGATGCCAATCATGATATTTAGTTCTTAGATGATATGGGATGGATGTTTTTGATAGCTGACTGGATATGATCAAGGATTTGTGGGGGGGTCCTCGTTGTAGTATGATTCTGACCCCTGAAGCATAACATGGATTTTTTATTTGATGTTTTTTTTTGGCGTTCGCCGTATTTTCTCTAATTCCCAAGGCGTTGTGCGTTGCACTGTGGTTTTTATTTTGCGCCTGTCGGCCCAGTGCATCCGACTTCAGCATGCATTTTATGTAAGGGTCTGCTTCCTCCTGCATTTTCTAAGGGTTTGCTTCCCCGGGGTAACAGCCGGTGCTGTGATAGGGGTCGAACCCAGCACCTTCAAATTGTGAGCCGTGCCACTTAACCACTAGGCCACGCCGTCCCCTATAACATGGATCTGAATGTTTGTGTTTCCTCAGGATGACCAGATATCTGTGATAGTGAGAGCTGAAGACACTTGCCCATTCCTGGACCACATCCAACATGCCTTGACTACAGCCATCATCTATGTTGCAGATGTCAATGACAATGCCCCGGAGTTCAAATCAACAGACAATCTCATAGTTTCAGAGGATGAAGCAGTTGGCTGTGTGATCATGGCGGTTGTTGCCGTGGATGACGACTCCAATATAGACGGCAGCGGTAACAATGTTGTCAGTTATCACATTGTTGCTGGCAATGAGGATGGCACATTCGTTCTGGATGCAGACACAGGTTTGTTGGCTGATACATCATCATCATGTGGCAAGTCTTTTGTTGTTTGCCACATGTCTTAATCATTCATCATCATCATGTGGCATGTCTTTTGGTGTTTGCCACATGTCTTAATCATTCATCATCATCATCATTATGTGCATTGCCAGTTGCCGTTGTCGATAATCGATCTCCATCCGCTTCTATCGTGTGTGTCATTTATTAACTCTGTTGTTGGTCATGCCCCGAGCCATTCCCTCAGGCTGTTCAATATTTTCTCTTCCCTGATATTTTACCCGCTGTCACAGTATGTTCCAACCCGCCTCTTCTCATAACTTGCCTGACAAAAGATGACTGCATTGTCTTGTCTTGTGCAATAAGTTGTCTTTGTATCTATGCTTGTTCTAGTACCTCATTGTAAGTCTTTTTTGCAGTTCATGGAATTCGTATCATTTTTCTGTAAAACCATATCTCTCTCTGTGCTTGTTTGCTGATTGTCTATGATTCACTGCCATATATCAGCACTGGTTCCATATACCATTCTAGAACTCTGTTTCTCAATTTCAGCAATATGGTTTTGTTGTACAAGATGCCCTTCTGGAAGACTGATTTTGTCTGGGCTGTTCTGTTTCTTGTATCATAATTACATCTCCCATCAGTTGTAATGTCTGTGCCTTAATTTCCTCTCGTTCACCTTGACCCTGCATTTGGAGCAAGTTGCATTTCTTAGTTACTACCATCACTTCTTAGTTACTACCATCCATCACTTCTTAGTTACTACCATCCATCACTTCTTAGTTACTACCATAACTTCTTAGTTACTACCATCACTTCTTAGTTACTACCATCACTTCTTAGTTACTACCATCCATCACTTCTTAGTTACTACCATCCATCACTTCTTAGTTACTACCATCCATCACTTCTTAGTTACTACCATCACTTCTGATTTAATTTGATTTAAACTGAGGTCTTCGGTCTCGCTTTGATGGACTACCATGCTGACTGATTCTTGCAAGCCTGACTCACTCTGTGCTGTCGATATAATATCAGCATATCATAGATTGTTTAAGTTCTGTCCACCAACTGATATTTCTGACACTGCCTCTCACAAGATAAACTCACTGTACAGAGAGAAGAGGTCAGGGGACAGCACACATCCCTGCCTCTCACCCTTTTTCATCTACTTATAGTCTCCCTCTTGACTGTCTATTTTTGGAATAGTAGTCATCGCCCAAATTGACTACGGTCTGGGGCGGAATAGGCCCTCCTCCGCCAGTAGAAACTAGTGAGGCAAACACAAATATTAAAAAAAAAAAAAAATAATAATATTTTTGGAATGATTCTCAGATCTTTGCCATCGACATTCAATTGTTTCAACATTTGGGTAATGTCTCTATACTTCACCCTGTCGAACTCTTTGATTTAGTCTATGGAGCACAGATATATATCAGTTTTCATATCTATGGCTCTCTTGTGTATTCTTCTTATTATATATAGTGCGGGCCATATAAACCCCAGGGAACTGTACTGTATTTCTTTAAGAGACCAAATATAAAAGATAACTGCCTGCAACACAGATATGGAAGGAAGAGGTAGGGCATAGGGATAACTTCATCTTCCTCTTCTTGTGTTCATTTATTGATTGAACCAGGTCAGACGAGTTCCCGTTATGACCGTGACCATTGTTTGGAGCTTCTCTGTAGTTCCGTACAGCTTCGAGTTTAGTGCTGGACCATTTGGCTCCTCTATCTGTTATGTGTCCTGTACACAGTGTGAGGGAGCTGCTTAGTGCAGTGGTTAGCGAGTGGTTCTGGGTTCATTCCCCAGTTAGGGCGGAAATGTTTTTTCAGACTGCAACGGCTCCAGGGTCGACCCAGCCTTAAATGGTTACCGGTTCAGTCCGGGAAGGAAAAGCGGCGAGAGAGAGGAGATGGCTACCGCCTTCAAATAGCGGAGCCTTTGAAATGTGAGATGGCTAACACCTCACACCCCTGCGGCAGTAATGCTATGGGTTACTTTTTACTTGATCTCATCTTGAGAGTTCTTGATAAACATCATCTTTGTTATTTGACCAAGGTGCTGTTGAATCAAAATGGAAAAACTCATATCTCTGATTAATATATAAAATGGATGTGATAGGTAAATAAAATAACTTGAAGTCAGAAAGTTAGTATATTCAACGTCAGTGTCAAGTGGGTGCTGGTTAGTATATTCAACGTCAGTGTCAAGTGGGTGCTGGTTAGTATATTCAACGTCAGTGTCAAGTGGGTGCTGGTTAGTATATTCAACGTCAGTGTCAAGTGGGTGCTGGTTAGTATATTCAACGTCAGTGTCAAGTGGGTGCTGGTTAGTATATTCAACGTCAGTGTCAAGTCGGTGTTGGTTAGTATATTCAACGTCAGTGTCAAGTGGGTGCTGGTTAGTATATTCAACGTCAGTGTCAAGTCGGTGCTGGTTAGTATATTCAACATCAGTGTCAAGTCGGTGCTGGTTAGTATATTCAACGTCAGTGTCAAGTCGGTGCTGGTTAGTATATTCAACGTCAGTGTCAAGTCGGTGCTGCTGTATTTATCGAAACATAAAGAGCAACTAAGGCCATACAACAAAGACTCCAGTCCTTCGTTAACAGACACCTGTGAAACCTTGGAAGAATAATGGGCATAAAGTCACAGGACATTGTGAGGAATGAAGACCTAGAGGAAACGGAGCTAGCAACAAATTTAGCAAAGAAAATGGGGCTGGATAGAACATACACTGCAGAAGGCACTGCCCTACATAGTCAGACAGGCTCTTACAAGGAATCCTCAAAGAAAAAGAAAGAGGTAGACCAAAAAATACATGGGATCATTCACTGTGCTGTAGCTAAGGGTCCCTAGCTGCTGTCAGCTCATTCACTGTGCTGTAGCTATGACTGGCTGCTGTCAGCTCATTCACTGTGCTGTAGCTATGGGTCTCTGGCTGTCAGCTCATTCACTGTGCTGTAGCTATGACTGGCTGCTGTCAGCTCATTCACCATACTGTAGCTATGAGTTGCTGGCTGCTGTCAGCTCATTCACCGTGCTGTAGCTATGGGTCTCTGGCTGATGTCAGCTCATTCACTGTGCTGTAGCTATGGGTCTCTGGCTGATGTCAGCTCATTCACTGTGCTGTAGCTATGACTGGCTGCTGTCAGCTCATTCACTGTGCTGTAGCTATGGGTCGCTGGCTGCTGTCAGCTCATTCACTGTGCTGTAGCTATGGGTCGCTGGCTGCTGTCAGCTCATTCACTGTACTGTAGCTATGGGTCGCTGGCTGCTTTCAGCTCATTCACTGTACTGTAGCTATGGGTCACTGGCTGCTGTCAGCTCATTCACCCTGCTGTAGCTATGGGTCGCTGGCTGCTGTCATCTCATTCACCTTGCTGTAGCTATGGGTCGCTGGCTGCTGTCAGCTCATTCACCTTGCTGTAGCTATGGGTATCTGACTGTTGTCAGCTCATTCACCCTGCTGTAGCTATGGGTCGCTAGCTGCTGTCAGATCATTCACCCTGCTGTAGCTATGGGTATCTGGCTGCTGTCAGCTCATTCACCGTGCGGTAGCTATGGGTCACTGGCTCCTGTCATCTCATTCACCATGCTGTAGCTATGGGTCGCTGGCTGCTGTCATCTCATTCACCATGCTGTAGCTATGGGTCGCTGGCTGCTGTCATCTCATTCACCATGCTGTAGCTATGGGTCGCTGGCTGCTGTCATCTCATTCACCATGCTGTAGCTATGGGTCGCTGGCTGCTGTCATCTCATTCACCATGTGGTAGCTATAGGTCGCTGGCTGCTGTCAGCTCATTCACCGTGCGGTAGCTATGGGTCGCTGGCTGCTGTCATCTCATTCACCCTGCTGTAGCTATGGGTATCTGGCTGCTGTCAGCTCATTCACTGTGCAGTAGCTATGGGTCGCTGGCTGCTGTCATCTCATTCACCATGCTGTAGCTATGGGTATCTGGCTGCTGTCAGCTCATTCACCGTGCAGTAGCTATGGGTCGCTGGCTGCTGTCATCTCATTCACCATGCTGTAGCTATGACTGGCTGCTGTCATCTCATTCACCGTGCTGCATCTTCTTTTTTTCAAGCCAGGTATCGCCAGGAGTTTTTCACTCTAGTCATTCAACAAATATTCTACACATTTATTGTTTATATGATCTGGATTGTGTCCATCATCAGGTTACCTCAGGATCTATGAAAGCCTCGACTACGAATCAAAAACATATTACAGACTGAACATTAGCGCGGAGGACTCAGGCTATCCGAAGATGGTGTCTTATCAGTGTTTACAGATTATCGTAGCTGACATCAATGACAATGTGCCAGTGTTTGGCCAGCATGTCTACCTGGCCAGTGTGTCAGAGAACATGCCCTCACAGACGTCTGTCACCAGTGTCCAGGCCTGGGACGCTGATACAGGTATGTGCTTCTTGTAGATGTCTCTTAATGTCATAGGCTAGCTAGTTATCAGTCCACTTGTGCCCTGGTGGGTGTCATGGGGAGACTAAGTCTCCTCTTCTGGGATGCTGATACAGGCATGTGCCTCTCATAGATGTCTCTTAATGTCATAGGCTAGTTAGTTAGTTTCTTCATCACCTTGTTTGAATGATTTGTGGCAGGGACTGTCACTCATGGATTGGCCTTTACAGTCGTAGCAGACAGTGTCGAAATACAGGAGACAGAGTTGGACACAACTGACAATGCGCCACGCATATGATCTACAGAGACTGAGATGCCAATGATGATGAGTTAACAGTTACGTGTGCCCTGGTGGGTGTTATGAGGAGCCTAAGTGGTCTCTCCTAGGCCTCTCCCAAGAAAAAAACTGCTAAACTAGACATTGCATGATTCGAACCCAGTACATTGGGATTGGGAAACGGATATTTCACCCCTAGGTCACACTACCAATTTAAAATCAAAAACATACAACAGGCACACCATTAGTGCGTAGAACTCAGCTTATGCCAGGTTGGTGTCTTAACAATGTTTGATCCCTATGGACAGGTTTTCAGCAAATACACGGAAGTCCTCCTGTCCTACAATATTCTTTCCAGCTGTGTTTATATCTTCCCTCTTTCCTATGTTTGTTTCGAGCTCTCTTCTCTGTATGTGTTTTGGTCTGCTTCTACTTTACTTGTCTTGGGGGTTCCAGAATAGAGACTGTCTTGTAACATTATCAGCTGGTTTACTAAATGTGTGTCCTATCCAATACAAATGCCTTCTCTTCCACTGATGTGTGTCTGGTTCTGTTCAGCAGTTCCACGTTAGTGATCCTATCATACCATTTCAATCTCTCTATTCTGCGCTATCACCCATTTATCAAAATCTACCTTTTTTATTATTTTTTGTTCTCCATGTATCGGATCCATGCAAACGAAAAGGCATTCCATTGAAGTTGGAGATTTGTATTTTTCTGTTGTACTTCATTTCTGTAGATTTCCGTGTTCTCCAAAGAAATGGAAGCTCCTCGTCATTACTATTCTTAATTTCATATCTTTATCTGTACCTCTAAATTTGTCGATATTGCTTCCAAAATATATGAATGATTTCACATCTTGTAGGACTATGTCTCCTGTTATGATCTGATTGTTGCTTGTTGCATTTATAGTGGGGTCTAACTGATGTAGGGTAGAAGACTCTGTTGTGTGTGACAGACAAGAATAGGACCACTCCTACACTGAGAGCATGTTGTAACAGTTGACAAATAGTGCAGCTTAATCTCTCTAGTGTAGAAGATTTGCTAACTGTATAAACAACCCAGGCAAGGGAAGGTCAAAGAGCACATAGATAATTTATCTAGAGGTTATTGCAAGAAAAAGAACTGGAGAAAATAGCACAGGATTGTTGTTCATGGGGGACCAGGAGTAATAGAAGTACCCGTGCGACAAAAAGAGACCTCGGGGACGGCTCCCACCTCACGGACGAGATTCACTAGACAAGCACAACACGCACGACGTAACAACAAACAGACTACTATCCCACTAGACGACATGCGCCCGCGACAGAAACCTGAGTTGGGACCCGCTCGAAGTGACCACCCCTTGACGAAGAATGGGTCAAACTAAGAATAGAAGTAACGTATCAGATTTTTTATATCTTCTTCAGATAAAAATGGTTACCTGACCTATTTCATTCCAAGTGGCCTGGCTGGAGACAAGTTTACTGTCGACTCTCAAACAGGGGCTGTAACCACCAAAGTCCAACTGGATAGAGAGGTCAAGGACTCGTACACTTTGACAGGTCAGTTTGGCTTGCACTATTAATGTGAATTATTTATTTTAATGTCAGACAACAAATATAATAAATGTTAAATTTGTAACTACATGTATAACTATTTAGAATCTCTGCTAAAAATCTTCATAACTTTAAAACTTCTACCTAAAAAAGTTATAATTTCAAAACTTCTGCCAGAAATAGTCATAATTTTAAAACTTCTACCAAAAAAGTTATAATTTCAAAACTTCTGCCAGAAATAGTCATAATTTTAAAACTTCTACCAAAAAAGTTATAATTTCAAAACTTCTGCCAGAAATAGTCATAATTTTAAAACTTCTACCCAAAAAAGTTATAATTTCAAAACTTCTGCCAGAAATAGTCATAATTTTAAAACTTCTACCCAAAAAAGTTATAATTTCAAAACTTCTGCCAGAAATAGTCATAATTTTAAAACTTCTACCCAAAAAAGTTATAATTTCAAAACTTCTGCCAGAAATAGTCATAATTTTAAAACTTCTACCCAAAAAAGTTATAATTTCAAAACTTCTGCCAGAAATAGTCATAATTTTAAAACTTCTACCCAAAAAAGTTATAATTTCAAAACTTCTGCCAGAAATAGTCATAATTTTAAAACTTCTACCCAAAAAAGTTATAATTTCAAAACTTCTGCCAGAAATAGTCATAATTTTAAAACTTCTACCCAAAAAAGTTATAATTTCAAAACTTCTGCCAGAAATAGTCATAATTTTAAAACTTCTACCAAAAAAGCTTATAATTTTAATATTTCTGCCCAAAATAGTTATAATTTTAAAATATCTTCTCAAAGAGGATGTAATTTTAATGTGAAACACTGAAATAATCATAATTTAAAATGCCTAGTAAAGATTATAGCATTAAATAAATGTTGTGGCGATTTTTGCTTAAAAATGTTGTGGAGTGGTTTGTTTTAAAATGTCATGCCAAGATTTGTTTAAATTCCATGCCAAGATTTGTTAACATTCCATCCCAAAGATTTGTTAAAATTCCATACCAAGATTTGTTTTTAAATGTCAAGCAAAGATTTGTTTAAATGCCATGCCAAAATTTGTTTTTAAATGTCATGCCAGGATTTGTTTTTAAATGCCATGCCAAGAATTGTTTTTAAATGCCATACCAGGATTCTTTTTCTAGTGTTGTGCAAAACTCTTTTTACAGATGTGCTCAGTTTGTTGTCAGATATAATGACAGGATGTTTTTTTCAAATGTTGCCAAAAAGTACTCAAAAGCTCTGACTAAATTTGTTGTTACAATGTTGCCATGATGTACTCAAAAGCTCTGACTAAATTTGTTGTTACAATGTTGCCATGATGTACTCAAAAGCTCTGACTAAATTTGTTGTTACAATGTTGCCATGATGTACTCAAAAGCTCTGACTAAATTTGTTGTTACAATGTTGCCATGATGTACTCAAAAGCTCTGACTAAATTTGTTGTTACAATGTTGCCATGATGTACTCAAAAGCTCTGACTAAATTTGTTGTTACAATGTTGCCATGATGTACTCAAAAGCTCTGACTAAATTTGTTGTTACAATGTTGCCATGATGTACTCAAAAGCTCTGACTAAATTTGTTGTTACAATGTTGCCATGATGTACTCAAAAGCTCTGACTAAATTTGTTGTTACAATGTTGCCATGATGTACTCAAAAGCTCTGACTAAATTTGTTGTTACAATGCTGTGCCAAGATACTGTCATGAATAATATGTTTAAAATGATACGTAAAATTGCTATGTTTTTGACACATCTATGTTCACAGTCTTTGTCAAAGATGGAGCATACCCAGTCCACTACAGCAGTTGCAACATCATTGTCACTGTAACTGACAACAACGACAATCCGCCAGTCTTCAGTCATCAGCTGTACACAGTTAAGATCCCGGAAAATAGGTCCCAGAACTCTGTACTAACACTTGTAGCCTCTGACAGAGATCTGGGAGAAAATGCCAGAATTGCTTACACTATTACCGGTAAGGATATCTGTGGTGTGTTTTGTGTCATTGCTTTAGCATTTTGGATCAAGGGATTATATAGAAAGTCCAATACTGTGTGGATCAGGAGGTGATATGGTTGGTGAGTTCAACAATGTGGATTAAGGGGTCAAACAGACATTCTAACAATGGAGATCAAGGGGTCATACAGATAGTCCAACAGTAGGAATCAACAGGGCATATGGTGAATCCAACAATGTGGATCAAGGGGTCAAACAGATAGTCCAACAATGTGGATCAAGGGGCCAAACAGATAGTCCAACAATGTGGATCAAGAGGTCAAACAGATAGTCCAACAATGTGGATCAAGGGGTCAAACAGATAGTCCAACAATGTGGATCAAAGGGTCATATTGTGAGTCCAACAATGGGGATCAAGGGGTCAAACAGATAGTCCAACAATGTGGATCAAAGGGTCATATTGTGAGTCCAACAATGGGGATCAAGGGGTCAAACAGATAGTCCAACAATGTGGATCAAGGGGTCAAACAGATAGTCCAACAATGTGGATCAAGGGGCCAAACAGATAGTCCAACAATGTGGATCAAGGGGTCAAACAGATAGTCCAACAATGGGGATCAAGGGGTCAAACAGATAGTCCAACAATGTGGATCAAAGGGTCATATTGTGAGTCCAACAATGGGGATCAAGGGGTCAAACAGATAGTCCAACAATGTGGATCAAAGGGTCATATTGTGAGTCCAACAATGGGGATCAAGGGGTCAAACAGATAGTCCAACAATGTGGATCAAAGGGTCATATTGTGAGTCCAACAATGTGGATCAAGGGGTCAAACAATTAGTCCAACAATGTGGATCAAGGGGTCAAACAGATAGTCCAACAATGTGGATCAAGGGGTCAAACAGATAGTCCAACAATGTGGATCAAAGGGTCATATTGTGAGTCCAACAATGGAGATCAAGGGATCATATGGTGAGTCCAACAATGGAGATCAAGGGGTCATACAGTAGTCCAACATTGGGAATCGACAGGCTATATGGTGAGTCCACAATGTGGATCAAGGGGTCAAACAGATAGTCCAACAATGTGGATCAAGGGGTCAATCAGATAGTCCAACAATGTGGATCAAGGGATCATATTGTGAGTCCAACAATGTGGATCAAGGGGTCATACAGTGAGTCCAACAATGTGGATCAAGGGGTCATACAGTGAGTCCAACAATGTGGATCAAGGGGTCAAACAGAAAGTCCAACATTGTGGATCAAGGGGTCATACAGTGAGTCCAACAATGTGGATCAAGGGATCATACAGTGAGTCCACCAATGTGGATCAAGGAATCATATGGTGAGTCCAACAATGAGGATCAAGGGGTCAAACAGATAGTCCAACAATGTGGATCAAAGGGTCATATTGTGAGTCCAACAATGTGGATCAAGGGGTCATACAGTGAGTCCAACAATGTGGATCAAGGGGTCAAACAGATAGTCCAACAATGTGGATCAAGGGGACAAACAGATAGTCCAACAATGTGGATCAAAGGGTCATATTGTGAGTCCAACAATGGGGATCAAGGGGTCAAACAGATAGTCCAACAATGTGGATCAAAGGGTCATATTGTGAGTCCAACAATGGGGATCAAGGGGTCAAACAGATAGTCCAACAATGTGGATCAAAGGGTCATATTGTGAGTCCAACAATGGGGATCAAGGGGTCAAACAGATAGTCCAACAATGTGGATCAAAGGGTCATATTGTGAGTCCAACAATGGGGATCAAGGGGTCAAACAGATAGTCCAACAATGTGGATCAAAGGGTCATATTGTGAGTCCAACAATGTGGATCAAGGGGTCAAACAGATAGTCCAACAATGTGGATCAAAGGGTCATATTGTGAGTCCAACAATGGGGATCAAGGGGTCAAACAGATAGTCCAACAATGTGGATCAAAGGGTCATATTGTGAGTCCAACAATGTGGATCAAGGGGACAAACAGATAGTCCAACAATGTGGATCAAAGGGTCATATTGTGAGTCCAACAATGGGGATCAAGGGGTCAAACAGATAGTCCAACAATGTGGATCAAAGGGTCATATTGTGAGTCCAACAATGGAGATCAAGGGGTCGTATAGTGAGTCCAACATTGGGAATCAACAGGCTATATGGTGAGTCCACAATGTGGATCAAGAGGTCAAACAGATAGTCCAACAATGTGGATCAAGGGGTCAAACAGATAGTCCAACAATGTGGATCAAGGGGTCAAACAGATAGTCCAACAATGTGGATCAAGGGGTCAAACAGATAGTCCAACAATGTGGATCAAGGGATCATATTGTGAGTCCAACAATGTGGATCAAGGGGTCATACAGTGAGTCCAACAATGTGGATCAAGGGGTCAAACAGATAGTCCAACATTGTGGATCAAGGGGTCATACAGTGAGTCCAACAGTGGGAATCAACAGGTCATATTGTGAGTCCAACAATGGGGATCAAGGGGTCATACAGTGAGTCCAACAATGGGGATCAAGGGGTCATACAGTTAGTCCAACAGTGGGAATCAACAGTCATATTATGAGTAGAACAATGGGGATCAAGGGGTCATACAGTGAGTCCAACAATGTGGATCAAGGGGTCATACAGTGAGTCCAACAGTGGGAATCAACAGGTCATATGAAGAGTCCAACAATGCCAAAGGTCAAGTTAGCTCCAAATCAGACACTGGTGTCAGGGATGAAGTGTTAGAGACTCAATTGTACAATTCTTTAGCTTGTTTTTGATGTGGGGTGCACAGTTACCTTCCTTGCTGCCTTTCTTTTGACTTTTCTTATTTTCTGCGTAGAATTTCTTGACATTATTGTTAAAACCTGAATGTGCTACTCTTAATATCATGCAAAGTTTATGTACCTTAATATCATGCAAAATTTCTATACCTTAATATCATGCAAAGTTTATGTACCTTAATATCATGCAAAGTTTATGTACCTTAATATCATGCAAAGTTTATGTACCTTAATATCATGCAAAGTTTCTGTACCTTAATATCATGCAAAGTTTCTGTACCTTAATATCATGCAAAGTTTCTGTACCTTAATATCATGCAAAGTTTCTGTACCTTAATATCATGCAAAGTTTCTGTACCTTAATATCAAGCAAAGTTTCTGTACCTTAATATCATGCAAAGTTTCTGTACCTTAATATCATGCAAAGTTTCTGTACCTTAATATCATGCAAAGTTTCTGTACCTTAATATCATGCAAAGTTTCTGTACCTTAATATCATGCAAAGTTTCTATACCTTAATATCATGCAAAGTTTATGTACCTTAATATCATGCAAAGTTTATGTACCTTAATATCATGCAAAGTTTCTGTACCTTAATATCATGCAAAGTTTATGTACCTTAATATCATGCAAAGTTTCTGTACCATAATATCATGCAAAGTTTCTGTACCTTAATATCATGCAAAGTTTCTGTACCTTAATATCATGCAAAGTTTCTGTACCTTAATATCATGCAAAGTTTCTGTACCTTAATATCATGCAAAGTTTCTGTACCTTAATATCATGCAAAGTTTCTGTACCTTAATATCATGCAAAGTTTCTGTACCTTAATATCAAGCAAAGTTTCTGTACCTTAATATCATGCAAAGTTTCTGTACCTTAATATCATGCACAATTGCTGTACCTTAATATCATGCAAAGTTTCTGTACATTAATATCATGCAAAGTTTCTGTACCTTAATATCATGCAAAGTTTCTGTACCTTAATATCATGCAAAGTTTCTGTAACTTAATATCATGCAAAGTTTCTGTACCTTAATATCATGCAAAGTTTATGTACCTTAATATCATGCACAATTGCTGTACCTTAATATCATGCAAAGTTTCTGTACCTTAATATCAAGCAAAGTTTCTGTACCTTAATATCATGCAAAGTTTCTGTACCTTAATATCATGCAAAGTTTCTGTACCTTAATATCAAGCAAAGTTTCTGTACCTTAATATCATGCAAAGTTTCTGTACCTTAATATCATGCAAAGTTTCTGTACCTTAATATCATGCAAAGTTTCTGTACCTTAATATCATGCAAAGTTTCTGTACCTTAATATCATGCAAAGTTTCTGTACCTTAATATCATGCAAAGTTTTTGTACCTGAAGGATAGAATGTGGGTCTAATGGAATCGTGTGATACAATATTATACAGGTGGTAATGATGGGAAATTCAGGATCGACCCCCTTCATGGTATCCTGTCCGCTGATCCTCTTGACAGGGAGGAGACACCCACGTACAACTTGACTGTCGCTGCCAGTGACCATGGCACTTATCCTCAGACTGCAACCACAAACGTCGTTGTCATCGTTATGGATGAAAACGATAACAGTCCCATCTTTGAAGAAGCTGTGAGTATAATCATCATCCTGCTTCTTTTGTTCCATTAGGAGCATGATGCAGCAACTATATTCTGACATTCAGTGGTTCTCATAGCAACTGGTAATGTGTGTACACACTTCTATATGTAGAAGTTTCCATTGAAAAAGCTAATGTAGAGCCTATGCAATTTCGTACATTGACATAAAGTGATTAAGACCATAGGTTTTCAGAAAGCAAAACTACAATGGGTATTCAAGTCCAACCAGAACCTTTTTTTTTTTTTTCTAATGAAAAATAAAGTATTTCTCAAGCAGTCAAAATGTAATTTATTTGTTGATATAATCTCCTGCAACGTTTATGCACTTATCCCAGCGTTTAAGTAGTGCTTGAGAAGCTTCAGCGTAGAAAGATTTGTCAGTATGTCTGAACCAATCCAGGACAGTCTGTTTTACTTCACCATCATTGCTGAAATGCTGACCTCCCAGGAATTCTTTTAGGGGTTCTTCTTCTTCTTCGTTCGTTCTCAATCTCCAGCTACCAAACTCTGAAAGGGCTTAAGTAGCAGAATGTAGTCCAGAGAACGGAATGCGTTGTGTCGTAGTTTACAGCTTGGCTGCGATATTTGCACCTTTCGGTCCAACACATCCGACTTCAGCAAGCATTTTTTGAGTACCGGGCTAGCATTCCCTTTTCGATCCCTCCTCCTTAGCCAGTCTGCCCTAATGCAGCCTGTTATCCAGGATCACCGTGTGGAGGTGTAGAAGGGTCTAGGCAGCTATGGTTCGCTAGCCCTGACGCTAATAGTCAGCTATGGGTCGCTGACCACTGCAACTCATGTGCTGCTCAGCATCTTGATCCCTTTTAGGGGTTGAAATAGGTGGAAATTGCTTGGAGCAAGGTCTGGGCTGTAAGGTGAATGTGGCAATGCCTCCCAGCTGAGTTGCTGCAGATGGCATATAGTACGATGAGCCATATGAGGCTGAATGTTGTCTTTCAGAAGCAGGTTGCCCTACACGATCAAACCCAATGTCCACTAATGCAAATAATCATGTGTTCACCGTACCCATAGAAAGACTTGCCACTTGTGCAATTTCGCGGCAGGTTTTTCGTCGATTTTCCAGAATAAGGCGTTCCAAAATCTGGATATTCACAGGAATGGATGTGGTGGGTTACGAACCACCATGGTCAGGATAATCACTCTCGGATGTACGGCCTTTACACCATTCAAATCTGAGTGTCTCATCACCGTCATAAGAAATTTCATCACAACACTCTGTTCCATGCAGGCACTAACAGTGTTGTCCGCCATTTTTATTTATCTGTCACATGAATAACCAATGGCAAGTGGGCCACCTATCAGTAATAGGACACAACTGCCCCTAACTAATGTTAGTTGTTTCAGCACTCTATAACACATTCAGGTAGAACTCAAACAAAAAGTTGCCATTTGCTTTGAATGTCCCTTGTATATAAAAACATGTATCTGTATAAACTTATTAATTATTAAATTAGTTCTTTTAAAAAAATCATTAAAATTGTGTTATAAAACAATTTATCTGCTGTACCAAATTATATATTCCAAAAAGGATTATCTTCTTCATCGTTGTTCGTTCTCAAACTCCCTCTACCAAGCCCTGTATAGGGCTTTGTAAGTAGCACGATGTAGTCCGGAGAATGAAATGTGTAGTGTTGTAGTTTACAGCTTGACTGCGATATTTGCACCTTTCAGTCCGACACATCTGACTTCAGCAGGCTATTTTGGGTACCAAGTTAGCCTTCCCTCTTTGATCCCTTCTCCTTAGCCAGTCTGCTCTGTTTCAGATCGTTATCCAGGATCACCACGTAGAGGTGGAGAAGGGTTGTGGCAGCTCTAGGTCACTGACCCTGACGTAGGCAGTCAGTACATCTGACATCAGCACCCATTTTTAGAAATGGGTTTACTTCCTATAGAGGTACTGAGGTATTGAGGTACAGACATCCTGACCCCGGTATGTTTAGTTTGTGAGTTGTGTCACTGACCGCATTGTGACATCGTCCCACATATAACATGTTTGAGGCATTTAGTTTGCTGAATTCTGTCACTCGTGTTGTGTTATTGACCGCATTGTGACATCAGCGCACATATAACGTTTGAGACATTTAGTTTGCTGAATTCCGTCACTCGTGTTGTGTTATTGACCTCATTGTGACATCGGCGCACATATAACGTTTGAGACATTTAGTTTGCTGAATTCCGTCACTCGTGTTGTTCTTGCGGCTGGAATTTGACACAGGAGTGACTTTGTAATGCATTATATTTTCTCTCCTAACGTACCAGGTGTACACAGCGTCAGTCTCTGAGGACACCATAGTGGGGGAGGGGATACTAACTGTGACAGCCAGAGACGCAGACCAGGGTCTGAATGGGCAAGTCACCTACTCACTGGCTAATGATACAGAGGGTTGCTTTGAGATCAACAGCTCGACAGGAGAGATCGTCACCAGCGGGTGAGTTCTTCTATATTCTTGTTGCTTCTGGTACACTGTAGGGAGCATGAGAGATTGCTTCTCATGGATAATGTACAGACAATCCTCTCTCTTTCTACAGGTTTGGGACCAGAGGTTTAATGGAAGTTGAAGCACGACCATTATTTAGCATCACAATCTTTTAGTGCCGCCAGAAAATGGAAATAACTAACTACCAGGCATGTTCAAATGAAACCTGTGGATTTGTTACAAACATATGAAAGGAACATCAGTAGATGGGGCAGATTAAACAAACAAGTTGTTATGAAGCAATCATTCACCGGCGTTTGTTAGAAAAGTTACAGAGAAAAATGACTTTGGTTGCTCATTGAACCATTTCGTCACAGAGGCCAAGATGTCTGCATCGGAGTTGAACAGTTGTCCCTTTAGAAATTTATTGAAGGGTCTGAACAAATGAAAGCCACATGGGGGCAGATCAGGGATATAGGCTGGTAATTCTTGCTGTTTTGTTGTCTGGCTCAAAGTGGTGGCACCAGGACTCATCATGTGTCACTATGTGCAACAGAAATTCTTCACTCTATCACTTCGTAGCACAGCAAGTAGGGGAAGGGCGGCAGGGATTTTGTTGAGTTGGAACGTTCTGAGACAGGCGGGTGAAATGACTGATCCACCGTTGAAGAAATGCTCTTGAGTTGTGCCTGTCGGTTGACATTGGTGTTGATGACCAGGTCTTGCCAGCTGACTCCAAGGATGTCTAGTTGGTTGCGCATGCAGAAGACCTCGTCACTTCCAATCTCCCTGTAATACTGTCTGTTTTTTAACCATACAAGAGGATTGGAATGACATAGGATCTATAGAGGCATATCTTTGTTTCCATGTAGAGACTCGGCCGAGAACAGCCTCTGAGCAGATAGTTCATAGATTGATGTCGCAAGGCTGATCCTCCGAGGATGTCTGGGTTACTTCGCACATCAGAAGTCAGTATGCTGCTCTGGTTGATGAGGTCCTTGGTGGGATTTTTTTGTGTGCATTCACCTTATTTCTCTAATCCCCAAGGCAGTGTGCATTGCAGTGTGTTTTTTATTTTGCGCCTGTCGAGTCAGTGCATCCGACTTCAGAATGCATTTTATGTAAGGGCCTGCTTCCTCCTGCATTTTCTAAGGGTTTGCTTCCCCGGGGTAACGGCCGGTGCTGTGATTGGGATCGAACCCAGCACCTCCTGGTTGGGAGCTGTGTCACTTAACCACTAGCTCACGCCGTTCCCTCTTGGTGGTAAGATTGCTGTTGGTTTCTGTGAAAGATGAACAGTTGCCAAAACTTGTAACTTTGAATCATACCCAGAAAATGTACAGCCTTCCTGCAAGGAGGCAATATGCAGTAGAGATTCTGTTCTTTTATTGGACTAAAATATGAATGATTATACATTTAACTACCCGAGTGGTACCTGGATTGACAAGAATAGGACCACTGTAACCTTCCAAGGCAGTCATAACAGGCAATTTTAAAGAGGATTGGGCAACCTCATCATGTCAAACCACTGCTATTGAAATCTCCACTGCAAATACTCTAAAACAGGCTTTCTGTAGAGGTCGCCAGCTATAGCAGTGACCCTATGCTTCATTTGTATTGAGAAAATGAATTCATAATTACATTTAACACATATATTTTAACAAAATCTGAAATAAATTTTCAACTCTCCCCAGGACTCTTGATAGAGAGAAAATATCTAGTTACTTCTTGATGATCACAGCATTGGACAGCGGAGTGTTTGGACCAAGAAACGGCACAACCCGTGCCATCATCAGAATCACAGACATCAACGACAACCCTCCCATATTTTCTGCAGTACCATACACAACCAGCCTGAACCTGTTCACACCGCCAGACACATACATCCTCACAGTGACAGCCACCGACCCTGACCTTGACAGTAATAGCCTTGTGGAGTATTCATTCCAGTCAGAGACAGGTTCTGTGTGGATTTTGGAGGTAATGTTAGCAAATAGCAGAATAAATAAATATATGAGGCGTGTTCAAATGAAACCGGACCTAATTGCACCAAGTGAACATATGTATGATGCGCATGATGACTTCACTTCTGATGTAAGCAGCACATACCAACCGTCAAGTTTGCAAAATTTCAATATCCTCCGACTCAGAGTTTCCTCAGCAGACCGTTGAAAACATGTCCTCACGTCCTTTTTTAAACATCATTGTCCAATTCTTCACTGAACTTTGACACACTTTTAGTACCATACATTGCCTGTATTCTGAGATGAATGTCAACTGGTCGACATCCTTCAGCTGTTAAAAACCGAATCACCTTCGCTGATCAACTCTGGATGGATCCGTATCATACCCGCCATGTTTTCAACGGTCTGCTGAGAAAACTATGAGTATGAGGATATATAAATTTTGCAAACTTGACGGTTGGTATGTGCTGTTTGCACTTGAAGTGACTTCATGAAATGGCTTATAATTTTACTAAATGATGCAAAGACCGTGAACAAAATGCATTGTAACTTGCGATATGGTATACCTGGAAAATGTAGTTGGTAGTTTTTAAAGGTGTCATTAGATGGTAGCGATATCCAGCTTTGTGGTTACTGTAGGTAGCAGATGTTAGGTGTCACATGCACGTGCGCAGCTCGGATATAAAATGGTATACATTCTCACGGAGTGTATAATAAAAGAACACCGCTGTATGTTGTTTTTTTACGGCAGAGGGATATTGATAAGAAAATGGACCCAGTTTACGGTGAGAAGTGTTTGTCACGTAAAGTGGTGCATAATTGGGTTCATACATTTCCTCAAGGACGCTAACAAATTGCTGATGAATCACGACCTAATCATCCTGTTCAGATTGTGGCAGAAGCATCTCTGTAGTGGATTGGGGAGATGATTTGTGCTGACAGGCCAGTAGGGAGCGTAGTAACTGCAATATGGTGTTCGCACGGTTTAGCCTACAGCATAATGCCTGATCGATTTAATTTCCAGAAAGTGTGTTCACGGTGAGTACCCTGACAACTGAGTGACGAACACAAAATGAACTGAACGGAACTGTCCTTGCACCGACAAAGTTGGGGGAAAGGTGTAGGTAGAAATTATATTGATATATAACGGGCAATGCAAGTGAAATAATAAATGGTTTTCAAGTTTGTATCTCATTTAGCTTTTTAAAATAGCCATTTACGACTTGGCCTCATATATTAATCAAAATATCACCAGTTCGTCAATATTCTTCTATGCTTGTGAGACATGGACAATTACTGCTGATCTACAGCGGAGGATGATGAGATGTTTCCGAAGACTTCTGAACGTCACGTACAAAGACCACTTTACAAATGAAGAAATACGAGATAGAATTACAACAGGAATAGACCTTTTGAAGACTTCTTGGTAACTGTCAGAAGACGGAAACTCGCTTGGTATGACCACATATCGAGATCAAATGGTCTTGCAAATATTATCCTGCGCAGAAGGGTGCAAGGCAGACGACAAAGAGGTCATCCCAAAAAAGCTGGGAGGACAACATAAAACAATGGACCAATCTCCGACCAGAGGAGGCGCAACCAGCGGCAGCTGACAGAGAGAGATGCGTGTAGTTGTGGGGATGTCTTCATGCGTGCCCCAACGACCTCACCACTTACAGAATGACCTGACCTGACCACCACACCACCAACTGTTAATGTTCACCATCTCCAAAGTTCATTTCACTGGCATTATCACGCGACCTTAAATGTTATATAACCAATTTTGTGTCAGCGCAGTATGTACACTAAATATATAACACACAGATAACAAGTGCAAGATAATGTTAAAAAAGTGTTGTATTTATCTTTGAAACTAACTGAGTTATAGATATTCTCATGACAAATGTTGCCACTCGTATATGTCTTCACATAGGACCTACGCATTGACAGGACATCTGGCGAGGTCTACACCAAGAATGCCCTGTTCAGAGCTTCCGGACACTATAGTGTGTTAGTCGTGGCCACAGACCTAGCCACTTACCCAGGACTTCGGTTATCTTCTACAGGTTGGATATCGGCCTTGTCTCATTTTGTTGTGTATCAACCAGTATTCAACAGTATTATCAACAGTATCATCAACTGTATCAATAGTATCATCAACAGTATCATCAACTGTACCAACAGTATCATCAACAGTATCATCAGCTGTATCATCAACAGTATCATCATTTGTTATCATTGCAATAAGAGAATGGGGTCTTACTCTTGGTCATCTTGCAAGAATTTAACTGATATACTTTTTCACTAATTATCCACTATGGGGCTCTCGGCTGTATAACAACAACCCCAGATCCATCAGCCTAGACCCCTCTTTTGCCAGGCATGATGAATATAGTCACTTATGAAGCCTATAGTTACTTATCAAGCCCATAGACAATTGGTGAGGAATGGGAGCAGTGAACCCTACCGTGGCTTCGGTAACTTGGAGCGTCGCTAATGCACCCCCTCAGTTACTTAATGTTAGGACAGTACATTTCTGGCTTCTGCCTGGGGTGGGAAGAAAATCCACAGATTCACACCAGCCCGACAAAATAGTTACTTATGAAACCCATAGTTACTTATGAAGCCCTTAGTTACATATGAAACCCATAGTTACTTATGAAGCCCTTAGTTACATATGAAACCCATAGTTACTTATGAAGCCCTTAGTTACATCTGGCAAAGATGGCGCCATAACTGGCTGCGAGTCTACATTTCTCTACTGTTTTGGATCATTATGGACGCCACGAGACCACGGATTTGCCTGGAATTCACACTAGTCGACGACTTACACTTGTGTTCACTGAAACGTGGTGTTGTTTTCCGTCTGGACTTGTTATTTCGTTCTTTTTTTGTGATTTCTTCCATCCGCTTATCCTGGTCTGGACGCCGGCTGAATGGCACTACGCTTATACCTGTGACATAATATCACGGGTTAGTTCTGCCGGTTCACCTTCGCGAATTTGGCGTGTGGGAATTTTAGATGCTACTATGATGAGTTCAATACAGCTGGGGAGAGATGCCAGACCCACTCACACGCTGAGTGTTGTCCATACGACCTCTTGTGGTTATCGAAAAGGCACGACAAACTGCGTTAGATGCCATCCCACCTTTCTACCCTGTGGGTTACATGTTTACGGAAAGGCTTCGGTGGTAACCCTGAGGCAAAATCTGCATCCTATGCTATCTCCAGTCGTCTCGATGAATGTCTTGCCACTGGCAAAAGGTAGCTTAGGCTCTGTGAGTGAGGTTGACAAAAGGTAGCTTAGGCTCTGTGAGTGAGGTTGACAAAAGGTAGCTTAGGCTCTGTGAGTGAGGTTGACAAAAGGTAGCTTAGGCTCTGTGTGTGAGGTTGACAAAAGGTAGCTTAGGCTCTGTGAGTGAGGTTGACAAAAGGTAGCTTAGGCTCTGTGTGTGAGGTTGACAAAAGGTAGCTTAGGCTCTATGAGTGAGGTTGACGAAAGGTAGCTTAGGCTCTGTGTGTGAGATTGACAAAAGGTAGCTTAGGCTCTGTGAGTGAGGTTGACAAAAGGCGCAGTTTCTTCCTCACTTTAATCCAAATCTCTGCGCAAGTCACCCATTTCAGCGGACACAGCATGAGATACGACTGTCCACACGGCTGAACAAAGAGAGTGGTCTTCATCACTTGTGATGGACAACTATTAGTTACATATTAAACCGATAGTTACATATGAAACTCATAGTTACTTATGAAGCCCTTAGTTACCTACAAAACCCTGTCAATGTAGCTCCCCACCCCACCCCTCCCATACCAAAAATGCATGTACATTACAGTTATTCTATGTACAGTTGATTCCATACATTCTAATGTGGTGTATTTTAGTCTGGTGTACATTTTTTAATGTACATTTTTAAAAGTACGTCATTTATCCACACAGGCATCATCGAAATAACAGTTGGGTCAGGGGATGGAGTCCAATTTGAATTTTCTAGTCCCGAGTACAATGTTGAGATTCCAGAACACTACATGGGAAGTTACTCTGTTGTGAATGTGACTGCCTCATTTGGGAATTCCTTCCGACAGTCCCAGTCCACTTTGTACAGCTTTGCCAGCGTGAACGAGGAGGACATTTTGAGCATGGATACTGGGTCTGGTGAGTGGTTTGATGGGTCGTTGTGTGGGTATGGTGAGTGTTCGTGTGGGTTTGATGGGTTGTTTGTTGGCTCATCATGTGGGTCTGGTGAGTGTTCGTGTGGGTCTAGTGAGTGTTCGTGTGGGTCTGGTGGGTGATTTGTTGGGTCATCATGTGGGTCTGGTGAGTGTTCATGTGGGTCTAGTGAGTGTTCGTGTGGGTCTGGTGGGTGATTTGTTGGGTCATCATGTGGGTCTGGTGAGTGTTCATGTGGGTCTGTTGGGCGGTTTGTTGGGTCTGGTGAGTGGTTTGATGGGTCGTTGTGTAGGTCTGGTGAGTGTTCGTGTGGGTTTGATGGGTTGTTTGTTGGCTCATCATGTGGGTCTGGTGAGTGTTCATGTGGGTCTAGTGAGTGTTCGTGTGGGTCTGGTGGGTGATTTGTTGGGTCATCATGTGGGTCTGGTGAGTGTTCATGTGGGTCTGTTGGGCGGTTTGTTGGGTCTGGTGAGTGGTTTGATGGGTCGTTGTGTGGGTCTGGTGAGTGTTCGTGTGGGTTTGATGGGTTGTTTGTTGGCTCATCATGTGGGTCTGGTGAGTGTTCGTGTGGGTCTGGCAGGTGATTTGTTGGGTCATCATGTGGGTCTGGTGAGTGTTCATGTGGGTCTGGTGAGTGTTCGTGTGGGTCTGGTGGGTGATTTGTTGGGTCATCATGTGGGTCTGGTGAGTGTTCGTGTGGGTCTGGCAGGTGATTTGTTGGGTCATCATGTGGGTGTGGTGAGTGTTCGTGTGGGTCTGGCAGGTGATTTGTTGGGTCATCATGTGGGTCTGGTGAGTGTTCATGTGGGTCTGGTGGGTGATTTGTTGGGTCATCATGTGGGTCTGGTGAGTGTTCATGTGGGTCTGTTGGGCGGTTTGTTGGGTCTGGTGAGTGTTCGTGTGGGTCTGGTGGGTAGTTTGTTGGGTCATCATGTGGGTCTGGGGAGTTGTCATGTGAGTTGGTTGAGTCCCCATGTGGGTCTGGGGAGTTGTCATGTGAGTTGGTTGAGTCCCCATGTGGGTCTGGGGAGTTGTCATGTGAGTTGGTTGAGTCCCCATGTGGGTCTGGGGAGTTGTCATGTGAGTTGGTTGAGTCCCCATGTGGGTCTGGGGAGTTGTCATGTGAGTTGGTTGAGTCCCCATGTGGGTCTGGGGAGTTGTCATGTGAGTTGGTTGAGTCCCCATGTGGGTCTGGGGAATTGTGGTTGTTCTGGAAGTCACTCGTACTGAGTTAATTTCAACCCAGTACTTTGGTTGTTGGTTGCAATGGCTGTAGTGCAATGCAAGGCTCCTCGGTAAGTTCACCATTATGGGATTACAGTGCCAATCCGAAGCTCATTGGCCAGACTGCTGTGACTCAGCCTTCTTCCGTGGGGCCATATGCGGATATGAGGTGGGGTCTTGAGGAGTGTGTACAGCCAGCAAGCTACAGAAAACACCAGTATCTACACTCTTTGTCATATTTATTGAGAGGGACTGAGCACCAATAGGTCTGTCTGGAGTGCAATGACGTTAATTCTGAATAGGACAGAAGAGAATGCTGTTGACCAGAGAAGAAGAAAAATGTAATGTAGTATAATGTAATGTGATGTAATATTATGTAATTTAATGTAATACTGTAATCCTGATGTTCACTCAGGCCCATTTTGTGCCCTATGCCAGGTAGCCACATGTTGTCTCTACCCTTTGCCATTAAGCACCATGCCGGACCAAGGTCCTGTCGAAGGCCATCTCTCCATCTCATTGGTGGATGTCCGGGACGATGATTATAGGTGTAGGGCCACCATGACGTCATTTTACATGTCCATCTATTGACAGGCAGGACAAGTATATGGCCTGCCCACCTGTAGTGTCTTATCAACGCCTTATCTATGACGTCATTGAAGCAGGTTTCACTCCTGATGGTGGTGTTGCGAATGTGGTCTCCTAGTGACAGTGTTCTACGCTCCATCGCTCGTTGAGTAACTTGAAATCTCACCATGTCACTTTTTCGTAGGTTTCACACCACAAAAATGTTATGTAATATGGCTTGGCTTGGCTTGGTTTAGTTTGGTTTGGTTTGGCTTGGCTTGGCTTCGTTCGTTCTCAATTTCCCACTACCAAACCCTGAAAGGGCTTAAGTAGCAGAATGTAGTCCAGAGAACGGAATGCGTTGTGTCGTAGTTCACAGCTTGACTGCAATATTTGCACCTTTCGGTCCAACACATCCGACTTCAGCATGCATTTTTTGAGTACCGGGTTAGCATTCCCTCATCGATCCCTTCTTCTTAGCCAGTCTGCCCTGCTGCAGCCTGTTATCCAGGATCACCGCGTGGAGGTGTAGAAGGGTCTTGGCAGCTCTGGTTCGCTGGCCCTGACGCTAGCAGTCAGCTATGGGTCACTGACCATTGCAGCTCATGCGCTGATCAGCATCTTGATCGCTTATGTAATATAATGTAATGTCTGCAGAAAATTTTATAACAAAATGACGTTAACAAATTGTGTATTTTTGTTATCACCTCCAGGACAGATATCCGTAGCAGATTCATCAATGCTAGACCACGAGACCTCTCACCAAATGGCCCTGGTTGTTAGAGCTGTCAACGGAAACCACCATGCTTATGCCACTGTACGGATTAACATAACGGACGTCAACGACAATGCCCCAATTTTTTCTCAGGCAAAGTACGCCGCGTCCATTTGGGAAAACAACCATCCCGAAACATATGTGGCCCAGGTTCGTTCCTTGTCATTAGTGATGTGTCGTTATCATTACAGTCAGCAACATCATCAGCGTCATCATTAACATCATCACCGCTGTCATCATCATCAATCATTGATATTAATGGCATCATCACTATGTCCACCACCAACATCACCAGTTTCATCACTATGTCCACCACCAACATCACTATGTCCACCACCAACATCACCAGTTTCATCACTATGTCCACCACCAACATCACCAGTTTCATCACTATCTCCATCACCAGTATCATCACTATCTCCATCACCAGTTTCTTCACTATCTCCATTACCAACATCACCAGTATCATCACTATGTCCACCACCAGTATCATCACTATCTCCATCACCAGTATCATCACTAATGTCCACCACCAACATCACAAGCATCGTCACTATCTCCACCACCTCCATCATCACTATCACCACCACCTCCATCCACATTGATACAACTATCTCATACACATTGTGGCTGCCGCAGGTCTATGCTAGAGACGCTGATAGTGACCTCAATGGGGACATTACATACTCAATCATTGGTGGGAATGGAGACAGCGTGTTTCAGATTGCTCGACCACACTTGGGCATCGTGGTGACAAACAGTGAGGCAGCACCCCTTGACAGGGAGGCCCAACCAGACGGCTACAGGTGGGTTGTCATCGTTTTTATCCGTTTCAGAACAGCTTATCATCATCATATGTTATCCTCGTAGTGTTGATAGTGGGAAAGGAGGGGCAGATACCGTAGGACTAGACGTGAAGAGAAGGCACTGGCGATGGATAGGATACACATTATGGAAACCAGCTGATAGCATTACAAGGCAGTCACTGTTCTGGAATCCTTAGAGTAAGAGAAGTAGAGGGTGACCTAAACACTCATGGAGAAGGGAAGTCTAAAAATGGGAGGAAAGGCGGAGGGGGCTAAAAATGATGGCACACTACAGGAAGTATTTGTTGAAGACCTATGCTCCACAAGGAGTTAACAGGTTTTGATTGATTGATTGCAAACACACACCCCCCACAAAAAAAAACAACACATATCAACAGTATATTCATACCAATTTTGTTATCAATCCTAAATCCTAGACATGGGGATGGGGTGGTTAGTGGTTAAGTGACGAGACTCACAATCCGAAGGTGCTGGGTTCGCTCCCCAATTACAGCACCCCTTGTTACCCTGGGGAAGCAAACCCTTAGAAAATGCAGGAGGAAGCAAACCTTTACCAAAAAATGCATGCTGAAGTCGGATGCACTGGGCCAACAGGCGCAAAATAAGAACATAGTGCAACGCACACCGCCTTGGGGAATAGAAAAATAAGGCGAACGCAAATAGAAAAATAAGGCGAACGCAAAAAAAAGATAGGGATCTCTAAACAGCGCACAAGAATGGAGGATTATAACACAGGAAATGAGATGCTGCTCATAGACAAGACAATGAGATGCTCGTGGCAAGCAGTCAGGGTCACCAGAAGGTTACTAGAAGAAAGAGAGTGAGGAAGTCCAGCAGAAAGTTGGATTAAAACAATGGATGACATGTGTAGGATATAGCAAGAAACAGTGTGACTTCAGAATACGGGTACGACCATCGTATTAGGTCTCACCTTGTAGGTGTGCTGGTATTGTCAACGGTAACAAAGTCAATCCCATGGAGGGCTTCATCTACCTGAACTGCAGACAGACTTTGATGCATGTAACGCAGACATTACTCGGAGAATCAGCCTTGCAACATCAGGTGGACCAAACAAAGGCTCTCTGGGGAAACCAAGCTGTAAATTCTGTGTCATCTTAATACTTTTGTATGGCTCCGATACCTGGACGGTCTTAAAGGGAGATGAGAAGTGGTTTGAGGTCTTCCACATGCGCAATCAATGTTGTGTCCTTGTGGTTCACTGGCAGGACCTGGTCGCCAACACTGAGCTCGTCCAACAGTCACAACTTATGAATCTTTCCTCAATGTTAGAGTGGCACAACATGTTTCTTTGGCTATGTGGTCTGCTTCCCTCAAGTCGTCCAGGCATATCAGCTTCTACTTAAATCCATGGAAAGTGATAGTCAAACTGTATAAAACATTAGCGAGATATAGATTGAAGTAATGTGTACAGATGGGGAGTACTTATCGTAAAGGGAATATAAATATGCTGGAAAGGATACAAAGAAAAGTGATGAAACTGATAGTCTGATTTCAGAATTATAGTTATGAGGAAAGACTCAGAAATACTGACCTAAGTCTGATTTCAGAATTATAGTTATGAGGAAAGACTCAGAAATACCGACCTAAGTCTGATTTCAGAATTATAGTTATGAGGAAAGACTCAGAAATACCGACCTAAGTCTGATTTCAGAATTATAGTTATGAGGAAAGACTCAGAAATACCGACCTAAGTCTGATTTCAGAATTATAGTTATGAGGAAAGACTCAGAAATACCGACCTAAGTCTGATTTCAGAATTATAGTTATGAGGAAAGACTCAGAAATACCGACCTAAGTCTGATTTCAGAATTATAGTTATGAGGAAAAACTCAGAAATACCGGCCTTCCTTGTCTAGAACAGAGAAGAATTCCCGGCGACATACCTTTACCACTCTGCATACAAAATTCACGCAATTTCTACTGCCACTGCATTATTTGTCATGACTTCACGTCATTTTTGTTATAGTTTAATGTATCATTACTGTTGATTATCTTATAATCCTGTATTAAACCTTTACCAAGCACGCAACGAGTCTGGATGACACGTCATGTAAATCGAGCAGCTGACGATGAGTCTGGTCGACTTACGTTGCCGTTCTTAGTGATCGGCGATCGTCATCACTCAATTTTGTTCTTGATATATATAAATAATTTGGTCATTGATATGGTATCCATTAATGAAAAATTCAATGAGGACACTAAACTATGCAGTAGTGTCTCGTGTAAAGCAGAAATGGATATATTGAGGTTGAATTTAGATCAAATTTGAGAATGGTCTGTAAGCTGGCAAATGAAGTTTAATGTAGATAAATGTACAGTCATACACATGGGTAGATCCAATATGGAACATAATTACAGAATGGGCGAAAACAATATTAGAAAGATAGAAAAGGAAAGGGACCTATGGGTTATAATAGATCATACAGGTAAGGTGAATGAGCAAGTTCAGGTAGCAGTGAAAAATGCAAATGCAATGTTAGGTATGAAAAAAAGAAATATTAACCCTTTGAACCCTGGTCACCTGGCCTGTAAACCCCCACTTCCCTGGACTTCTGGCATGTAAAACCCCACTCCCCTGGTCACCTGGCCTGTAAAACCTCACTCCCCTGGTCACCTGGCCTGTAAAACTCCACTCCCCTAGTCACCTGGCCTGTAAAACCCCACTCCCGTGGTCACATGGCCTGTAAAACACCACTCCCCTGGACTTCTGGCCTGTAAAACCCCACTTCCCTGGGCTCCTGAAGACAAAAAGCCAAAAATGGACACCTGAACAAAACTAGTTACAATGACAAAACTAAGTGATCTGTTTCAATTATTTTATCTCAAATAGACTGACCTGATCATCTCCAACATTCCTGCTTATTATGCCAGTCCTCCCAGCATGTAGACCCATCCTTTAGGCACAGATAAGTTTCACAATGTTTACACCAAAATTTTGTCTTGACTTGTTTGAATGGTCTGTCTTTGTAGGCCATGTTTGGGAAGTCCTTGACATGCTTGTTAAATTTAAATGAGCATACTACACAAACATTATTTCCTGTAGCTTTTGGAGACATTTGTGGATGATGGGAACCAACATTTTGCAGTCTCTGTTGTGCCTCGACACAGTTGTGAAGTTTTGCAGTAGCTGTTCTATAATCCCCAATGAGGGATAAACAAACTTCATTCAAATGTCCTGTAGCGTCTGCCTGTTGTATTGTGGGGACTATAATGATCCATAAGTATGTAGGCATTATTACATGCCCACATAAAGAATTTCACATTTAGCCTCCTAGGCCAGCGATAATGCCGTCATGTCTTGTTGAGACGACAAATTTGGTCGTTGACATCTGTGCCCCCCATGAACGCATTATAGTCAATACAAATTTGAGGAGTTGGAACATCTACAGCTGTTCCATCCTTTCTTCTCCTTCTAACAGTTCCAATTTCTGTTGGGTTGTGGTAGTTGGATATAAAATTTACAGGTCTTTGGTCCATCCAGACAAGGCATACAATGTTGTTATGGCAAATAAATTCTGAATGACCTCTGTCCATTTTCTTCTTTCCTGCCAGTACTGAGGATAAAATTTCCTATTTGTTATTGCTGTACCTACAGCAAGTGTACCATAATCAGTGTACAACTTGTCAAAGAGAGTTACACTGTTGTAGAATCTGTCCATAACAACAATATGGTTTTTGTTGACCAAATTCCCAGAAGTTAAAATAAAATTCTGATAACGACGCTACCAACAACATCAAGATCTGGAATAATATTGTCTGCTTTTCCAGTGTAGATTTCCAGATTCAGAATATATCCAGAGCTTGCTTCACAAGCCATGTAAGCCTTTATTCCCCCACTTTATGGGCTTTGACTTGATATACTGGTTGAAGGCAAGTCTGCTCTTCGAGGGGATCATACCTTCGTCTAAGCTCACGTGATGTGAAGGCGAATAATAGTGCCAAAATTTTGGTAGCAGCACATCCAACATAGGCCTCACTTTATAAAGTTTATCTGCTTTATCCAAAGTCGGGTCCTCCTCGTGAACAAGATGAAGAAAAGTCCAGAGATCAAGAAAGCAATCACGGTCCATCACAGTGCGGAAACCAGGAGTATGAGACACGAAGTTAGCAGACAAACTAGACCAGTACTCCTCGTAACGTGGTTTACTCACACTGTGTTCCATTTGAAGACGCAGTCCAAAGAATGCTTTCATCTCTGGCACTACTACACTTTAAATATTGTTGGCATAGTAGCTAGTTGGTTTCTTGCTTCTCACCTGCTCAGCGCGTCGAGTTGTCTGCTCACACAAATTGTGCCAGAAATCATCCAGGAAAAGTTCCAAAAATTCACTGGCTTTACTTTCTGGATTAATAGTTTTTGCAATGTTCTTAGGGCCTATCTGCTCCATAAATGTTGTGTCTACTGCAGACACAGGTCTGAACATATTTATTGGAGACCAACCTGCATCAAATTTACTAGAGACACTACCTGGGAGACGCCCCCTTCCACGCCCCTGTAAAACAGCCTGATCGCCAGAAAAATCAGGAACAGGGTAAGAGGAAGCTTCATCAGAGTCTAATGAATACATGTTATCACTCAAATGATCATCTGATTCAACTTCTATATCAGTTTCAGAATAGTTGCTATCTAAATCTAATTCATCGTCCTCCGAATTATTGAGAACAATCTCGACAGCTTGTTCCATTGTAAGCCTTTTAGAACGCTCATTTTATGGTATTTCTGCATGTCTTTTCATCGTGAAAATATTGTAAAAATTTGTCGCAATGTGATCAATTCATGGGCGCCACCATTTTGAAGTAACATTCTGGAAGTAGTATGCAAATTCTGCCGTGTCTATCTATACTATGCTCGTTCTTATAAGATATGTGTGCTCTACCGGCAAACCAGTGACTCGGGGCGCGGGTTATGAACACACACCGGTTCATCAGGATCACGGGTTCAAAGGGTTAAACATAGGAGCATGGAAGTGATAGTCAAACTGTATAAAGCATTAGTTAGACCTAGATTGGAGTACTGTGTACAGGTGTGGAGTCCTGTGTACAGGTGTGGAGTCCTGTGTACAGGTGTGGAGTCCTGTGTACAGGTGTGGAGTACTGTGTACAGGTGTGGAGTACTGTGTACAGGTGTGGAGTCCTGTGTACAGGTGTGGAGTACTGTGTACAGGTGTGAAGTCCTTGTCATAGAGAAAATATAAACATGCTGGAAAAGATACAAAAAAGAGCAACAAAGCTAAAATTGGAATTCCAGAATTACAGTTATGAGGAAAGAACAACCGGCCTACAGTGTCTAGAAAAGAGAAGAATTCGAGGTGACTTAATACAGGTTTATAAGATAATCAACGGAACAGTTAAATAAGACTATAACAAGTGTTTCAAAATACAACCACCCACAAGAAGAAGAGGGCATAGTTACAAATTATCTAAAGAAACGTCTAGATTGGATATTAGGAAATATTTTTTTAGTCAGAGAGTGGTGAAAGATATTAACTTAACTTAACGTCTTTATACTGGTTTAGAAGACCCTGCAGAGTCTGTATACAACCAGTTACATTTACATCACCTTGCTCTAAAAGCTATGCGCATCCAGTTTATTCTTAAATGCATTAACTGTCCGTGCCTCCACTACCTCCCCTGGCAATGCATTCCAAGCAGACACCACTCTCTGACTAAAAAAATATTTCCTAATATCTAACCTGGACCTCTCTTTAGTCAGCTTGTAGCTATGCCCTCGTGTTCTTGTAGGTGGTCTTATTTTAAAAAACTTGTTATAGTCTAATTTATCGATTCTTCTGATCATCTTATAAACCTGTATTAAGTCACCACGAATTCTTCTCTCTTCGAGACACTGTAGGCCGGTTGTTCTGAGTCGTTCCTCATAACTGTAATTCTGGAATCCCACTATCATCTTTGTCGCTCTTTTTTGTATTCTTTCTAGCATGTTTATATCCCCTCTATGATAAGGACTCCACACCTGTACACAATACTCCAATCTAAGTCTAACTAAAGCTTAATACAGTTTGACGATCACTTCCTTGCTCCTATGTTTAATATTTCTTTTTATCATACCTAACATTGCATTTGCCTTTTTCACTGCTACCTTAACTTGCTCACTCACCTTTCCTGTATGATCTATTATAACCCTTAGGTCCCTTTCCTTATCTATCTTTCTAATATTGTTTTCTCCCATTCTGTAATTATGTTCCATATTGGATCTACCCATGTGGATGACTGTACATTTATCTACATTAAACTCCATTTGCCAGCTTACTGACCATTCTCAAATTTTATCTAAATCCGACATCAATATATCCACTTCCGCTTTAGATGAGACATTACTGCATAGATTTGTGTCATCAGAAAATTTTGCAATCATGGATCCCATATCAATGTCCAAATCATTTATATATATCAAGAACAAAATTGGTCCCAAAACCGAGCCCTGTGGCACACCACTTTTCACTTCACACCACTCAGAGTACTCCTTATTTATGCCCAACCCTCTGCCTTCTTCCCGTTAACCAATTTTCAATCCATTTGGCAACTTGCCCACCTATTCCATGTGATTTTAACTTTCAAAATATTCTTTGATGAGGTACTCTATCAAAGGATTTTGCAAAGTCTAGATAAATAACATCCACTGGCTCCCCTTTATCTAACATTTTGGTAACCTCCTCCATGAATTCTAATAGATTTGTTAAGCATGATCTCCCTCTAGTAAACCCATGCTGACTATTTCTAATTAGATTAAATTTGTCTAAATGCATTACAATGTTTTCTTTGATTATTGACTCTAACAATTTACAGACTATGCTCGTTAAACTCACTGGTCTATAATTTGCTGGATCTGATTTTTTTGCCTTTTTTGAATAAGGGGATAGGAAATAGAAGATGCCTACCAGGCACAGAAACACACAGTAGCGGTGTGGGTGGACCTGGAAAAGGCATTTGACAAAGTCTGGAAAGATGGACTTAGAGTCAAGCTAAGAAGAAGTGATGTTTGTGGGAAAATGTACAAGTGGATCAACCACTACCTCAAAAACAGAACGGCCAGAGTCCAAGTACAAGGGCAGATGAGCAAAAAGGTGACACTTGAGCAGGGAGTACCCCAAGGGGGAGTACTATCACCCACACTCTTCCTGGTGTATATAAACGACATTACAGAGAATATACCAAGAAGAGTCCACAGCTCAATGTTTGCAGACGATCTGGCTATGTGGACCTCTGAAAAGAATCTCACCATAGCAAGAAATCGGATGCAGCAGGCCCTAACATCGCTGGAAGAGTGGGCGAACTCATGGCTGGTCAAAATAAACGAGGAGAAAACCACATGCACAATATTCTCGCTTTCAATCAAACCCCAAAATACCAAATTAAGTTTAAATGGCAAATTCCTGCAGCCAAACGACAACCCAAACTATCTGGGAGTCACATTTGATCGGCGCATGACATGGAAAAGTCAGATCGAGAGAAACCGAATGAGAGCCAGAGGAAGAATGGCAATCATGAGGAAATTTGCTGGCACAAGCTGGGGAGCAGACGAAAGCATTCTAAAGAAACTGTACACTGGAAGAGTGAGACCAGTTCTCGAGTATGGCATTGCGGCATGGACAACAGCAGCAAAGGCGAACTTCGATAAAGTTAGCAAACTTCAAAACCAAGCCATGAGAGTTATAACAGGAGGCATGAAGTGAACGCCAATTGTAGAACTTGAAAAGATTACAAAACTGCAATCCATGACCGATAGAAGAGACTGCAGAGCCCAGCTGCAGTCAGAGAAACTCCGAAGACTGACTGACCATCCAATGCACCAGAGACTAAACAATTTGGGAAATGGGAAACTAAAGCGGAGAAACTTTGCAAAGATGCACGAAGATCCCATAAACGCACTAACAACACCAAAACCCATCACTACTGTACGAAAACCTACCTGGAGGCAGAATATATTTCCAGAGGTGGTAGAAACTATACCAGGTATTGGAAACAAAAACTGCCAGACTGAAAAAGAAAGGAGAGATACTACCCTAAGCTTTATATCGAAAAACTACCCAAGCATGGAATGGACCCATGCATACACCGACGGTTCTGTAACAAACACTACACAGAACGGAGGGGCAGGAGCATTCCTGAACCTATCAAATGGCAGAAAAATAACACTGTCATTCGCTACTGTTAAGTATACAAGCAATTTCAGAGCGGAGGCAGAGGCACTGAGGGCGGCAGTGGAAGAAATGGTGACACACAAAGAAAATGAAAGCCATATAGTCCTGCTTACAGATGCTCTCGCCGTAGTCACAGCGCTAAAAAGCCAGAAAAACACTGAGCTTAATGACTTAAGAGCAGCACTCTGCAAACTGTGCCAGCAGTCCGCACCAAAAAGGGTAGTGGTACAGTGGGTCCCATCACGCTGCAACATCCAAGGCAACGAGGAGGCAGACAGACTGGCAAAAGAAGGTGCAAGACTACCACAAACAGATACTAGTATGACGTACGAAGAGTCAAAACGGCTTATCAAAGCCAGATACATGACCAAATGGGAAACCGAACATACTGGTTACACCAAAAACGATGCCTATTACCAGTTGAACAGAAGAGAGTAGGTCGTTGTCTTCAGACTTCGCACTGGCCACAATAGACTGAGGTACCACCTATTCAACAAATTAAAGATAGGTGGTACCGACGAATGCCCGTGCGGTACCGGTAAAATGACCGCTGAACATCTGCTGCAGAACTGCCCGACATACGAGGATCAGAGAGAGCAGATGTGGCCATCACCAGTGGAACTGCAAGACAAGCTCTATGGCAGTGGCGACAGCCTCAGGATGACCGCCGCTTTTTTCGAAAAAATAATGGTTACTGTCTGACTGCGTACGAAGAAGAAGAAGAAAAAGGGGATCACTCCTGCATCTTTCCAATCCCATGGAACAATCCCTTGTGCAAGTGATTGTGAACATATATAGCCAATGGTTTTGCTAGTTGGTCTCTAATTTCATACAGCAATTTTGGATGAATACCATCTTGACCTGGACATTTATTCACTTTCAACCCCTCCAATTTTTTAAAAACCATTTCCTCTGTAATACATAATCTTAATACCGCTGTATCCATGTCTCTTTGAAAAATATCTATAGGCTCTGGGATCTTGGAGCAGTCCTCTTTTGTGTAGACTGTGCCAAAGTAAGTTAAGTTAAGTTTAACTGCAGAGTATTCTAAACCAGTATAAAGACATTAACTCTTTCAGGACCAATGACCGATATATCGGACTCTGATTTAAATCCAGAGGACCATTAACCGATAAATCGGATTTTGTTTTGTAGAGTCGTGATTCTGGTTTTGTGTTAACCAATATACTTAAAAATTACAACCAGAACTAGAACAGCTTCCGTTCGTGACATTTGAGTCGAGCCACACGTGTTTTGGTACTGAATAAGTGATATATTTGTGTTTTAAGTATCTAAACTGTGTTGTTGATTCCTAAAAAATAGTGGCAACGCCCACTGCTTCTACTAGACCGTTTTGGGAGATAAATGCATCAAATAAAAAGTGTTTTGAGGGACTTTGGATACTATTCTGCATAATTACCAGACAAATTGAAATCAACAATTTAATCCAATGAGAAAGGGTGGTGAGTTACAATATTTTGACTTATAAATTATCTACCCTTTAAATGTTTTATATTTTTGTAGAACATAATTATTTTTTCAAATAATGAAATATCAGCAATTTACTGATATTTTCATTTTTTGTACCAATTTTTCTTGACAATGATATATAATGAGTACTATATTTGTCTATGCTATGGTGTGGAATAGTCAGTTGTAAAAGGGATGCAGTGAAATTTTGCTACAGCTGAAAATTAATTTGGTCCAAACCTAAAAAGAATCAAGTCCTGAAAGAGTTAAGTTAAAGAAACTGGTTGTATACAGACTCTTCAGAGTCTTTCCAGTATAAACAAATTTAAGTTAAGGGGATGATTGAAACTTGTGGAATATAAAAACGCACCATTTCACACTTTCTTCAGAGGCAAGCACTGCTCAGCTATAGCAACCTACATCAGTAAGTTTTGTACCCATTAATAGCTGGATCAACTGGAGCATAACAGTAGCAAGGATTAAACCTAATACCTTGTCTATGAGAAGTGAATGCTCTACCACTCTGTTACTCCTACATTAATTGAGACAGGGCATGAAAGACTCTGAAGAGAGAAAGAACCATTCTTCTGCTGGTCACACTTGTCCGCTAACAGACTTGTACTGAACGTCTTCTCCAGGCTGACCATAGAGGCTCGTGACAAGGGAAACCCCAGTAGGTTCAGTACATGCATGCTGGCCATTTCCATCATTGATGAGAATGACACACCCCCGTTCTTTCCAGAGACTGGGCCAAAGAATGTTAGTGAAGGTTAGTTCTTGTGGGACAAGTCTGAATCTTGTGTGTTCAATGTGAGTGACAAGTCTGAATCTTGTGTTTAGTGCAGGGGAGTGACAAGTCTGAATCTTGTGTGTTCAATGTGAGTGACAAGTCTGAATCTTGTGTTTAGTGAAGGGGAGTGACAAGTTTGAATCTTGTGTTTAGTGCAGGGGAGGGACAAGTCTGAATCTTGTGTTTAGTGCAGGGGAGGGACAAGTCTGAATCTTGTGTTTAGTGCAGGGGAGGGACAAGTCTGAATCTTGTGTTTAGTGCAGGGGAGTGACAAGTTTGAATCTTGTGTTTAGTGAAGGGGAGGGACAAGTTTGAATCTTGTGTTTAGTGCAGGGGAGGGACAAGTCTGAATCTTGTGTTTAGTGCAGGGGAGTGACAAGTTTGAATCTTGTGTTTAGTGAAGGGGAGGGACAAGTTTGAATCTTGTGTTTAGTGCAGGGGAGGGACAAGTTTGAATCTTGTGTTTAGTGAAGGGGAGGGACAAGTTTGAATCTTGTGTGTTTAGGGAAGGGGAGGGGCAAATTTGAATCTTGTGTTTAGTGCAGGGGAGGGACAAGTTTGAATCTTGTGTTTAGTGCAGAGGAGGGACAAGTTTGAATCTTGTGTTTAGTGCAGGGGAGGGACAAGTTTGAATCTTGTGTTTAGTGCAGGGGAGGGACAAGTTTGAATCTTGTGTGTTTAGGGAAGGGGAGGGGCAAGTCTGAATCTTGTGTTTTAGGGAAGGGGAGGGACAAGTCTGAATCTTGTGTTTTAGGGAAGGGGAGGGACAAGTCTGAATCTTGTGTTTAGTGAAGGGGAGGGACAAGTCTGAATCTTGTGTTTAGTGCAGGGGATGGACAAGTCTGAATCTTGTGTTTAGTGCAGGGGAGGGACAAGTCTGAATCTTGTGTTTAGTGCAGGGGAGTGACAAGTTTGAATCTTGTGTTTAGTGAAGGGGAGGGACAAGTTTGAATCTTGTGTTTAGTGCAGGGGAGGGACAAGTCTGAATCTTGTGTTTAGTGCAGGGGAGTGACAAGTTTGAATCTTGTGTTTAGTGAAGGGGAGGGACAAGTTTGAATCTTGTGTGTTTAGGGAAGGGGAGGGGCAAGTCTGAATCTTGTGTTTAGTGCAGAGGAGGGACAAGTTTGAATCTTGTGTGTTTAGGGAAGGGGAGGGGCAAGTCTGAATCTTGTGTTTTAGGGAAGGGGAGGGAAAGTCTGAATCTTGTGTTTTAGGGAAGGGGAGGGACAAGTCTGAATCTTGTGTTTTAGGGAAGGGGAGGGACAAGTCTGAATCTTGTGTTTAGTGCAGGGGAGGGACAAGTCTGAATCTTGTGTTTAGTGAAGGGGAGGGACAAGTCTGAATCTTGTGTTTAGTGCAGGGGATGGACAAGTCTGAATCTTGTGTTTAGTGCAGGGGAGGGACAAGTCTGAATCTTGTGTTTAGTGCAGGGGAGTGACAAGTTTGAATCTTGTGTTTAGTGAAGGGGAGGGACAAGTTTGAATCTTGTGTTTAGTGTAGGGGAGGGACAAGTCTGAATCTTGTGTTTAGTGCAGGGGAGTGACAAGTTTGAATCTTGTGTTTAGTGAAGGGGAGGGACAAGTTTGAATCTTGTGTGTTTAGGGAAGGGGAGGGGCAAGTCTGAATCTTGTGTTTAGTGCAGAGGAGGGACAAGTTTGAATCTTGTGTGTTTAGGGAAGGGGAGGGGCAAGTCTGAATCTTGTGTTTTAGGGAAGGGGAGGGAAAGTCTGAATCTTGTGTTTTAGGGAAGGGGAGGGACAAGTCTGAATCTTGTGTTTTAGGGAAGGGGAGGGACAAGTCTGAATCTTGTGTTTAGTGAAAGGGAGGGACAAGTCTGAATCTTGTGTTTAGTGAAAGGGAGGGACGTCTGAATCTTTTATGTCTGTAGTGAAGATTAGTTTTTGATTTTTAAGTTTTATTTTTGTGGTTTTGTTTTTCATGTATTTCAGCCACATTTGATAGGACATAGCACTGAATTATGTTCATATTAATATGATTGTTTTTCATGTCTTTCAGCCACATTTGATAGGACATAGCACTGAATTATGTTCATATTAATAATATTGTTTTTCATCCTAAAGCTTGCACTCATCATTTTATGGCTAATTGCCTCCAATTTTAACAGCACCATCTGTGCTTCTGTAGAAACATCAGTGCCACCCTGGGTGTGATGGGCATCAGATCCCTCATTTCCAGAGTAAATAAAAATTCTCCAGTTGTCAGACTCATCTTTCCTGATTCTATCTTGTTTCGCACAGTCCTACCACTGCCAGGTTGCAACTCCTCATCTCTTTAACTACCTGTGTCGTTTTTTTCCTGCCTAGTATAATGTTCCAATATTTCATGTCATCATTTTGGTTTTCCTCTTGGCAGTCAACCGTAAAGTTGCCTTGCAGCTTTTACTCCACTCCGTCATAATCCTCATTTCCTGAGGTCATTCCTTTCCCAAGGCTGGTTGTCAATGTTTTTGTAATCTACTTTTTATTATAGATTTGGGTGTTCATCCTAATTTAACCTGTTAAACTCTATGTGAGCTGTCCATTTTTTAGTCTAGTCTCGCCTTCTTTTATCTCCAGAAGTCTGTGTATAGTGACTAGAACCTAGATCCCTTATTTCCAGAAATCTGTCTTTTGAGTTTTGAACTGACACCACATGTCACCAATTTTCCAAAATTCTCTACAACTTTTGAGTCTCACTGTATACCTGATATGCTGCATATCGTTTCTTCCATAATTTTTCTGTATTTCTTGCTGTCAGATTGTCTTGTGGGCTACATGGTTACCGTGGCAACAGCTAATGATGTGGACTTGAATCCAATCCTCGTGTACGACTTCACAACAGATGGAAACCCTGATCACACATTCAGCATTGACCATTCAACTGGGCGTCTAACCTTGGCTAAACGGCTGGACTACGAGAAGAAGTCGCATTACTCAGTGGGCATTCAGGCAAGACTTATATCTCATGTGGCAACACAACCCCATTCTTATGTCTGTATTTTGTGGTTGTGAGGTTCTGATGTGACAAGACAGATAATTTGTAGACATAACAGGGCATGCAATTTGTTATGGATTAACTAGGTTTGCCAGAATTTGCAGGTGTTTTGTACCAGGTGAGTGGAGCTGTATAAGATGTTGTTGGTTGTTGGGGTGGTCAGACAATAACCTGTCTCTGTCTGGTCAGACCTAGGATGAGTGGAGCTGTATAAGGTGTTGTTGGGGTGGTGGTCCTACCTGGGATGAGTGGAGCTGTATAAGGTGTTGTTGGGGTGGTGGTCAGACCTGGGATGAGTGGAGCTGTATAAGATGTTGGGGTGGTCAGGCAATAACCTGTCTCTGTCTGGTCAGACCTGGGATGAGTGGAGCTGTATAAGGTGTTGTTGGGGTGGTCGTCAGACCTGGGATGAGTGGAGCTGTATAAGCTGCAATAATTTGTCTTCATTTCCTGTGGTGGTACCACCATTTAGAATTGTGGAACCACCATTTGCGGTTGTGGGACCACCATTTACGGCTGGGGGCCTGCCATTTGCAGTTGTGGGACCACCATTTATTGGTATATGTCCACCATTTATGGGTATATGACCACCATTTATGGCTGTGGGACCGCCATTTGTGGTTGTGGGATCACCATTTACGGCTGGGGACCCGCCATTTGCAGTTGTGGGACCACCATTTGCTGCTGGGGGACCACCATTTATGGTTGTGGGGCCACCTTTTTTTAGAAGAATGTCGGGAGCTGGTGGCCACGTGGTATAGATCCCTGCCTTCTGACCAACAGAACACTGGTTCCAAACTTCAATAAGACATCAGTTTTTATCTTTTAGTTGTAAAATAAAAACCTAACCTGAACACCGCATGGTGACTGCATAGACAAGGGGCATTTATTTCTCAGCCCCATAAATCCTGTCGCTGGATCAAATCATTGGGAATAAAAACTGTAATCATAGTTTTAAAAAAATAAAGAATGTCACACCTGAAATGTGAATTTTAAAATATGCTCTCCAGGTAACAGATGGCAAGCCTGACCATATGAGGAGTGCCTGGTTGGATGTTTATGTTACTGATGAAAATGACAACGCACCTATTTTCTCACAGTCAACTTATCAGGTGATTTCATTTTGTGGTTTGTTCAGATAGCACTCAGAAAATTTTTTTATTTTTTTAAACAATTTTTACAGCATCCTTCGTCCAGAAAAGAATGTTTAGCTATTCTGTCATAGTTTGCGGCAAGGCTGCAATGTCTGCAGGTTTCAATACGAGATATCTGGTTTCAGCACGGCACATGTTTGGACGAGGCTTCCCATCCCTCTTTGATCTTTCTTCTTCTTCTTCGTACGCTGTCAGACGTCAACTTGAATTTGTTCGAAGAAAGCAGCTGTCGACACTGCCATAGAGCTTGTCTAGTGTTGGCACTGGTGATGGCCACATGTGCTTTCTCTGGTCCTCGTTTGTGAGGAAATTTTGCAGCAGATGTTCAGCGGTCATTTTCCCTGTGCCACAAGTGCATTCGTCAGTGCCACCTATCTTCAGTTTATTGAATAGATGGTACCTCAGTCTGTTGTGGCCTGTGCGGAGTCTGAAGACCACAACCTGCTCTCTTCTGTTCAGCTGGTAGTAGGCATAATTTTTTGTGTAGCCAGTATGTTCTGTTTCCCATTTGGCCATGTATCTGGCCCTAATAAGCCTTTTGGACTCTTCGTAGGTCACACTAGAATCTGGTTGTGGTAATCTTGCACCTTATTTTGCCAGTCTGTCTGCCTCCTTGTTGCCTTGAATGTTGCAGTGGGATGGAACCCACTGTACCACTACTCTTTTTGGTGCGGACTGCTGGCATAGTTGACAGAGTACTGCTCTTAAATCATTAAGTTCTGTATTTTTCTGGCTTTTTAGTGCTGTAACCACGGACAGGGCATCTGTAAACAGGACTACCTCTTTGACCCAAATTCTCTCATCCAGGCTGCATGGATGCAGACTGTTCCCATGGTACCACCTATTCAATAAACTGAAGATAGATGGCACTGACGAATGGACCTGTGGCTCAGGGAAAATGACCGCTGAACATCCGCTGCAAAATTGCCCCACATACGAGGACCATAGAAAGCACATATGGCCATCACCAGTGCCAACACTAGACAAGCTCTATGGCAGTGTCGACAGCCTCAGGATGACAGCTGCTTTCTTCGAACAAATTCAAGTTGACGTCTGACAGCGTATGAAGAAGAAGAAGTTCTCATTGCTGCCACTTGGTGACAGAATAGAGTTTTGGACAGCTTTTATTTGCAGAACTCTGACACAAGCAGTTGGCCACCTGGCCTAGAAAACGACAGGAAGGAGATCACACAAAGAACCCACTACGGGGAGCCTTCAGTTGCCTGGCAGTAGGTAAACAGTTGCCTGAATCCAAGCTCCAAATTTAATTTACATGTTCTGCTCAATCCTCTATTTGTTGTTGTTGTTTAGTGCCCATAATGAGTAAGTTTACTCTTTTGTGCACCCTTACAGGGAGGGGGGGGGGGGGGGGGGGGGTTGACGTAGCTTTTCTCACATCCTGTGCTTGCTGATGAAGGGGAACCTCGCTCCTCCGGGCGGTTGTGCTATGCTTGGCTTCATCTGCATGATGCTCATTACTATGGTGATCATGTCAATCCACATCTCGTCAGTCAGGTTGCCTTGGAAACAGCCTGTTTATAGAATACGCTACATGGAAGGAAGATAGTGGTCTTGGTTAATATATTGTGCCTGTCCGTGACTCTACCTCCTGGTCAGTATGTTGTGCATGACTCTGATGTGACGTCCTGGTCAGTATGTTGTGTCTGACCCAGATGTGACATCCTGGTCAGTATGTTGTGTCTGACCCAGATGTGACCTCCTGGTTAGTATGTTGTGTCTGACCCAGATGTGACCTCCTGGTCAGTATGTTGTGTCTGACCCAGATGTGACGTTCTGGTCAGTATGTTGTGTCTGACCCAGATGTTACGTCCTGGTCAGTATGTTGTGTCTGACCCAGATGTGACCTCCTGGTTAGTATGTTGTGTCTGACCCAGATGTGACCTCCTGGTCAGTATGTTGTGTCTGACCCAGATGTGACATCCTGGTCAGTATGTTGTGTCTGACCCAGATGTTACGTCCTGGTCAGTATGTTGTGTCTGACCCAGATGTGACCTCCTGGTCAGTATGTTGTGTCTGACCCAGATGTGACCTCCTGGTCAGTATGTTGTGTCTGACCCAGATGTGACCTCCTGGTTAGTATGTTGTGTCTGACCCAGATGTGACCTCCTGGTCAGTATGTTGTGTCTGACCCAGATGTGACCTCCTGGTCAGTATGTTGTGTCTGACCCAGATGTGACCTCCTGGTTAGTATGTTGTGTCTGACCCAGATGTGACCTCCTGATCAGTATGTTGTGTCTGACCCAGATGTGACGTCCTGGTCAGTATGTTGTGTCTGACCACATCTATTTGTCTTGTTTTTTTAGGTGACCCTTCCAGAGCAGGTGAATCCCCAGCAACCAATCTTCACGGTCACTGCCACTGATCCTGACTCAGGTCGCAACGGCCAGGTCACTTACAGCATGGGGCAGACAACTAATGACAGCTTCTACATTAATGCTCAAACTGGTGAGTCAGGTTGGCTTATGTTGTTGTTGTTGTGGGTCAACATTGAATGTGCTCATTGTTGTAGACAATTGAGCTCAACTTAACGTCATTATACTGGTTTAGAAGACTCTGCAGATTCTGTAAACAACCAATTTCTAACATCCAGAATAGGTTGGTTGGGGGAGTGTGGGAACAGGTTGAGGCATGAGAAGATGAGCTCGGTGTGGGTGGGTTGGTTGATGGAGGGTGAGGACGGGTTGAGGAGTGAGAAGATGAGCTCGAAGTGGGTGGGTTGGTTGATGGAGGGTGAGGACAGGTTGAGGAGTGAGAAGATGAGCTCGGAGTAGGTGGGTTAGTTGATGGAGGGTGAGGACAGGTTGAGGAGTGAGAAGTTGAGCTCGGAGTAGGTGGGTTAGTTGATGGAGGGTGAGGACAGGTTGAGGAGTGAGAAGATGAGCTCGGAGTAGGTGGGTTAGTTGATGAAGAGCGGGGACGGGTTGAAGAGTGAGAAGATGAGCTCGGAGTAGGTGGGCTGGTTGATGAAGAGCGGGGACGGGTTGAAGAGTGAGAAGATGAGCTCGGAGTAGGTGGGCTGGTTGATGAAGAGCGGGGACGGGTTGTAGAGATGAGTTAAGAGTAGGTGGGGATAGGTTCAGGAGGTGAGCTAACAGTAGTCAGGTAGGTTGATGAAGAGGCGGGACAGGTGGGGGGGGGGGGGGGGGGGGGAGAGAGCGGATAGGTGGACATAAGTTTAAAATACTATGTAAAATACCAAGCCTTAGAGGAACTGGGAGGGAGTGCAGTGAAGATGTGAGGGGAAGGAGGGTGTAAGAAAGGCAACCCTAAAAACTAATAAAAACCCAACAACAATTAAACGTTGAATAATTGTACAAATTGTGAAAGAGCACCATCTGGCTGTCTCTGCAGGCACCATTTACAGCAACAAGACAACCACCTCTTTTACTTCTCGAGAGTCCATTATCCAGCTGGCTGTTGTGGCTGAGGACAACGGGACGATGGTGCAATCCTCAACCACTGTTGTTAATGTTCGTGTGGCTGCTATCAACAAGCACACACCAAGATTTGCTGAGGCAGTCACATATGTGTAAGTTACATAAAATTATTTGTGCATATACCATACATGTCATTGGGCTGAAGGGCAAGAGCCCGGATGCTGCTGAATCTGTGATAACAACAACATAGAATTATTAACCTTTTATTAATCCTATATCAATGTCCAAATTGTTTATATATATCACGAACAATATTGGTCCCAAAACTCAGCCCTGTGTCACTCGACGTTTTCCTTCAACTCCACTCAGAGTACTCCATGTTTATGCCCACGCTCTGCCTTCTTCCCGTTAACTAACTTTCAATCCATTCTGCAATTTCCCCACCTATTCCATGGGATTGTAACTTTCTAAATAATCTTCATTTAGATTACACAAATGTGTAATTACACTTCAACACCAGTCTCCGGACTGACTAACAGAGGACAGTGACGTGACATGTTCATATGAGTTCAACACAAGTCCTCGAACTGACTGACAGATGACAGTGGCGTGATATGATCAGATGCCTTCAACACCAGTCTCTGGACTGACTAACAGAGGACAGTGACGTGACATGTTCAGATGAGTTCAACACAAGTCCTCAAACTGACTGACAGATGACAGTGGTGTGATATGATCAGATGCCTTCAACACCAGTCTCTGGACTGACTAACAGATGACAGTGACGTGACATGTTCAGATGAGTTCAACACAAGTCCTCAAACTGACTGACAGATGACAGTGGTGTGACATGTTCAGAAGACTTCAACACCAGTTTCTGGACTGACTAACTTGATGTTTATATTTATGTAACACTTATTGAAATAAACTTACACTTCTGTTAATCATAACATAAATTTATAACATAAATTTGTGACATGCGTTCATTATAAATTTATATTTCTTCAGATCACACATTAGTGAGTCTGCACAGAGAGGCCAGCATGTGTTACAAGTTTCTGCTGTTGATGAAGATAATGGCGAAGGTGCTGATAATAACCATTACACTCTCGTTGGTCCTGGCAGTGAGCACTTTTTCATCCACCCACGTTCAGGTCATATTTACTACAACGGCGGAGTGGATTATGAGGTCAAGAAGCAGTATGACCTGACGGCTGTAGCTGCGAACTGGGGAGTTCCTTCGAAGAATGTTTCTGTTCCTGTCACCATTTTTGTGGATGACGTCAACGACAACCACCCATTGTTTCTGGAAGAGAAATATTCTGTCACTCTAGATGAGAACTTGGAGCCTCTTCAAATGTTTTTAACTTTGAATACAACAGACGCAGATGAAGAGATGAACGCTGCGGTCACATTTGTCATCACGTCTGGAAACAGTGATGGAATTTTTATAAATCCTGACAATGGAGGGCAGCTGATGATTGCAGAGGGGAGGGCTTTGAACTATGAGTTGCGATCATCACACCGCTTGACAATTAAAGCAGTTGATTGCAGTGACTGCCCAGCAACCTCACCGAGGCTAGCAACATTTGTGGCGGTTGATATCACTGTGAGTGACATCAATGAATTTAGACCAAGGTTTCCTGTGAAGCATTACACAGAGGTCGTTGCGGAAAATTCAGAAATTGGAGTTGTTGTGTTTAGAGCGCATGCGAATGATGATGATGGGGGTGAGATGGGTTTTGTGAGGTACGGTATGATGAATGAGCTAGACTATCAGATGTTTGCTGTTGACGCTGTCTCCGGGGAGGTGACGACTACCTCTGAGTTTGACTATGAAACAGATAGACCTAGTCATACTTACAACCTGGTAGTTACTGCGACTGACGGAGGCCAGAACTATGATATGACCGATGTTACAGTAGAGGTCGCTGATGTCGATGAATACGACCCCGTTCTGACCGAATTTGACTATCAATTTGAGATTGTTGGTTCTGCAAAGATGGGAGATGTTGTCGGTTTGGTTTCGGCCTCCGATGATGACGGAGGTCAAGCTGGAAAGCTTGTTTATTCATTCCTGGAAGTCAGTGACTACTTTGTGATTAGTCCTTTTAATGGCAACATCACTGTTGCTACAACTCTCCACGATGATCCAGCCGTTCTCAGGTACGGCAGCAACAACCGCCACAAGAGGGCACTGATGACAGACAGGGTCGAATTAACAATAATGGTATCATCAGGTCAGACAGGATCAAGACAAGCCACTGCGGCATGTACGATCAGCATCAACCGCACCTGCCCTGGGTGTGCGGCCCCATTTGATGACCTACACGTCACTGCGGATGTGGATGGAGGAATCCTAGCTGGCATTATTATGGCTTGTATTTTAGTCATAATCTTGACAGTTATCGGAATTTTTTATTTAGTATACCAAAACCGAAAATCTGGCAAAACCATGTCCAGTTATTTAAGTGATTCAGTAATGAATTTCGAACCGGCAACCCAGCACACCCACAGCCGAGCAGTTTACGCAGACATTGTGCGTGTTGGATTTACTCATTCCATGAATCACACCACCTCCGATGTTTTAGATCAAAGTCCTATGTCCGCCTCAAGTGGGTGGGGCTCAGAAGACATTGAAGAGGAGTATGACGATGAAATCAGTCGAATCAACGCTAATTGTTTACTGCATTCCAAACAGGCCTTCTGTCAGAAGGTCAAGCCAGACTCAGGGATCCAACACGAGCCTTTGCCAGAACAAATAATTCAATTCCACCAGAAGTACCTCGGTAACTTATGGATAGACTCCTCGAAGATTGAAGACATTAAACCTTCTTATAATAGTGAAAGTTATGCTACTAATAACAGCCGAAATAGAAAGGGGGTGGCCTTATCTGCTGAGGAAAGCCGTCTGTTTTCTCGTGAGTTTGGAGAAGAGGCAATAGAGTATGGAGATGGTGAGACAATGATGGATACCGAAAATGGTAACAATGTTGCCACTCTGGAGACTCGAACTCAAGGCATGCGATTCCTTGTCCCAGACTCTGACAATTTTGAGTATTTTAACAACGAGGAAATAAATGACGATTCTAAAAACTTAGGCAACCTCGTTAATTGGAGCCCTCATTATCAGTCGCTCGCTGGAGTCTTCTCTGAAATTGCTGAACTTAATGATGAGAGTATGCCTGTCAACATTCAGCCAATCAGAACTGTACCTCAACACGAGCTTAGCTCATTGATGGAACAGTCTCAGTTCCAGGAGGTTCCATCGGTGGCAATGACTGACACTACCCTATTGGCTGTTCCCCATTCTGTTTCAACCAATCAAAGTAGTGATTTTGTAAATTACGTACACCGTGAACCTTCAGCAGCGAATAGAACTAAAGCTATGCATTCACAACAACAGGAACTGCATTCACCTCTCCGAGAACACCACCATTTACATCTACAAGAACATCACTATTCACAGTATCAAGAACATCTCTATTCACAGCCAGATGAACATCACGATTCACAGCCAGATGAACATCTCTATTCACAGCCAGGAGAACTTCACCATTCACTTCATCAAAAACATCACCATTCACAGCTCCAAAAGCTTTATAATTCACAGTTAGAAGAACAATACCATTCACAGTTCCAAGAACCTCACTATTCACAGGTTCAAGAGCCACACCATTTCACCCACAACAGCTGCAACATTCACCCTCATCATGCTCAGCACCAACAACAGGGTTGTCATGTACCAATATCTCTGGTGCCATCTTCTCCAAGCTCGCCAAACATGACAAAATGTCAGACATTCTCGCCTCATCTCAGCTCCTACCCTAGTGCCTGCACTTGCGACACACAACACCACCAGTACCACAGCTCACGCATTGGTCTCTATCATCATCATCACCACCATTACCATCCACAACAACAGCATGCTTCCTCAACTCCCTTCACCACATCAAACCAAAATTCTCCTCAGGAACCCACTATCATTAACTCTCGCAGCTGTCTCCAATGCCTCAAAGTCAATTATGACCTCAATCCAACCTCCGCAAGGACTACCCCAACCCTTACCCTCTCCCTTTCTCCACAAAATATTGGACCCCTATCATGTCCTCCGGTAGTCAGCAGTGACCACTCCTCGCATGAAAAGTCCAACAAACAGAAACTCCACCAACATTATACCAACATCCACAGCCTACCATCTATCTCCGATAAAGAATTGAATATCTAATTATGTCTCAATTTTCTCAATCTGAGGGATTTCCAAATATAATTTTATCCAATTTTCCTGTTTGGGAGAGGGAATTCTATTTTTTTTGTTGGTATATGCTGTGCAGTGAGCTAAAGGGTTTTGATTGATTGATTACAGTTTCTATAGCATGATGCAGCCTGTCCCATGTCTAACTTTCCTTAGTTGCTTCTTACAACAAGCTTGAAAGGTTACAGTGCTGATATTTTCATCTTCCCTTTTCAGTCCAGATAATGTATAGGTGCTTTTTTATGTCAGTAAGTAGGGCACACACTGATATGTGATGGCGGAAAAATGTAGTTGGTAGTTTCTAAATGTGGCAGCAACATCCAGTTTTGGGATTACTGTAGGTAGAAAACGCTGGGTGTCACATGCACGTGCGCAGCTCAGATACAAAATTGCGTCCGTGCCCACAGACTGTACAATCAAAGAACAGCGTGTTGTAGTACATTTTTATTTTGGAGAAAAGGACTTTCTGCAAGGAAACTTCCTGTTTACAGCGAGAAGTGTTTTTAGCATGAGACAGTGCATAACTGGGTCAATACATTTTCTCAAAGAAGCTTAACTTGTTGTTATTATCCCATGGCTGCTGAGCTGGCCTGCTCTTTGCAGCCCAATGCCATTCTAATATATATATACAGGTCTTCTTCAGTTGTGTCACTGCTCCGTACAGTGTGTTGATAATTGTCTTTTCCTCTTGTCTGCAAGCGACTTGCACTCAATGAGTAGATGTCAAACTGTTTCATCAGGATGAGAGCAATGTCTGCACAAGGGCAGGTGCTGGGGATTGTTGTGATTGAAGTGGCTATTGACTCTGGTATGTCCTGTTCGGAACTGAAAGATGAGACTTTGATCTATTCTATGTAGTTCATTTATGTCATCGTAACTTTTTGGCTGTGACATTTCGCTAAATACACTGCGACCTGTTCCCATCGCCCACCTATTCATCCAGATTTCCCCGAGTATTATTCTTAATAATTTGTTTTACTGTGTGGTTACTGCAGAGTCTATCCAATTGTTGTTTGGAGGCTCCTGTTTTTGCGAATCTGTTTAACTTAATGTATTTATACCGGTTTAGAAGACTCTACAGAGTATGTATATAACCAGTTTCTTGGAGGGTGGTTTTTACCGATGTGCGAGTCCATCTTAATAGACTCAAACACTAGAGCTAAGTAGACCCGCAGCCAGTTAGGCGCCATCTATAGCTGCTCTTAACAAACCATCCAGGGAAAGGTACAAATAACTTTGGTTGATTTTGAATTTGAATTTTGTCCGGGCAGCGACTGTTAAGCCTAGTCTTTTTGATTTCCAACTGCCAAGGAATTTTTAACGTGCTCGACACTGCACACGGGAGTCTGATCTCACTACCCAGAAATCATGGGAATTTTTACCAGAAGATCCACATGAAAAAAATCCCGGTCTATACTGTGATTCGAACATGTGACCTTCGACACCCGAGGCAGACACCTTACCTCGAGACCACTTAGTCCCCCTTAAAAATTGCTGATGAAGCCCAACCTGGTCATTCTGTTCAGATTGCAACAGAACTATCTGTGCGACAGGTCAAGCTGACAGGCAAGTAACAATAGATAGTGAGGCAACTGCTGTTCACATGGTTTAGTCTACAGGATAATGCATGATCGATTGGAGAGAGCCAGTCCAGTATTTTGGTGTCCCAGCACTGTCTCATCCTGACACACATCTGAGTCTGCCATCTCATTATTCCCCACTACCTGAGAGGCCATCAGAAAGAAGTAGATGTGCAACGTATCTTTTTCATCAATGGGGATAATTGATAGGACACAAGCAACAAAGATCGAGACAAGAATGCATTTAGCCCATGACGTGGTGGGGGATCAATGCAGCCCATGATGTGGTAGGGGATCAATGCAGCCCATGACGTGGTGGGGGATCAATGCAGCCTAGAGCACTTGCCGGTGGGTTCTGCAGCTACACCTACAGGGCTCCACCTGGTACTCATCCCCTTAGTTTGGTCCCTCTCCAAGAACTTGTCTGGCTGTGGTGACTTTGCCAGGAGTATTACTCCAGCTGGCATAGTTCCCAGGATCATTGCAGTGTGCAAGCTCTCCAACCTTGGCTGGGTAGGTTTACGTGGGGAGAAACCCTATGTAGGGTAGAAGGCTCTCCAACCTTGGCTGGGTAGGTTTACGTGGGGAGAAACCCTATGTAGGGTAGAAGGCTCTCCAACCTTGGGTGGGTAGGTTTACGTGGGGAGAAACCCTATGTAGGGTAGAAGGCTCTCCAACCTTGGCTGGGTAGGTTTACGTGGGGAGAAACCCTATGTAGGGTAGAAGGCTCTCCAACCTTGGCTGGGTAGGTTTACGTGGGGAGAAACCCTATGTAGGGTAGAAGGCTCTCCAACCTTGGGTGGGTAGGTTTACGTGGGGAGAAACAATATGTAGGGTAGAAGGCTCTCCAACCTTGGGTGGGTAGGTTTAAGTGGGGAGAAACCCTATGTAGGGTAGAAGGCTCTCCAACCTTGGCTGGGTAGGTTTACGTGGGGAGAAACAATATGTAGGGTAGAAGGCTCTCCAACCTTGGGTGGGTAGGTTTACATGGGGAGAAACCCTATGTAGGGTAGAAGGCTCTCCAACCTTGGGTGGGTAGGTTTACGTGGGGAGAAACCCTATGTAGGGTAGAAGGCTCTCCAACCTTGGGTGGGTAGGTTTACGTGGGGAGAAACCCTATGTAGGGTAGAAGGCTCTCCAACCTTGGGTGGGTAGGTTTACGTGGGAAGAAACCCCATGTAGAGTAGAAGGGTCTCTAACCTTGGCTAGGTAGGCTTATGTGGGGAGAAACCCTATGTAGGGTAGAAGGCTCTACAACCTTGGGGGTAGGTTTACGTGGAGAGAAACCCCATGTAGGGTAGAAGGCTCTCCAACTTTGGGTAGGTAGGTTTACGTGGGGAGAAACCCCATGTAGGGTAGAAGGCTCTCCAACTTTGGCTAGGTAGGTTTACGTGGGGAGAAACCCTATGTAGGGTAGAAGGCTCTCCAACTTTGTTTAGGTAGGTTTACGTGGGGAGAAACACCATGTAGGGTAGACGGCTCTCCAACTTTGGCTAGGTAGGTTTACGTGGGGAGAAACCCCATGTAGGGTAGAAGGCTCTCTAACCTTGGCTAGGTAGGTTTACGTGGGAAGAAACACCATGTAGGGTAGACGGCTCTCCAACTTTGGCTAGGTAGGTTTACGTGGGGAGAAACATCATGTAGGGTAGAAGGCTCTCCAACCTTGGCTGGGTAGGTTTACGTGGGGAGAAACCCTATGTAGGGTAGAAGGCTCTCTAACCTTGGGTAGGTAGGTTTATGTGGGGAGAAACCCCATGTAGGATAGAAGGCTCTACAACCTTGGGGGTAGGTTTACGTGGGGAGAAACCCCATGTAGGGTAGAAGGCTCTCCAACTTTGGGTAGATAGGTATACGTGGGGAGAAACCCCATGTAGGGTAGAAAGCTCTCCAACTTTGGCTAGGTAGGTTTACATGGGGAGAGACCCACTGTAGGGTAGAAGGCTCTCCAACCTCGGCTAGGTAGGTTTACGTGGGGAAAGACCCCGTGTAGGGTAGAAGGCTCTCCAACCTCGGCTAGGTAGGTTTACGTGGGGAGAAACCCCATGTAGGGTAGAAAGCTCCCCAACCTTGGCTAGATAGGTTTATGTGGGGAGAGACCCAATGTAGGGTAGAATGTTCTCCAACCTCGGCTAGGTAGGTTTACGTGTGGAGAGACCCAATGTAGGGTAGAATGCTCTCCAACATCGGCTAGGCAGATTTACATGGGGAGATACCCAATGTAGTGTAGAAGGCTCTCCAACCTCCGCAAGATAAAGTTACACGAGGAGAGAAGGATTCAGTATATATTTGTATCTCTTGCTGTGTGAGGGAAATCAATATTTAATTTGTTCTCAATTGTTTTTAGAAAAGGCGTGGTGATGTAACATTCCGCAGTGGATTCCTGGAATGATGTTGTTTCGAAATGTCAATATTTATTCGGAAACCTGTCAGTATTTGTTCGGAAACCTGTGAATATCACATGCCCACAATATTTGCGCAAGCACCAGCAGGGCCTGAAAAGGGAGTAAGGATAGCAGCACTTTAACTTACCAGGTATGTAGTAAGAGGCGAATAAGGATGGTGGGCATGGGGCTGGCTACTCCATTCTATAGAAAGTAAACAACAAGAAATGAGAAAAAAAGGCCTCTACATCTCATTGTAGAATTGTAGTGGCTAAGTCAAGTCAGACTAATGGAAGTTGGACATGGTGCTGGTTACCAGATCATGGGGAAACGAAAAGTCTCAAAAAAGAGAAAAGAAGATAAGAACACAGGGAACTACGGGAGCTAGACAGTTGGGTATCATGTCACACGAGGCAGCTGATTCCTGATATAATCAAGTCTTGTCTCCCAACAGATGCAGGCATTAACAGCTAGAGAAACACATGGGTGTCTGTACATGGCATAGTCAAGTTCCTCACACATTCTCTCTCAACAGATAACATTTTCTTTGTCTTCGTCGTCTATCCTGAAAAGTACATTTTCCAGCACTATGTCGTATTTAATACCGAGGCTGCGATATCCGCACCTTTCTGTCCGATACATCAAGTTTCATTACTGCACATTTTTGGGACAGTGTGTGACTTTTTTCCTCCATTAATTTTCTCGTAGCCAGGCTGCATCCGTAGCCAACCTGCGTCCATAACCAGCCTGCATCCATAACCAGGCTGCAACCATTACCAGGCTGCATTCATATCCGGACTGCATCCATATCCGGACTGCATCCATAGCCAACCTGCGTCCATAACCAGCCTGCATCCATTACCAGGCTGCATTCATAGACAATCTGCATCCATAGCCAGCCTGCATGGATGTAGCCTGTTTCCAGGGCCACTACTTAATACTGAGATAGGGTCTTGGGCAGCCAGGATTTCCTGAAGCAAGCAGTCAGTTACAAGACCCTGAATGCTGTCATATCATCCATTACATTGTCAGCCCTTTAAAACGTCAATAATAAGAGAGAAACAACTGGGAGCTGTGGCACGTCTGACAGATTGTACCTGGCATAATCAAGTCTCTAGCACTGAACCACACAACAGCATAATCAAGTCCCTAGCACTGAACCACACAACAGCATAATCAAGTCTCTAGCACTGAACCACACAACAGCATAATCAAGTCCCTAGCACTGAACCACACAACAGCATAATCAAGTCCCTAGCACTGAACCACACACAACATAATCAAGTCTCTAGCACTGAACCACACAGCAGCATAATCAAGTCCCTAGCACTGAACCACACAACAACATAATCAAGTCTCTAGCACTGAACCACACAACAACATAATCAAGTCTCTAGCACTGAACCACACAACAGCATAATCAAGTCCCTAGCACTGAACCACACAACAGCATAATCAAGTCTCTAGCACTGAACCACACAACAACATAATCAAGTGTCTAGCACTGAACCACACAACAACATAATCAAGTCTCTAGCACTGAACCACACAACAGCATAATCAAGTCTCTAGCACTGAATCACACAACAACATAATCAAGTCTCTAGCACTGAACCACACAACAACATAATCAAGTCTCAAGCACTGAACCACACAACAACATAATCAAGTCTCTAGCACTGAACCACACAACAGCATAATCAATTCTCTAGCAATGAACCACACAACAACATAATCAAGTCTCTAGCACTGAACCACACAACAACATAATCAAGTATCTAGCACTGAACCACACAACAACATAATCAAGTCTCTAGCACTGAACCACACAACAACATAATCAAGTCTCTAGCACTGAACCACACAACAGCATAATCAAGTCTCTAGCACTGAACCACACAACAACATAATCAAGTCTCTAGCACTGAACCACACAACAACATAATCAAGTCTCTAGCACTGAACCACACAACAACATAATCAAGTCTCTAGCACTGAACCACACAACAACATAATCAAGTCTCTAGCACTGAACCACACAACAACATAATCAAGTCTCTAGCACTGAACCACACAACAGCATAATCAAGTCTCTAGCACTGAACCACACAACAACATAATCAAGTCTCTAGCACTGAACCACACAACAACATAATCAATTCTCTAGCACTGAACCACACAACAACATAATCAAGTGTCTAGCACTGAACCACACAACAGCATAATCAAGTCTCTAGCACTGAACCACACAACAGCATAATCAAGTCTCTAGCACTGAACCACACAACAACATAATCAATTCTCTAGCACTGAACCACACAACAACATAATCAAGTGTCTAGCACTGAACCACACAACAACATAATCAATTCTCTAGCACTGAACCACACAACAGCATAATCAAGTGTCTAGCACTGAACCACACAACAACATAATCAAGTCTCTAGCACTGAACCATACAACAGCATAATCAAGTCTCTAGCACTGAACCACACAACAACATAATCAATTCTCTAGCACTGAACCACACAACAACATAATCAAGTGTCTAGCACTGAACCACACAACAGCATAATCAAGTCTCTAGCACTGAACCACACAACAGCATAATCAAGTCTCTAGCACTGAACCACACAACAACATAATCAATTCTCTAGCACTGAACCACACAACAACATAATCAAGTGTCTAGCACTGAACCACACAACAACATAATCAAGTGTCTAGCACTGAACCACACAACAACATAATCAAGTGTCTAGCACTGAACCACACAACAACATAATCAAGTGTCTAGCACTGAACCACACAACAACATAATCAAGTCTCTAGCACTGAACCACACAACAACATAATCAAGTCTCTAGCACTGAACCACACAACAGCATAATCAAGTCTCTAGCACTGAACCACACAACCACATAATCAAGTCTCTAGCACTGAACCACACAACAACATAATCAAGTGTCTAGCACTGAACCACACAACAACATAATCAAGTCTCTAGCACTGAACCACACAACAGCATAATCAATTCTCTAGCACTGAACCACACAACAACATAATCAATTCTCTAGCACTGAACCACACAACAACATAATCAAGTCTCTAGCACTGAACCACACAACAACATAATCAAGTCTCTAGCACTGAACCACACAACAGCATAATCAATTCTCTAGCACTGAACCACACAACAACATAATCAAGTCTCTAGCACTGAACCACACAACAACATAATCAAGTCTCTAGCACTGAACCACACAACAGCATAATCAAGTCTCTAGCACTGAACCACACAACAGCATAATCAAGTCTCTAGCACTGAACCACACAACAACATAATCAAGTCTCTAGCACTGAACCACACAACAGCATAATCAATTCTCTAGCACTGAACCACACAACCACATAATCAAGTCTCTAGCACTGAACCACACAACCATACAACAACACAACAATACAACCACACAACAACACAACCACACAACCACACAACAGCATAATCAAGTCTCTAGCACTGAACCACACAACCACATAATCAAGTCTCTAGCACTGAACCACACAACAGCATAATCAAGTCTCTAGCACTGAACCACACAACAACATAATCAAGTCTCTAGCACTGAACCACACAACAACATAATCAAGTCTCTAGCACTGAACCACACAACAACATAATCAAGTCTCTAGCACTGAACCACACAACAACACAACAGCACAACCACACAACAACATAATCAAGTCTCTAGCACTGAACCACACAACAACACAACAGCACAACCACACAACAGCACAACCACACAACCGCACAACAGCACAACCACACAACAACAGAACCACACAACAACACAACCACACAACAGCACAACAACACAACCACACAACAACACAACCACACAACAACACAACCACACAACCACACAACAACATAATCAATTCTGCAAATACCTTACTTCTAATTATTCCTCCATACAGAAGTGAAGACCTCTTACATTGAAGTTCCCTTTACTTCATCCCCAACAGCAGCAGGGGATATGGGGCATCAAGGTGATGACTGAGCTCAATCAAATCTCTAACATCACATCCTTTGCAGCAGTCTCTGACTACCTTTACCTGGTACAATCAAATCTCTAGCACTTCATTCGCTACACCTGTCTGTGACTACCTTTACCTGGTACAATCAAATCTCCACTCCATCCCCTACAACAGTCTCCGACTACTTTTACCTGGTACAATCAAATCTCTAACACTCCATCCCCTACAACAGTTACTTATTGAGACATTTTTTTTTTCATTTTTAAGTGGATCATGAGCTGTTTGTTGTGAATGTATCATTTGTTTATGCAACCGTTTCATGTAGACATGATACCATGTTTGTTGTGAATGTATCATTTGTTTATGCAACCGTTTCATGTAGACATGATACCATGTTTGTTGTGAATGTATCATTTGTTTATGCAACCGTTTCATGTAGACATGATACCATGTTTGTGAATGTATCATTTGTTTATGCAACCGTTTCATGTAGACATGATACCATGTTTGTGAATGTATCATTTGTTTATGCAACCGTTTCATGTAGACATGATACCATGTTTGTGAATGTATCATTTGTTTATGCAACCGTTTCATGTAGACATGATACCATGTTTGTTGTGAATGTATCATTTGTTTATGCAACCGTTTCATGTAGACATGATACCATGTTTGTTGTGAATGTATCATTTGTTTATGCAACCGTTTCATGTAGACATGATACCATGTTTGTTGTGAATGTATCATTTGTTTATGCAACCGTTTCATGTAGACATGATACCATGTTTGTTGTGAATGTATCATTTGTTTATGCAACCGTTTCATGTAGACACATCATCATGTTGCTGTTACCGCTCTCATCTGATAAAATCACTGTTTTGCTAATATCAAGTTAGATATGCAATAAAATGTGTACATAATTGACAGAAATGTTCCTACGAGATTAATCTTCTGCCTTTGTAGGTATCCGTAGCTGATAGTGGATGTTGGCGGGGATGAAGACTTGAACACTTCAGTTGTACTGAAAGTGATGGATAATCCAATGAAAATATATCTGACACTTCAACCAGCCTCCGAGGCCAACCCTGACCTTAAATGCTGCATACGTGGAAGGGAAATCTGTGCCAGAATTGGGTTATACAGCCACCTACTGGCTCCCTGGGGAGGTGCAACACAGATCTGGCTGCTGCTATCATTATTTCTCGAGGTGGAGGACTTTTATTGGTAGCCCAAAAGTGGAAGTGGTAGGGATGAAGTGGTAGGTTGACCAATTCATTTCCTTCTTTTCTGTTCTGTTCTGTTCTCTTCCTAAGAGTTGACTTCACTGCACACCAGCCACACTCATAGGTGCTCAGTGTCTCTCTCGACAAATGGTGAAGAGTGTGGGTACTGATGGTTCCTGTAACTCGTTGGCTGTACACACTTCTGCTCTGTCTTCTCTTGTGCACCAGTTCGCTCGAACCTTGCTCGATATCAAAGATCTGCAGTCTGTAAATTGCTGATTCATCTACTGCGGAGCCATCATCCAATAGGTGGTCATTGATAGACTTCAAAATGTCACTCCTATCCATATCTAGTGAACAGGTAATTGGTATATGTGATGCCATGATGGCAGTTATTTGCTGCCCTAAACCACAGCATGACCACGGCAGTAGATCCACTCCAGCCCTTGCAGGTTTGATGCCTCTACAGCTATCCACTCATGTCTTGACAAACCCTTCTATACCTCATGTTCATGATCTTCATTTAGACTTTGGTGCCCCAGCTATGGTTCATGATCTTCATTTAGACTTTGGTGCCCCAGCTATGGTTCATGCTTTTCATTTAGACTTTTAGTGCCCCAGCTATGGTTCATGTTTTTCATTTAGACTTTGGTGCCCCAGCTATGGTTCATGTACTTCATCAAATTGTCTAACTGTAGTTGACCTCTTCTTGACCAGTTTCTGTAGTACGTAACATGGCCGTTCCAGTGATAGTCTCAGGGTTGCCTCCTAGGACATTGTCTATGCATTGCTAGATTCTGTCTTATGGTAGTGTCCATGCTAAGTTGGGTTGCTAGATTCTGTCTTATGGTAGTGTCCATGCTAAGTTGGGTTGCTAGATTCTGTCTTATGGTAGTGTCCGTGCTAAGTTGGGTTGCTAGATTCTGTCTTATGGTAGTGTCCATGCTAAGTTGGGTTGCTAGATTCTGTCTTATGGTAGTGTCCGTGCTAAGTTGGGTTGCTAGATTCTGTCTTATGGTAGTGTCCATGCTAAGTTGGGTTGCTAGATTCTGTCTTATGGTAGTGTCCATGCTAAGTTGGGTTGCTAGATTATGTCTAGTGTCCGTGCTAAGTTGGGTTGCTATGGACAAACAGTTTTGGTTGGATTTAGCGTAGTTTTGCATGGTCCCAGTCCGGTTTTACAGCTCTGAAACCTTGACATTACTCAAACATGGCTTTTCAAAACTAGAGGTTTTCCGCATACGTAACCAGAGGATGTTCATTTGCATGACTAGTCCTATTTACAGATGCCCTGTCCGTGGTTACAGCACTAAAAAGCCAGAAAAATACAGAACTTAATGATTTAAGAAAAGTACTCTGTCAACTATGCCAGCAGTCCGCACCAAAAAGAGTAGTTGTACAGTGGGTTCCATCCCACTGTAACATCCAAGGCAACGAGGAGGCAGACAGACTGGCAAAAGAAGGTGCAAGACTACCACAACCAGATTTTAGTGTGACCTACGAAGAGTCCAAAAGGTTTATTGGGGCCAGATACATGGCCAAATGAGAAACAGAGCATGCTGGCTACACAAAAAATGATGCCTATTACCAGTTAAACAGAAAAGAGCAGGTCGTGGTCTTCAGACGCCGCACATGCCACAACAGACTGAGGTACCATCTATTCAATAAACTGAAGATAGGTGGCACTGACGAATGCACCTGTGGCACAGGGAAAATGACCACTGAACATCTGCTGCAAAATTGCTCGACATACGAGGATCAGAGAAAGCACATGTGGCCATCACCAGTGGCAACACTAGACAATCTCTATGGCAGTGTCAACAGCCTCAGGATGACCGCTGCTTTCTTCGAACAAATTCAAGTTGACGTCTGACAGCGTACGAAGATGAAGAAGAAGAAGAGGATTTGCATGACTGCATCCACAATGTGGAGGTCTCTGATAGAACAGATCTCAACCCAATCTTGGAAAAACTGGACCGCCACCGAGTTCCTTACTTCCGTCATGTCAAAGGGCTGGACCAGGAAACCCCGACACACAAGGTTCTTCACAGATCGTTCCTCAGCCCCAAAGGGCCTCACCTGACATGCTGGAGGCACAGAAGAGGTCATCATTGTACAGAGTGGCACCAGAAACCGTGACACCAGCTGTGGGTCACAGATGTCGCTGATTGACGCAATGAGCCTCAGACTTTAAGCGAACTTATAATTATTATTGAGATCAAGCAGTGACCCAAAACTAACTGCTAGCGCCAGTGCCAGTGAACCAGAGGTGCCAAGACCCTTCTCCGCCTCCAAGTGGTGATATTGGATAACAGGCTGCAACAGTGCAGACTAGCTAAGGAGAAGAGACCAAAGAGGGAAGGCTAACTCTGTACCCAAAAATGCCACGCTGAAGTCGGACCTAAAGGTGCAAATATTGCAGTCTGGCTGTAAACTACGACACTACACATTCTGTTCTCTGGAGAATATCCTGCTACTTGCATAGCCCTTTTCAGTGCTTGGTAACAGGTATTTGAGAACGGACAACAAAGAATTATTTTTGTTATTATAGTGTCTGGCTGAAAAATTTTATGAATCTCCCTTAGAAGGTTGGTTGGTTATTGATTCAGCAACCTGTCGGCTCCTACCCTTTGACCCAATGCCATATAGTGGTATCAGAAAGTGTTTGTGAGCTGTTGTTTAGTTCTGTACAGAGTGTTTCATTTGTCTGGCCTAGGAGGAAGAATCTCCTTCCTAATGTCAAAGGGCACAGGACACTCAAAAAGTTGGTGTTCAACAGACTCGTAGGGCTGAGAAGTATGTTGTAGTTGGATTCTGTTGAGGTGTATGTGTGGAGCCTGAATCTAGAAGTTAAGTTTTGTTCTCTCCTTTTCAGTAGGTTGATGTTTCTTTAGGATTGCTGTCCTCAAATAAGTTGATTCTGATTGTGTCATAATGGAAGAGTCTTGGGCCACTGTTGCTTGACGGTGCCCATCTCCTCTCTAAGAAGTGAGCCTAAATCTGACCTTGAAGAGTCTTGGGCCGCTGTTGCTTGTCGGTGCCTATCTCCTCTCTAAGAAGTGGGCCTAAATCTGACCTTGGAGAGTCTTGGGCCGCTGTTGCTTGGCGGTGCCCATCTCCTCTCTAAGAAGTGGGCCTAAATCTGACCCTGAAGAGTCTTGGGCCGCTGTTGCTTGGCGGTGCCCATCTCCTCTCTAAGAAGTGGGCCTAAATCTGACCTTGAAGAGTCTTGGGCCGCTGTTGCTTGGCGGTGCCCATCTCCTCTCTAAGACGTGGGCCTAAATCTGACCTTGGAGAGTCTTGGGCCGCTGTTGCTTGGCAGTGCCCATCTCCTCTCTAAGAAGTGGGCCTAAATCTGACCTTGAAGAGTCTTGGGCCGCTGTTGCTTGGCGGTGCCCATCTCCTCTTTAAGAAGTGGGCCTAAATCTGACCTTGAAGAGTCTTGAGCCACTGTTGCTTGGCGGTGCCCATCTCCTCTCTAAGAAGTGGGCCTAAATCTGACCTTGAAGAGTCTTGGGCCACTGTTGCTTGGCGGTGCCATCTCCTCTCTAAGAAGTGGGCCTAAATCTGACCTTGAAGAGTCTTGGGCCACTGTTGCTTGGCGGTGCCCATCTCCTCTCTAAGAAGTAGGCCTCAATCTGACCAGGAAGAGTCGTGGGCCGTTATCGCTTGGTAGTGCCTATCTCCTCTCCAAGTTGTGAGCCTAAATTTGACCTGGAAGATCCCATCATTCTAGGCAAGCCAGAGCCTCGTTAGGCTATGATCTCACATTCGTAATTGCCTGGTTTTCACCCCGTGAAGGCGAGGTTGACTTGCGTTCCCACTTTAACAGCAGGGTACCCATTTCACTTTTCACCTCCCCGAAGAGGAGCTAGCCGACTCCCTCCGACACCACTAGGCTGTAGTGCAGAGCATTGACATACCATTACCCACCAGCGATGGAAAAATAACATACACGAATGGACTAACCTACGACACAAAGAGACAACAAGCAGATGTAGACAGAGAGGTCTGGCGCTGGATTGTGGAGGCGTCAGCAGGGGTGTCCTGACGATCTCAAGAGGTCATGGGATGAACTGACAAGTTGTATGGAAAGGTGACAATTTAGCTATTTCTATTTCTGTTACTCTCCATACCACACGATCGTAGTTGTCCATGACAAGATAAGATGGTAACAGAGTCAGATATGTGATTCCATGTGACTGTAGACTCCAATCAAAGCAAGATAAACTTTACCGCACGCTGACGACGCTGGTAATTGGACTGTCCTGCATTCTATCCTTTCGGGCAGCTCGCTTTATTTGCGCTACAACGGTTGCCCTCTACTGGACAATGTGTGCATTATGTGTGATTGCAGTGCACCAGCCGGAGAGGTCCAGAGCAAGTGTCTCTAATGAGACGACATCTATAAGAAAACTGTTCATGGATACTTTCAGAGTCTTTGAATCGCATTTCTTTCTAAGAAGAGCCCCACACCCTACCCTACCCTACTCCACCAGTTTAACATCGAGGCAAAGAAGAGAATTAACGATATTGATAAAAATACACTGATGACAGATAACAACATCGAGAGAAGATACACGAGAGAATCAACAATAACACTGGAAAAACAACGCTAGAGACCGAAAGTTGGCGTTGTTCTGATCTGTTCATAAGAATCGACTTCCCTGCACTCTGGGCATACTCATAGGTGCTCTAGTCTCTCTCAGTAAATGGTGAAGGATGTGGATGGTTCCTGCAGCTCGTTGGTTACACACACTTCTGCTCCTTCCTGTCCTGTGCTGTAGTCCGCTCAAACTTTGTTCAATTTCTAAGTTCTGCAGTCTGAATTGTTGATTTATCCAACAGACGGTCAATGATAGACTTCACTCCTATGCCACTCTTATCAATATCTAGTGTACACGTAATTGGTGCTTGTGAAGTCAGGATGTCCGCTCTTTCAATATCCTGAACCCCATCATGACCAGGGGTACTGCAGGTTTGATGCCTTTACAGCTGTCATCTACTCATGTCTCAGACATCCCTTCTGTGCCTTCCGAAGAAAGGTGACACGATGACTGCCCCTGTAAAAGTGGTATCAGATAGCCAGCCATCTTAGAGTTGCAGTCCATGCTGACATCTCCGTTATTGTGCTGGGAATTGTTGTCCTGTACGTCCTTCTCAGCGACGATCAGCCGTCTCGCTCTAGCATCATCCAGATAAATCGGCGTTCCTGAAGAACAGGTGCGTCCTACACCAACCAGGCGTGTCCTACCCCAACTAGGTGCGTCCTACCCCAACCAGGCGTGTCCTACCCCAACCAGGCGTGTCCTACCCCAACTAGGTGCGTCCTACACCAACCAGGCGTGTCCTACCCCAACTAGGTGCGGCCTACACCAACCAGGCGTGTCCTACCTCAACCAGACGTGTCCTACCCCAACCAGGCGCATCCTACCCCAACCAAGCGTGTCCTCCCCAGCCAGATGCGCCCTACACCAACCAGGCGTGTCCTACCCCAGCTAGATGTGTCCTATGCCAACCAGGCGTGTCCTACCCCAACCAGGCGTGTCCTACCCCAACCAGGCACGTCCTACCCCAACCAGGCACGTCCTATCCCAACCAAGAACGCCCACAGATAGCGTAAAATGAACAACCCTAAATATGGTGTCAGCTGTGATCTAAGCCAGGTGGCACTGTTGCTCCCCACTGAAAAATCCTATATGTCCTTTAAAGGGTACATTCTATCGAGTAAGAGCCCCTATAAGCTCTTGCCACGGGGAAGGTAACCCTGACGAACAAACCAGCATTTTACCTTACAGTCCCCTCCGGGAGATAGAATGGCTACGGAACACAACCCAGAATTAAAAACACAACCAAGCCTTCCGAAGAGGATGTGTGTTAGCTAGGCCTTAGAACCCTGGACAAATTAGGACACGGGCATCTACATGTATGGTTATGCGACAATCACATTATGGCGACGTCCCTATAAGCTACATCAGAACGCTCAAACGTTTCAAATATTTGACCGAATGGTCTCAAGGTAAGGCCTCGGGCACTGGGTATCGCGGATTTAAATCATGATGGAGACCGGATTTTGCTCGTGTGGACTTTCTAGCATGTTCTTGGATCTCTAGGTTGTAGAGATTGGACGCCCGTGTGCAGTGTTGATGCACGCTACAAATCCCTCGGTATTTGGAACCTCACACTCTGTTTCATTTGACTCTGTCCAACAATCACACACTCTTACACAACTTTCACACGTGCCCTCATGGTGAGGCCCTTCCATCACACTTAGGTTAGGTTGACTTCTGAGATCTCCCTAACTAACATAGGTACATGCAGACACACACGCGCATCCAAACATTGTTTAATACGTCCTGATAACACCTGAAAGGCTGCGGCTCGGGGTGGAAAGTGCGTGCCTCCGCCATTTGAATACAGAGAGGCAAAAACGTTAACCAACAAAAGAATCCAAAAAAGGGGAGGCTGCCCGGACAAAATTCAAAATGATGTTAGAAATCTAGCCTAGCTATTTCCGAATCCTCACCGGTGCTACGGAGTTGGTCCATTGTGCTGACATTCTCCTAAAAATACGGAGAAGAGCAGAGCACTTATTGGTCACACTGTGAGCAATGGCGTTGGTTCTTCGACTAAACTAAACTAGATAAATATTTGCGTAAAAATTATAGAAGTCATTGTTAACCCTTGTATGAATGTAATTCTGATTTAACACGCCACCAATTTAGACATAATAATGGACGAGCTTTCTAAGATATTGTCACAGATATGGCTCCGTTATTAGTGTTGCCCTTGATGTGTGAGATCCCACCTCGCTGGTTGTTGCCCTCATTGACCAAATCCCAGCTCCAGGCACCAGAATAGCCATGGTTGTAGGCCCAATCGAAGAGCTGGTTGATGTTCAAATTACCTCCCTGCTTCTCCCAGAACTCGCCAATCACGATGGGTTTGTTGGTCTTGTAGTCAGAGTACGAGTGCTGTAATTGGAAAGAAAACATGTCAGATCTCTTAACTTGACTTAACGTTATTATCAGGTCTTGACAATATCGCTCGTCTGTGACGAGTACAAAAATTATCCGTTTTTAATTGTTAATGACGTTTTTAATCGTTTCAAACATAACGACTCTCACACGATAATTAATGGCATTCTAGTTCGAATAGATTGTACATAAGCTAGTTTATGATGGTGAATCTAAATGGACATCCACTACCACAATTTAAACTTACTAAAGCCATCGATAAATGGTAATTCAGTGCTAAAACTACCAAGAACGTCCAAGGACACACACGCTATGCCTCTGACAGTAATGTATTTTTTTCTTAAGAAGAAATAGACTAATACTGTGTAAGTGATACACTTTATTTTGGTTTGCTATGAATTGTTATGTAGAAATAAAGGTGAATTAGTGCCTAGTTTAAATTTGTTAACATAAATTGCATGCCTGTAGTCCGACCATGCTGACTGGTGACCCACCCTAATATTTGTCAAGCCCTGTTTTAAAAGACTCCGCAGTCTGTATACAACAGTCCCTTCTACTCATTGTCTTCATTGTTCCGTGACCCCAAGAAGTCGTAGTGGCATCACTATACTCCAACTCCCCCAAATCCCACTCTTTCCAGGCTTAGTAAGTCACAAAAACTAACATCGCAAAAAGAATCTACTACTGATAGGCTTCGGCTGCCTGGCAGCAGGTAAACGCCTGTCTGTCTGACTACCAGGACTCCGTGAATTCCAAGCAGAGACAAGAAGACTGTTGGTGTATTGAGTACAGTGTCACCATCTAAGACCAACCTCAAAAAGGTAGCTCCACCCATATCAAATGTCACCTCCATTCATATCAAACGTCACCTCCATTCATATCAAACGTCACCTCCATTCATATCAAATGTCATTTTGATTCATATCAAATGTCACCTCCATTCATATCAAATGTCATTTTGATTCATATCAAATGTCACCTCCATTCATATCATATGTCACCTCCATTCATATCAAATGTCACCTCCATTCATATCAAACGTCGCCTCCATTCATAGCAAACGTCACCTCCATTCATATCAAACGTCGCCTCCATTCATATCAAATGTCACCTCCATTCATATCAAATGTCACCTCAATTAATATCAAAAGCCACCTCCACCCATATCAAATGTCACCTCCATTCATATCAAACGTCACCTCCATTCATATCAAAAGCCACCTCCACCCATATCAAAAGCCACCTCCACCCATATCAAATGCCACATCCACCCATATCAAAAGCCACCTCCACCCATATCAAATGCCACCTCCACCCATATCAAATGCCACCTCCACCCATATCAAATGCCACCTCCACCCATATCAAATGCCACATCCACCCATATCAAATGCCACCTCCACCCATATCAATTGACCCCCTCCCCACAAGTGCCTCCAAGCCAATGACTGACCAGGACCCGACGATATGAATCATCTATGCCCGCTATCAACCCATAATCATCGGTTTGCTTACCTTCTAATAACATATTCACAATACAGACACAACACAATCACATAGAAATGGCTTACCGTGAAGGGGGCCACATTATCGAACGAGCCTTCCCAGGAGTATGAATGGAACTGCCAAAAGTCGAGAACGCCCTGGGAATCGTGTATTGAAATACAAGATTATTAAGCTGACTGTAGAACAACAGTAAATGGACAGTTTATGTAGAGTAGTGAGCTTCAATCAGTAACTAAAACCTTTGAAGTTCTCTGTGGAGCATATGTCATCAAATGTTGACCTGCCCTTATCTACCAAGTTTGTGTGGTGTCAAGGTACTGTAGGGAAAGGGCTTAGTGGTCTCGAGGTAACGTGTCCGCCTCGGGTGGGGGGACCCAGTGGTCTCCAGGTAACGTGTCCGCAGGCTTAACGGTCGCTGCACGGACAAAATTCAAGTTCAAAATCTACCCACATTATTTGTACTTTCCCCCAGGCCTAGTAAGCCGTAGGAAGTTTCAAATACCTACTACTGATAGCCGACAGCCTTCGGCTACCTGGCAGTAGACATTAATATGTCTGTTTGAATACCAGGATTCCAAGTATTCCAAGCAGGGAGAGGTAGCCAGCTCCAATGTCCTTCTTAGTCGCCTCTTGCGACAGGACTGGCGGGTTATAGTGTTACTATTCATTACCCCCTCCCCTTTCGGGTCCCGGTAATACTCAGGCGGGTAATGTTTCTTCATTGCCTTTTGATGGTTGGGTGGATAGGAAACCGACCTGGGCCACAGAAGGTTGAGAATTCAATCCTTACGCGTGGTAGGTAGGTAAATAAGGGGTTTGATACCCAAAAACGAGTGGATCGATCTCATAAGAGGGTCACATCATTCAAATCTCGAGGCACAGGTCCAATAAGGAATAACATCTGACGACGACTTTGTATCCTTAACTTAACTTCTTTATACTGGATAAGAAGAGTCTGCATAATCTGTATACAACTAGTTTCATTTATTTTCACTTGATCTAATTATACCTATGCAAAATCTATTCATGAATGCATTAATTGACCCTGCCTCCACTATTTCCTGTAGCAATGCCTTCCAGGCATTGACCGTTGCATTGCCTGCCATCATTTTGTCTGGTTGATGACGTACAGAAGTGCGCAATACGCCAAATTGGGTTCCACAGTGGTTCCCATCCTGTTGTAGATTGTAGACCCAGTGAAGCAAATGCCAATTGTAATTTAGTGTGTCTATATATACATCATCAGATACGCATCGGAAGGAGAGCTTACCACCCATTGACTTCCGTGAGCCACACATGGTTCGCTGAAGACGAAGTTTGGACTCATAGCTACGCTGAGAAACGGATCATCAAGTTCAAGATACAGTAAAATAAACAAATTAAAGACAAGGACTATGATAATAGCGGAACAACATGGGCGAATAAATGTAATCACCAATGGAGAAATAATCGAACAAGTACAGAAGTTTACATATTTAGCAAACCATCACAGAAGATGCCCGCAATGACACGGAAATTAAGACAAGGATTGCATTGACAAAAAACGGTCTTCTGGTAAAAAAACAAGTTAACCTCAAAAAACATCAGGATATAACTGAGGAAAATAATAATCACTACTCGTATATGGCCAATTGTACTTGTTGTGGCTGAAACATGGACTCTAGCAAAGAAGGATGAAAATAGCTTGGAGACATTTGAAATGTGTTACCGTAGAAAAGAACTAACGAGTTGAGAAGAAGGAAGATCCAATGACAATGTCCTCACTGAGGTAGGCGCACAAATACAAATATTGAAAATGATACAGAAACAAAGATTGAACTGGTTGGGAAACAATATGCTAAAATAAAACATTCTACGGAAGATACTAGAGAGCAGGATCCAGTGGCTAAGAGAAAGGGGATGGCCATTATTCTTCTTTACATCTCGGGCATGCAGGGACATTATATGGCTAAGTTAAGAGAGCTGCAGATGATAGGGTCAAATGGAGACATGTTCAGACAACCTTACAACTAGTCTTAGAACAGACCAACCAGATGATAGGGTCAAATGGAGACATGTTCAGACAACCTTACAACTAGTCTTAGAACAGACCAACCAGATGATAGGGTCAAATGGAGACATGTTCAGACAACCTTACAACTAGTCTTAGAACAGACCAACCAGATGATAGGGTCAAATGGAGACATGTTCAGACAACCTTACAACTAGTCTTAGAACAGACCAACCAGATGATAGGGTCAAATGGAGAGACATGCTCAGACAACATTACAACCAGTCTTATGACTGACCAACCAGATGATGTTATAAACATATAATAACAAAGCCTAGCAACATGGAATCAAACTCACACCAATACCAATAAGAAAATAACACGAAGGAAACATATAACTCGGCTCGGCGGATACCAGCTGCAATTAAAACTTGCACTTGACACAGTAGCGAACATGTGAATGGTTGGAAACCGCTGGAACCAGGATTCTTTTTAAAGGGACAGAGCTGCAGTGGTAGTCATATTGGATCGAATTGGTGAATTTTCTTTCTTCTTCTTCGGCATTCTTCCTGAAAATGTAATTTTTACATAGTGTAGTTTGCAGCGAGGCTGCGATTTTTGGCCTGATACATCCCATTTCTTCTTCTTCTTCGTTCGTTCTCAATCTCCCGCTACCAAATCCTGAAAGGGCTTAAGTAGCAGAATGTAGTCCAGAGAACGGAATGCATTGTGTCGTAGTTTACAGCTTGACTGCGATATGTGCACCTTTCGGTCCAACACATCCGACTTCAGCATGCATTTTTTGAGTACCGGGTTAGCATTCCCTCTTCGAACCCTTTTCCTTAGCCAGTCTGCCCTGCTGCAGCCTATTATCCAGGATCACCGCGTGGAGGTGTAGAAGGGTCTTGGCAGCTCTGGTTCGCTGGCCCTGACGCTAGCAGTCAGCTATGGGTCGCTGACCACTGCAGCTCATGCGCTGCTCAGCTCTGGTTCGCTGGCCCTGACGCTAGCAGTCAGCTATGGGTCGCTGACCACTGCAGCTCATGCGCTGCTCAGCTCTGGTTCGCTGGCCCTGACGCTAGCAGTCAGCTATGGGTCGCTGACCACTGCAGCTCATGCGCTGCTCAGCATCTTGATCCCATACATCCCATTTGATCGTGGTTTTTTTATTTTATTTTATTTGACATATAACCAAGATTGTCTTGATACTGCGAACCTTACTTTCTGAGCCAGACTACACTAGTGTATATTGTTTCTAGAACCGTCGCTTGAAGGCGGAGTAAGGTTGTGTTAGATCTAGTTCGCTGAACGATGCAAGCCGCCAACTGTGAGTTCCTGGCCGCTGTCAGCTCATTCGCTAGGCTGTATCTTTAGGTCCGAATTGGGGAATGTCTGGAAACGTGTTTTCTTTGAAAGGTATCAGCTGAATTGGTGGCCTATAGTTCCCATTGAGGTGAGAAATATAGGATGAAGGGAAAAAACAGAAATAAGATGAAGTAGCAAAAGAAAGAAGAGGTAGAAAAAATAAAAATAAATTTAAAAAAAGAAACAGAAAAAGAAAAAAAACCCGAAGAAGAAAGAAGAAGAAGAAGAAAGAAGAAGAAGAAGAAGAAGTGGGAGAAGAATAAAAATAAGAAAAACAAAAACAATAATATAAAGAAGAAACAAGATAAAAAAGAAGAAAGAAGGTGAAAAAGAAGACGTTGAAGAATAAAAGATAGAAGAAGATGAAGAAAAAGAAAAACAAGGAAACAAAAAAGAAGTCGGTAAAGAAGAAGAAGAACCGAAATAAGACGAAGAAAATCACGAAGATGAAAAAGAAGAAGGAGAGAAATAAGACAAAGAAAATCAAGACGACGAAAATGAAAAAAGAGAACAAGAAAAAGATGAAAAAAAAGAGGACGAAGGAAAAGAAAAATGAAAACATTAAGAAGAGGTAGCTGATCTCAGCAGTTTGACCGATTGACCAACTTGCAGCAGCAAGAAATAGACAGAAACCCATGGGCAACTTATCTCAGGTGTGGTCTGTTTGACTTACATTGGACTTGCCTCCAGTTTTGACCAAGCAATCGTCAGTGTAGTGGTTTACTTGTCCGTTGAGGTCAGTATTAGACCTGGGGTTCCAAACACCCACGGAGACTAGAGCACCTGAATCTGCTGACTTAATAGCAGCAGCCTGCCAGTTGATGAACCTGCGAAACAGAGGTATGGATGGAGTCTCAATATTATGATTGCCATCTTATTTGTCTACTTATCTCGTTAGTTAGACGGTGACATTTTCTTTCGTATGTCATTTGTGTGATCGCTGATATTTTCAATCCATGCACCTGTAGCGATTTTTAATCCCCATTTTCTTTGTCTTCTTCGTGTTCTGAAATTCTCGACTGCAAGATGTGTATACAATCTTAACATAATACTAAACTATTCATTTTTTTTGTCTGTCTATTACGTGTCTTATAATGCGTTGCTCTCACTTTCTGTTTAATTTCTTTATGTATCTTTCTGTCTCCTCTAGCGACCTTGACGACTATGTATCTTTTACTTCTTCTTCTTCTTCTTCGTCTTTTCCTTCTTCTTTTCTTCTTCTTCTTCGTCTTCGTTTCTCTTCTACTACTTCTGCTTCTTCTTTCTTCATCTACTACTTCTGTTCTTCTTCTTCTTCTTCTGCCTCTTCTTTCTTCTTCTTCGTTCTCAAACTCCCGCTACCAAGCCCTGAAAAGGGCTTTGCGAGTAGCAGGATGTTGTCCGGAGAACAGAATGCGTTGTGTGGTAGTTTACAGCTCGACTGCGATATTTGCACATTTCGGTCAAACACATCCGACATAGGCAGGCATTTTTGGGTACAACGTTAGCCATCCCAATTTCGATCCCCTCTCCTTAGCCAGTCCGCTCTATTGATCCGCCAGAGCACAAGCCTCGGTATGGGAAATGTTCGAATATCGCAAGCGCAGAGAACTTCGATGTCAGTGACACGATCTTGCCATCGGATGTGGAATATTCGCCTCAGACAACCTATGTGGAAGTGATTTAACCTCCTTGCGTGTCCAGAGTATACAGTCCAGCTTTCGCAGGCGTAGAGTTGGGTTGGGAAAGATGGCGGCAATGTAATCATATACAATAACTTGGACAACACCAAATTACCTTAGAGTAAGCCGTCACGGTAATCATATACAATAACGTGGACAACATGCACACCAAATTACCTGAGAGTATCCTTGTAGTTATACTTCTGCCCCGCCCAGCCTGCTCCACTGTTAAGAAGAGCTGTGGTGTCATAACACTTGTTAGAGTCTTGCTGGAAGAGAGAATGAAGTTTGGAAAATAATTTCATCTTTCAGAGAATGCATCGAGTATTCGGCTTTCTTTTCTGTTGTCTAATGTGTATGTGTGTGAGTTCTCGCACCAAGATGGCGGCTCGTCTGGAATAGATATTTCGCTAAGCCTCTTTAAACGGCCAATTTTAGATGCCAATTCGTTGTAACATGTTTTCTAGACGGAATGTATAACATTGTGCACACGGGACCGTTTCAAAAGGGTGAGGATGAAACTGTCACTGGCCTAGCGAACCGACAGTGGATTTTTATTTATGTTTCTTTCATCATGTAGCATGTGCATTTTAGAACGTCGCTTCCACCCAGTCTGTCTGAAAGAAACTCGTTCCCTTGCCATAACTCCAGCCCCCGCCACAGTCATACCCCAACATTCCTGGATATCTTGGTGCCATCGTCTTCTTGGTCTACCCCTTCCTCTTTTGCCTGGGACCATACCTTCCATCACCGTTTTCTCAAGACCGTTGTGTCTCTTGATGTGGCAAAATCATTTACATTTTCTGGCCAAAATGAAATTGATAAACCAGTTCTCCTCTATGCTCAACTCGTGCCGAATGTCTACATTTGTCTTTTTCTCTGTCCATGGTATTCTGAGGATCTTTCTGTAACATTTTTACTCAAAGGATTATATTCTTTGTCTATAAGTTTTGGTAATCGTCCATGATTCGCAGCCATAAACTGCCACATAAAAAACACAGGCTCTCAAGACTTTTACTTTTGTCGTTTTGTTGGTGCTCTGCCATAATTTCTTCAGGCTGTTCAGTCTCTGAGTTGCCATGGCTAGTCTTCTTCTGATTTCTTTCGAGCAGTCGCCATTCATGTCAATTCTGGAGCCCAGATATTCAAAATGTGTAACCTAATCTATTTCCTCACCACCCACTGTAAATTTATATTGACCTTGTGTTATGTCGGTGGTCATTATCTTTGTTTTGTTAATGTTGAAAAACAAGTTTTGATCTTTACTATGTCCATTTACGGCTGAACTTAGCTGCGTTAGCCCTTCTGCACTTCATGAAAGTGTCACTGTGTAGGCTGCGTATCATAACTCTGTAATCTCTTACCCGCCAATCGTAAATGTATCAAAACTGTCAATGTTCTTGTCTTCTTTAGCATTTGTCCCTTTTGTAATGCGAGCCATTCTAATGTTTGTCCAGATACACGGACAGCGGCTCGTTGATCTTGGTATTATGTTTTAATGAGATGTATAATGTGCACAGAAAACCCCATTTCCTTCATGATGTTCCACAGTTTTTGATGTTTTACGGATCGAAGGCCTAAGGTTGTAATCGATGAAACACGTGTACAGGTCTACATTAAACTCTCTACATTTTTTTGTAGATATTCCTCATATTGAATATATTGTTCCTGGTCCCTCTTTCTTTTCTAAAACCTGCTTGGACTACGTGAATTTCATATTCAAATCCTTTCTCTATCCTTCTTAATAGGACCCGAAAGAGTATCTTGCTATCGTGGCTGATAGTTCGGTAGTTCGTGCACAGCTTTAGGTTTCCTTTTTTGGGGAGGGGAATATAAATTGATTTTTTCCATGCTTCTGGCCACTCTGCTCTGTCCCATATCTGTTTACACAGCTTGTGATAGACTCGAACACTTGCCTCTCCTCCTGCTTGTATTAGCTCTGCTTGGATATCAGCACATCCTGGGGACTTTCCTTTTTTCAGGTTTTTAACTGAGGAACGTACTTCCTTCAATGTTGGTTCAGGTTCTTTCTCTTCCTTCGGTAGGATTGTAACATCGCTTTGTGCTATCTTCTGCAGCATTCTCTCCATATATTCAGTGTGTCTTTGGTTTCTTATTTCTCTTTGGGCTCACAGAATACAGAAACAACCTGGGGAGCACAACACGTTAACTTACAACACAGCCGGGCTCGTTCTATAGATCTCTTCATAACCTGACGCTGAAAGACATAATATGGTAAGCTGAAAGAAGTGTGGACGTTGTATGAAAGCTTATACTATCTTTCACTTCTACTGCTGCAGTTACTTCGTTCGTCGAGTTATTAGAAGCTCATCACGCTGATACATTCGCTCCTGAAGATGTTTCTGTGAAGATGGTAGACCTACAGTGGCTCTTCTTATTTCTCTACATATTCTGGAGAAGGTAGACCTACTTTGCCTTCCTGGTCGTTGTAAAATATAACCTAATAGTTACAAATAATGTATACAACTCAGAAGGGATACCACTTAGGGCATCATGATGTCGATCTCAACCTCGTTGACCAGACTGTTTCCAGAAGGACTGGCAGTACGATAACTGTCTTATTGGTTAGTATGGTTCACCTGATGTGAGGTAGGGGTCTTGGTTAGTATGGTTCACCTGATGTGAGGTAGGGGTCTTGGTTAGTATGGTTCACCTGATGTGAGGTAGGGGTCTTGGTTAGTATGGTTCACCTGACTGACGTGAGGTAGGGGTCTTGGTTAGTATCGTTCACCTGACTGACGTGAGGTAGGGGTCTTGGTTAGTATCGTTCACCTGACTGACGTGAGGTAGGGGTCTTGGTTAGTATCGTTCACCTGACTGACGTGAGGTAGGAGTCTTGGTTAGTATCGTTCACCTGACTGACGTGAGGTAGGGGTCTTGGTTAGTATCGTTCACCTGACTGACGTGAGGTAGGGGTCTTGGTTAGTATGGTTCACCTGACTGACGTGAGGTAGGGGTCTTGGTTAGTATCGTTCACCTGACTGACGTGAGGTAGGGGTCTTGGTTAGTATCGTTCACCTGACTGACGTGAGGTAGGGGTCTTGGTTAGTATCGTTCACCTGACTGACGTGATGTAGGGGTCTTGGTTAGTATCGTTCACCTGACTGACGTGAGGTAGGAGTCTTGGTTAGTATCGTTCACCTGACTGACGTGAGGTAGGGGTCTTGGTTAGTATCGTTCACCTGACTGACGTGAGGTAGGGGTCTTGGTTAGTATCGTTCACCTGACTGACGTGAGGTAGGGGTCTTGGTTAGTATCGTTCACCTGACTGACGTGAGGTAGGGGTCTTGGTTAGTATCGTTCACCTGACTGACGTGAGGTAGGGGTCTTGGTTAGTATCGTTCACCTGATGTGAGGTAGGGGTCTTGGTTTAATATGGTTCACCTGACTGACGTGAGGTAGGGGCTAGTATGGCTCACATATATCTGACACAAGTCTTTGCCTTCGTAATCTACCACAAACACACGAGAGAGCACCGAGAACGCCATGAAGACTACAAGATTACTTACTGTGTTTGGAATGATCATTCCTTCAATCTCGTTGATAATGTCCCAGCCTCCTAAAGCAGGGTGACCTTTAACAGCCTGGACCAATGGCGTGAGAGCTTTGTCAAGGTAGGTCTGGAGTTTGTTCGAGTCCTTAATCAACCCATCCAGGCGGTTGTGGCTGTCCTGGTTCACGGCACCATTCCACAGAGTTGGAAATGCGAAGATGTTATATCTGTTGAGATAAATTATTATCGGAGACGATTAGGTAAAAAAACATCCTTAGTCTAATTAACATAATTTCATATAATGTGTCCACTACATGATGGCCAAGACACCCAAAGATTTCCCTTCACGCACAAAATTAGATTATAAACTCTTCATCCTAATCCTGTGCTACCAAAGTCAGACATGAGCATTGAATAAGGCACAGGAACGAAAGTTAACCACCTGCGAAATGTGGTGCCTAACAACACCAGAAGCGACAGAATCACAAATATGAGTATTCCAGGGAACGTTGGAACAACGCTCTGCTTAAATTACACCGAGCAACGGAGAATGAAATGGTTTGGCCACCTTGTGAGAATGCAAAGAGACAACATTGTTCATGCAATCTTCTATAGGAGAACATCGAGAAGCAGAGCAAGAGGTAGACTAAGGGAAAGATGGATTGACAGTGCAATTGACACCTGCCGTAAAATGGGGAAAATCGTCACTCAGACCACGAGAGAAGCGAAAGACAAATGCATACCACGACAGTGGGCTACAACCTGGTAGAAAGTGAGACAACACTTGGGCTACAACCCGATAGAAAGTGAGACGACACTGAGCTACAACCCGGTAGAAAGTGAGACAACACTGGGATACAACCCGATAGAAAGTGAGACAACATTCAGCTACAACCCGATAGAAAGTGAGACAACATTCAGCTACAACCCGATAGAAAGTGAGACGACACTGGGCTACAACCCGGTAGAAAGTGAGACAACACTGGGCTACAATCGGTAGAAAGTGAGACGACACTGGGCTACAACCCGGTAAAAAGTGAGACAACACTGGGCTACAACCCGGTAGAAAGTGAGACAACACTGGGCTACAATCGGTAGAAAGTGAGACAACACTGGGCTACAACCCGATAGAACGCGAGACGACACTGGGCTACAATCGGTAGAATGTGAGACGAGACTGGGCTACAACAGATAGAATGTGAGACGAGACTGGGCTACAACTTGGTAGAAAGTGAGACGACACTGGGCTACAACCCGGTAGAAAGTGAGACGACACTGGGCTACAACCCGGTAGAAAGTGAGACAACACTGGGCTACAACCCGTTAGAAAGGGAGACGACACTGGGCTACAACCCGTTAGAAATGGAGACGACACTGGGCTACAACCCGGTAGAAAGTGAGACAACACTGGGCTACAACCCGTTAGAAAGTGAGACGACACTGGGCTACAACCCGTTAGAAAGGGAGACGACACTGGGCTACAACCCAGTAGAAAGTGAGATGACACTGGGCTACAACCCGTTAGAAAGGGAGACGACACTGGGCTACAACCCGTTAGAAAGGGAGACGACACTGGGCTACAACCCGGTAGAAAGTGAGACAACACTGGGCTACAACCCGTTAGAAAGGGAGACGACACTGGGCTACAACCCGGTAGAAAGTGAGACAACACTGGGCTACAACCCGTTAGAAAGTGAGACGACACTGGGCTACAACCCGTTAGAAAGGGAGACGACACTGGGCTACAACCCAGTAGAAAGTGAGATGACACTGGGCTACAACCCGGTATAAAGTGAGACGACACTGGGCTACAACCCGTTATAAAGTGAGACGACACTGGGCTACAACCCGTTATAAAGTGAGACGACACTGGGCTACAACCCAGTAGAAAGTGAGACGACACTGGGCTACAACCCGTTAGAAAGGGAGACGACACTGGGCTACAACCCGGTAGAAAGGGAGACGACACTGGGCTACAACCCGGTAGAAAGTGAGACAACACTGGGCTACAACCCGTTAGAAAGTGAGACGACACTGGGCTACAACCCGTTAGAAAGGGAGACGACACTGGGCTACAACCCAGTAGAAAGTGAGATGACACTGGGCTACAACCCGTTATAAAGTGAGACGACACTGGGCTACAACCCGGTAGAAAGTGAGACGACACTGGGCTACAACCCGGTAGAAAGTGAGACGACACTGGGCTACAACCCGGTAGAAAGTGAGACAACACTGGGCTACAACCCGTTAGAAAGTGAGACGACACTGGGCTACAACCCGTTAGAAAGGGAGACGACACTGGGCTACAACCCAGTAGAAAGTGAGATGACACTGGGCTACAACCCGTTATAAAGTGAGACGACACTGGGCTACAACCCGGTAGAAAGTGAGACGACACTGGGCTACAACCCGGTAGAAAGTGAGACGACACTGGGCTACAACCTGGTAGAAAGTGAGACAACACTGGGCTACAACCCGGTAGAAAGTGAGACGATACTGGGCTACAACCCGGTAGAAAGTGAGACGACACTGGGCTACAACCCAGTAGAAAGTGAGATGACACTGGGCTACAACCCGTTAGAAAGTGAGACGACACTGGGCTACAAATCGTTAGAAAGGGAGACGACACTGGGCTACAACCCAGTAGAAAGTGAGATGACACTGGGCTACAACCCGTTATAAAGTGAGACGACACTGGGCTACAACCCGGTAGAAAGTGAGACGACACTGGGCTACAACCCGGTAGAAAGTGAGACGACACTGGGCTACAACCCGGTAGAAAGTGAGACAACACTGGGCTACAACCCGTTATAAAGTGAGACGACACTGGACTACAACCCGTTATAAAGTGAGACGACACTGGGCTACAACCTGTTATAAAGTGAGACGACACTGGGCTACAACCCGGTAGAAAGTGAGACAACACTGGGCTACAACCCGTTATAAAGTGAGACGACACTGGGCTACAACCCGTTATAAAGTGAGACGACACTGGGCTACAACCCGTTATAAAGTGAGACGACACTGGGCTACAACCCGTTATAAAGTGAGACGACACTGGGCTACAACCCGTTATAAAGTGAGACGACACTGGGCTACAACCTGTTATAAAGTGAGACGACACTGCGCTACAACCCGTTATAAAGTGAGACGACACTGGGCTACAACCCGTTATAAAGTGAGACGACACTGGGCTACAACCCGTTATAAAGTGAGACGACACTGGGCTACAACCCAGTAGAAAGTGAGACAACACTGGGCTACAACCCAGTAGAAAGTGAGATGACACTGGGCTACAACCCGTTATAAAGTGAGACGACACTGGGCTACAACCCGTTATAAAGTGAGACGACACTGGGCTACAACCTGGTAGAAAGTGAGACAACACTGGGCTACAACCTGGTAGAAAGTGAGATGACACTGGGCTACAACCTGGTAGAAAGTGAGATGACACTGGGCTACAACCCAGTATAAAGTGAGACGACACTGGGCTACAACCCAGTAGAAAGTGAGATGACACTGGGCTACAACCTGGTAGAAAGTGAGACAACACTGGGCTACAACCCGGTAGAAAGTGAGATGACACTGGGCTACAACCCGGTAGAAAGTGAGATGACACTGGGCTACAACCCGTTATAAAGTGAGATGACACTGGGCTACAACCCGTTATAAAGTGAGATGACACTGGGCTACAACCCGTTATAAAGTGAGATGACACTGGGCTACAACCCGTTATAAAGTGAGATGACACTGGGCTACAACCCGTTATAAAGTGAGTTGACACTGGGCTACAACCCGTTATAAAGTGAGATGACACTGGGCTACAACCTGGTAGAAAGTGAGACGACACAAGAAGAAGTAGTACATTTGTTTTTCTTGGAACTGTTGTGCTTCGTCTATTGTTGTAGTCTTTCTGTTATTTCATCTATCCATCGCTTACATATACGTCCTCGTGCCTTGTAAATAGATATTATTGCGTTATATGCGCGGGGTTGTAGTTGATTAGTTTGCATTTTCATGAGATGGCCAAAACATGGTGTGTTCGGTCTTGTTATATATTCAGCACAAACTTTCATAGCCATCACCAACAGCAACAACACAATAACATGTGAATTACTGGAGATAGAGGAAGTTTGGAACAGTAATATTGCAACCTTGCACCAATGGATGGGGGGGGGGGGGGGGGGGTGGGGGGGTCGGTGGCCTCATTCTGCAACATCTAAATACTGTAAGAATAAGAAAAGACTAGATCTACGCATGGTAGAAGACTCTACACTTCACGGTAGAAGACTGTACACTTCCCGGTAGAAGACTACACTCTACGGTAGAAGACTCTACACTTTATGGTAGGAGACTCTACACTCTACAGTAGAAGACTCTACACTCTACGGTAGAAGATTCTACACAATGGAAGAAGATTCTACACAATGGAAGAGGACTCTACATGATGGTAGAAGACTGAAGACTCTGTGCCCCATGGCAGAAAAATTGCGAAAAGTCATGTCAACCTTACCATATTCCTCTTTTGCGGGTTTTGCTGATTTCCACAATTCATCGCTGACTTTTCCAGTCTCACCTTCGCTGTATATTCTCTCCTCGAGATGAGTCTGATTGAGATAAAACCATGACCTCAGATCTGTACTTGGGGCAGTCCTGAACTACATGTGATGCTGCCACGTCTGCCAGGCCTCAGTAACACAGGCTGGTGGCACCTATCTTGAAGTAGGTGTACAGGTGGTGTCTCATCCTGTTGTGGTCAGTTCGGAGACGTAGTATAATAGGGCAGTTGGTGGTATCCGTCATCTGTGTAGTATTTTGGGTGTTGCTTCTCTCACTTTACCTTGTATTGCCCTGTTACTACTTCGCAGTTGACCAGCCATTCGTCCTGTATCAGTTTCGTTCCCTGTTTGATTAGACTGTTCTTCTCCTGGTTTCCCTTCTGGTTACAGAGTGATGGTATTCGTTGATCACTGCTTTCTGTAACCCTTGAAACATTTACCAAGGCTGCCCTAAATTCCTCCAGCTCAGTGCTCTTGTTGAATTTAACTCTTAAAGCCCGAAAGAACGGTCCTATTGTTGTCCGTGGACATGACTTGACACCAAATGAATGCTGCTAACGTTACCCGTAAATAGACGAAATTTGTTTCGTTTTATCAACGTTTCAGGATTTTAATTAACGGTAAGGGAAGTCACTCTTATTGCGTTTTCATTTATGAAGCCGGTGGTGTTTGTGTGAAGCGAGATTCAAAGTTGGAAAAACTTTCTGGCTGTTTTCATCTATCAAGTTAGCTAAATTCGTGTTGTGTTCCTCAGAAAATTGTAAAGCCAACCTAGTACTTCAGGATTATCTAAAAGTAGGCTATTTGTATTTATAGAAAAGTCGTGGGAGTTGTGTATGTTAGATGAGTTCAGTGACGATGATTCTGTTGTTGATTCAGACAATCAACCAGGTCTACTGAAACTAGTGCTGAAGACGAGAGGGTGTTGTTACAGTCAGGACCTACTGCTGCTATCAGACAAGAACTTCCAACTGTGCTATTAAATATAGGAGCAAGGAAGTGATAGTCAAACTGTATAAAGCATTGATAACAATTAGATTGGAGTACTGTGTACTGGTGTGGAGTCCTTATCATAGTTAGAGGGGATATAAACATGCTGGAGATACAAAGAAGAGGGACCAAGCTGATAGTGGGATTCCAGAATTATAGTTATGAGGTAAGACTTAGAAAAACTGGCCTACTATGTCTAAAAAAGAGAAGAATTCGAGGTGACTTAATACAGGTTTATAAGATAATCAAAGGAACTGATAAATCAAACTATAGTAAGTTTTTCAAAATACAGAGAGTGGTCAATGCTTGGAATGCATTGCCACATGAAGCAGTAGAGGCAGAGTCAACTAATGCATTCAAGAATAGATTAAATGCGCATAGGTATTTTTTAGATCAAGTGAATGTAAAAGAAACTGGTTGTATGTAGACTCTGCAGAGTATTCTAAACCAGTATAAAGACATTAAATTAAGCTACCATCGACAGAAAGACGAAGATGCAATATTCCTCAAGCAATTTCGAGAGAAGGGGATACCGAAGAGTTTTCAATACCAAATTTCAGCTCCGCTGAGTTCCAGAACTTATTCAGATTGCTGCCAATATATGATTGTACACGTGCAGCTTATTGATACATCGTACGATCATCATCTTCACATCCACCTAAAACACTGCCTCAATATATGATTGTACACGTGCAGCTTATTGATACATCGTACGATCATCATCTTCACATCCACCTAAAACACTGCCTCAATATATGATTGTACACGTGCAGCTTATTGATACATCGTACGATCATCATCTTCACATCCACCTAAAACACTGCCTCAATATATGATTGTACACGTGCAGCTTATTGATACATCGTACGATCATCATCTTCACATCCACCTAAAACACTGCTTCATAATATGATTGTACACGTACAGCTTATTGATACATCGTACGATCATCATCTTCACATCCACATAAAACACTGCCTCAGTATATGATTGTACACGTGCAGCTTATTGATACATCGTACGATCATCATCTTCACATCCACAAAAAACACTGCCTCAATATATGATTGTACACGTGCAGCTTATTGATACATCGTACGATCATCATCTTCACATCCACCTAAAACACTGCCTCAATATATGATTGTACACGTGCAGCTTATTGATACATCGTACGATCATCATCTTCACATCCACCTAAAACACTGCCTCAATATATGATTGTACACGTGCAGCTTATTGATACATCGTACGATCATCATCTTCACATCCACCTAAAACACTGCCTCAATATATGATTGTACACGTGCAGCTTATTGATACATCGTACGATCATCATCTTCACATCCACCTAAAACACTGCCTCAATATATGATTGTACACGTGCAGCTTATTGATACATCGTACGATCATCATCTTCACATCCACATAAAACACTGCCTCAATATATGATTGTACACGTGCAGCTTATTGATACATCGTACGATCATCATCTTCACATCCACATAAAACACTGCCTCAATATATGATTGTACACGTGCAGCTTATTGATACATCGTACGATCATCATCTTCACATCCACCTAAAACACTGCCTCAATATATGATTGTACACGTGCAGCTTATTGATACATCGTACGATCATCATCTTCACATCCACCTAAAACACTGCCTCAATATATGGCACATACAAGCTTCAATCAACTAGAGTCTAATTATATTCTTTTCAGAGACATTTGTAAATAAATTGTGCCTGTGAAACATTGTAGATGTGTGCATAGCATGCTTCGTTGTCAAGGTTCCTGTAAGCTACAAAATATTTGATGGTTTTCCAATTTCAATCATATACATGTGATTCTCTGGATGGCCTATAAAACACATCATGACAGGAAAATTAAACTTGTAGATATCATCCACATACGGGTTACTGACAGAAACTTGTGGATATCATCCACATACGGGTTACTGACAGAAACTTCAGGATATCATCCACATACCGGTTACTGACAGAAACTTCAGGATATCATCCACATACCGGTTACTGACAGAAACTTGTGGATATCATCCACATACGGGTTACTGACAGAAACTTGTGGATATCATCCACATACGGGTTACTGACAGAAACTTCAGGATATCATCCACATACCGGTTACTGACAGAAACTTCAGGATATCATCCACATACCGGTTACTGGCAGACACTTCAGGATATCGTCCACATACCGGTTACTGACAGAAACTTCAGGATATTGTCCACATACGGGTGACTGTTCACATAAAATACACTGGACAAATTAGGATAGTGTTTCAGTGGCTATCCATGGATTGGTGAGTATATTTTTTTATATTTCCTAAGATTAGTTTTTAGTTTCTTTATTTGCATGTAGTGCTGGGATTGACCTGGCAAGTCCGCAGGGGAAATTCACCTGACACAAAATTTGAAACAAAGGAGGTCACACCTCCCTATGTATAACGACACAAGTGGACTGAAGATACATAGATAGAATTACTTGTAATATGTGATATAATTCTACAAGGCCCTAATATTCTAATTCCACAATAATTTTCTCTTAATTTTGATGTATAAATGTGTTTCTTCCCTGTGAAATAACTCAGAAAAGTCGGATTTTGTTAAGAGACTGCTCTTTTAGTTATGTCTGACTGCGCATCATCAGTTAGTATCACAATTTGTCCATGCTTAAGGACGTTTTTATACTGTAGGGCCATTTCTGCTGCAGTTCTATTTTGGTTCTGAACCTGCTTGAGAGTCATTGTTATATCATCTCTGTGCTTCACATGAAACATAAGGTCATGACTACGGCTGTCCCCCTTATAGGAAGTCTGTATCCTGTCTAGTCCATGTAGTTGTTCCAATAGCAACTCGTTTTAAACTGACTTCACGTTTAATGGTAGGTTTAGAATGTAACATTAGGTCTGCCTTGTTCCTCTCAGATGCCATTCCAGTGTTTTTCAGGGCAAGTCAGTCAAAAGACAATCTCATTGATTAGAATTATCTCATTGGATAGGACCATCTTATTGGATAGGACCATCTCATTGTATAGGACCACATTTTACAAGACGATCTCATTGGATAAATGATCTTAAAGGACAGTCTCATAGGATAGAACCATCTCAATGGATAAGAAGTACATTACAGAAATCCGCTGATAGCAGTAGGCGCGGTCCTGGAATTCCCAGGGTAAGACATTTAAAGACAGACCAAAACAGACACGGAGAAGTGATCTAGAAAAATACTTAAAAGAGATCAAAAAGATGTAGAGGGATCTTCCACAGATAACTTATGACATGAGTATGTATATGTCTACTAGCTGTGTTCCACGGAGATCTCACATGTTTTAATTTGATAGTACAGCAAACTATTAAAACGGGTAATGCTGCGTCTTCCTCATAGTTCGCCACCAGAAGCCCTCTTCAGCTTCTCCAACAAAGTAATTTCGGTAACTGTCTTTGAGATGTGGGTTGTACAACGTTCTGCGCCCTGAGGTTTATTGCAGCCATCTTCAGCAGGAATTTGTGTTGGGTTGTTCTAGGCTCTTGGCTCAATCCAGCCTACCTGCAAGGCAGCAGTCGCTTGATGCAAGAGTTGTCTGCCCCCTAAAGCTGTCCTATTGGACAATAGCATCTCTTCTGCAGTAACCAAGTAAGGAAGGGGAAACTACCGGTAACGCATGTCCGGTATTCAACCATGCATCCATCACTAATGAGGTACGTGAGTCAATGGGATAAATGCCAGATGATGGATGTCGTGTCCTTGGCAAGATTCACCTGTAGGCTTAACAAGACGTCCAAAAATAGCACTCGCTGAAGAATGTTGTTCCGTTGCATATGTCGCACAGCTTTTATGGATCGATTTTGAAAATATCGTGTCATCTCCTTCTTCTCCTTCTTCGTTTTCTTCTTCTTCCTATTTTTCTTCTTCTTCCTCTTCATCATTTTCTTCTTCTTGTACTACATTCGTTTCTGAAAAGGACGTTATGAAATTTACAGCAATCGACACATCTGGTTTTAGCACAGCGTTTTGGGGCCGGGTTTGCCTTCTCACTTTGATTCCCTATTCTCGTATCCAGACTACAAGGCTGTAGACTGGTCTAAATCAGGTATGGTTCGCTAAACCTGATGCAAGCAGCCAGCTATCAGTAACTATCATGAGTTGCTGGCGGCTGTTAGCTCATTCATTGCTGCATCTTCTGCCCTATTTACCACGATTGGCTTTAGGTACTTACTTTTGGGCCAGGTTCAGCATGTCCTTAAAATCATTGATGAAGGTGCCTGAGGAATCTAGACCAATAACGTTCCCATTGTTGTCGAAGTTTGGACTAGTTTCTGCCTGGATATGGATCCACAGTCCTGGAAGAAGTTGTAAAATATGAGGTGAATAAAAGAGTTTGTGGATGATGGAATAAACTGGATATAAGTAAGATGTCTCACGTGTTAAGTTGTTATTTTCGCAATTACTCGAGCTGGACTTGGTTGTGCACTGTTGGCGAGTATTCTGTGGAGCCGCTCGGGTTATTTTCAGGTGTAGCTAACCAAAAAATAACATGGTTTCTACATTCAGGTGTAGCTAACCAAGAAATAACATGGTTTCTACATTCAGGTGTAGCTAACCAAGAAATAACATGGTTTCTACATTCAGGTGTAGCTAACCAAGAAATAACATGGTTTCTACATTCAGGTGTAGTTAACCAAGAAATAACATGGTTTCTACATTCAGGTGTAGCTAACCAAGAAATAACATGGTTTCTACATTCAGGTGTAGCTAACCAAGAAATAACATGGTTTCTACATTCAGGTGTAGCTAACCAAGAAAGAACATGGTTTCTACATTCAGGTGTAGCTAACCAAGAAATAACATGGTTTCTACATTCAGGTGTAGCTAACCAAGGAATAACATGGTTTCTACATTCAGGTGTAGCTAACCAAGAAAGAACATGGTTTCTACAGTCAGGTGCAACATACTGACCAAAAGACCACATCCCGTTTAGATCATGTGTAACATACTGACTTAGACTTTCAGTCGTGACATGTTAGTCAGGGTCAGGCAAAACAAACTGATCAGACATGTTAGGGTCAGTTAGAATATACTGATCAGACATGTTAGGGTCAGTTAGAATATACTGGTCAGACATGTTAGTCAGGGTCAGGCAAAATATACTGATCAGACAAGTTAGTCAAGGCGAGGCAAAACATACTGTCCAGACACTCACCTTAGCTTCCTCGTAACCCTCCCTGGAAACAGACTGTTTTAAAGGCAGGCTAACTAACGAGGTAAGAAATCTACGTAAACCCCGTAGTAGTGAGCGACACGCAGATGAAGCAAAATATAGCACAACCACATGGAGGACCCCGGTCCACCTTTATCAGTAGGCTCGGGATGGGAGCAAAGCTACTGCAACCTGGCACTTAACGTCCATTTTAGGTCCCTCAAAAGAGTACTCCTACTTGTTGTGGGCATTCAACAACAACAACGTATGTGCACAGTGGTGAACGTATATGTTTATTGTGTGTTCACTGTTGTACGTGTGTATGTTTAATGTGCTGTGTTTCATTTAGCGAGTTTCCCAATATCATGTTGTTTATCTGCTGAATGCACACAATGAGTAAGAAAACTCCTTTTTGCGCCTTGGAAATGGTACTATGTAGCGGGTTTCGGTCCCATGGACGTGGGCCGGGGTCCCCCGGGCAGTTGTGGTATGCTTGGCTTCATCTGCGTGCCGTTCACTACTACGGAGACCACGTCTATCCCCCACCTCGTTAACAAGGATGCCATGGAAACAGCTCGTTTTTGGTGAGAACTACCAGGAAGTGGGGGATTGAAAGGGGGAGGAGGGGGCGAGAGTATGTTTCACCTGACCCTGACTAACATATCCTGATCAGTATGTTTCACCTGACCCTGACAAACATATCCTGATCAGTATGTTTCACCTGACACTGACTAACATATCCTGATCAGTATGTTTCACTTGACACTGACTAACATATCCTGATCAGTATGTTTCACCTGACACTGACTAACATATCCTGATCAGTATGTTTCACCTGACACTGACTAACATATCCTGATTAGTATGTTACACCTGATACTGACTAACATATCCTGATCAGTATGTTTCACTTGACACTGACTAACATATCCTGATCAGTATGTTTCACCTGACACTGACTAATATAGTCTAATCAGTATGTTTCACCTGACCCTGACTAACAACTAACATAGCCTGATCAGTATGTTTCACCTGACCCTGACTAACATAGCCTGATCAGTATGTTTCACCTGACCACATGTTATTCTTCTCCTCCCCCCCCCCCCCGCCCCCAACCACCACCACCAGTCATAACCCGCTACCTAGTGACACAACGGTTACTGTGCATCTCTTCCGACGTAGCTCTAGCTCAATTCACATTCTTAACACGCTCTAGTCTACCCATCTGTTAAGTGGGTACTGTTTCCACGCATCGAAGACACGACGTGTGAGATAAATTCTTCGTTATCCCACCTCAGATAAACATGAGTCCTAGATTAACAAACTCTCGAACAATTTATCCCGACAGCAGTGGATAATGTGTAGCAATGTCTACTCTATAAAAATGCGGTGACCAATACAATAATGTAATAAAGTTTGATCGACAACAAACAGGACTTACTCAGAGAGTTACCGCCTGCGTCGCGCAATTGCTTCAGCTGGTCTTCAAATCGAGACTTCACGCCAGCCCACTGCCCATTTCCAAAGTCGTAGGCGTAGTTAATCCATGGCAAGTTTCCACCAGAAAGGAAGACCTTCTGACCTTTGAAAGTGAAGTGGTCCCCAGAGATCTTAAGTCTGTCGCACGACACTGGATCGGAAAGTTGCGTCTAATATTATATTTGTAACATTTAACATACGTAAATTATATTTGTAACATTTAACATACGTAAATTATATTTGTAACATTTAACATACGTAAATTATATTTGTAACATTTAACATATGTAAATTATATTTGTAACATTTAACATATGTAAATTATATTTGTAACATTTAACATACGTAAATTATATTTGTAACATTTAACATACGTAAATTATATTTGTAACATTTAACATACGTAAATTATATTTGTAACATTTAACATACGTAAATTATATTTGTAACATTTAACATACGTAAATTATATTTGTAACATTTAACATACGTAAATTATATTTGTAACATTTAACATACGTAAATTATATTTGTAACATTTAACATACGTAAATTATATTTGTAACATTTAACATATGTAAATTGTAATTGTAACATTTATAAACAGACATTAATGTATAATTGTATACGTTTATAAGCAAACGTAAATTTATAATGGTATCCATAAAACGCTAACGTAAATTTATAATGGTACCCATTAATAAGGAAACGTAAATTGTAATTATATACATTTTTTTAAAAGTAAATTATAATTTTAAGATTTATGAACAGAAGTAAATTATAATTGTTACATTTAAAATTGTCATTTTGTCATATAAAGCTGCTGTTTGTTCCCTCTCTTTCTCTCTCTCTCTTTCTCTCTCTCTCTCTCTCTCTCTCTCTCTCTCTCTCTCTCTCTGCGTATGTCCGTGTCTGTGTGTGTGTAACCAGACAGTTGTTTACAACAAAAGCACAAAAATGATGTTCCATTAAAAATCGTTGTCATTCCACTACGTGTAGATCGATAGGTGCTCAATTCTGACCAAAGAAGGGCAAACAAAAATGAGAAACTAATGGTTCTCGTAGCTCGCTGGTTGTACACAATCATGAAGCCTGTTATGCGCCCACACTGTATTTTCATGAATCTATCAATGAACAGGATTGTTCTATATTTTCGTGAATATCTCAATGAACATAATTTTTCTATATTTTCATGGATCTTACGGTAGACAGACATCCACTATATTTTCATAAACCTTTCAGAAGACAGGAATCCACTATATTTTCATAAACCTTTCAGAAGATAGGTATCCACTATATTTTCATAAACCTTTCAGTAGACAGGAATCCACTATATTTTCATAAACCTTTCAGAAGATAGGTATCCACTATATTTTCATAAACCTTTCAGTAGACAGGAATCCACTATATTTTCATGAACCTTTCAGAAGACAGGAATCCACTATATTTTCATGAACCTTTCAGAAGACAGGAATCCACTATATTTTCATGAACCTTTCAGAAGACAGGAATCCACTATATTTTCATGAACCTTTCAGAAGACAGGAATCCACTATATTTTCATAAACCTTTCAGTAGACAGGAATCCACTATATTTTCATAAACCTTTCAGTAGACAGGAATCCACTATATTTTCATGAACCTTTCAGAAGACAGGAATCCACTATATTTTCATGAACCTTTCAGAAGACAGGAATCCACTATATTTTCATAAACCTTTCAGTAGACAGGAATCCACTATATTTTCATGAACCTTTGCGTAGACAGGAATCCACTATATTTTCATAAACCTTTCAGTAGACAGGAATCCACTATATTTTCATGAACCTTTCAGTAGACAGGAATCCACTATATTTTCATAAACCTTTCAGTAGACAGGAATCCACTATATTTTCATAAACCTTTCAGTAAATAGGAATCCACTATATTTTTATAAACCTTTCAGAAGACAGAAATCCACTATATTTTTATAAACTTTTCAGAAGACAGAAATCCACTATATTTCTCCATCGTTGTAGTTGCAGATAGTATCCATATGTAAAGAGAGTGGCAACTAGCCAAGAACAGATAAACCGTGTATATATAGCGACTCTATGTTACCTGTGGCATAATTGCATCTTATCAAAGGTGAAAGAAATGAAACAAGGACTCTATGTTACCTGTGGCATAGTTGCCCCTTTATCAAAGGTGAAAGAAAGGAAAACAACTCTATTTTACCTGTGGCATAGTTGCCCCTTATCAAAGGTGAAAGAAAGGAAAACAACTCTATTTTACCTGTGGCATAGTTGCCCCTTTATCAAAGGTGAAAGAAAGGAAAACGACGGCTTATGAAATAATTTGTCAATATAAAGTCATAGTGTTACCAGGAGAGATATGATAAAAATTATTTTTGTTAAAATCATTATTTTTAAATATATATATATATATATATATAGTATTGTTATAGTATTAGTTATTGTTATGCATGTATACTTACCCAGGCTGACGACCGTACACAGGAGGGTGATTGTCGCTGTTCTCTGTAAGTCGAGATGTAGTAATGAGATAACAAACTGAAGTGTTGTTGTATTGGAGGCAATGGGAAGACGGTACAGGGAGGTGAAGGTGTGTTGAATTGGAGGCAATGGGAAGACGGTACAGGGAGGTGAAGGTGTGTTGTATTGGAGGCAATGGGAAGACGGTACAGGGAGGTGAAGATCTGTTGTCTTGGAGGCAGTTGGAAGACAGTACAGGGAGGTGAAGGTATGTTGTATTGGAGGCAATGGGAAGACGGTACAGGGAGGTAAAGATGTGTTGTCTTGGGGGCATTGGGAAGACGGTACAGGAAGACAGTCATTGACGATAAGAGAAGACAGTAGAGGAAGACGAGGGAAGACAATACACGAAAATAACAGAAAACATCATAGGAAAACAAGAGAAGACAGTAAATTAAGGCAACGCATTAAGACAGTACAGGAATGCAACAGAAGACGTCAAATGAAGGTAACTGGATATGACAGTAGAGGAAGACAAGGGAAGACGCCAAATAAAGATAACATAAAGAATACAGGTATTCGAGGAACTTAGCGGTACATACAGGAATAAAGTAAACATCTAATGTTAGCGATAACGGAATACACTCTAGCCAGTAAAGGAAGTTAATGGTAGACGATAAAGGAAGACATTAAAGACGATGACTCAATATTTTGACATTGGTAACCGACACATGCATTTCTGCCACTTTAGGACCGGTAATGTTATATCACCGTTTCTTTCTGATAACCCGAAACGGGAAACTATCAAATATCAGCTGTCAAACAAACAAATAGGACCCTGGGGACATTTGTAGCGGATTAGCCTAGTCTACAGTCACCTGGCTTACTAGACTGGGAACAATAGACTGAGAATAATAGACCGAGCTGACTAGACTGGGAGTAATAGACCGAGCTTACTAGACTGGGAATAATAGACTCGGAATAATAGACTGGAAATAATATACTGGGAATAATAGACTGGGAATAATAGACCGTGCTTACTAGACTGGGAATAATAGACCGAGCTTACTAGACTGGGAATAATAGACTGGGATTACTAGACTGGGCTTATTAGATTGGGATTACTAGACTTGGATTATTAGACTGGGCTTATTGGATTGGGATTAATAGACTAGGATTATTAGATTGGAATTAATAGACTGGGATTACTAGACTAGGCTTATTAGATTGGGATTACTAGACTGGGATTAATAGACTGGCCTTACTAAACAAACTGGGATTAGTAGACTGGGAATAATAGACCGAGCTTACTAGACTGGACTTACTAGACTGGGATTAATAGACTTGGCTTATTAGATTTCTATTAATAGATTGTAGAACATTATGCCAGAGCAAACCACATTGATGTTCCTACAGACAGGCATACGGCCATAAGTGAAGAACAAAAGAGCCACGACAACATCAAGATGGCATTAGTGGAAGCACATGATGGTAAAACTAACAATGGACGAAATGGATGAGGCCATGATAACTTTAAAGAAAAAGAAATCGCCCGGAAAAGATGGGATAACAAATGAAATGCTGATGGGGTTGGGCCAAACAGCAAAGAGGAAGTTACTTTCAGTCCTGAACCAAAGCTGGAAATGGGGAATTGTACCACAGGCATGGAAGGATGCTGTACTTATACCAGTACCAAAGAAATAAAAAGATAGAACAGATCCAAATAGATACAGGCCTATCAGTCTACTGAGCTGTGTAGGAAAACTGATGGAGCGTATGATAAACACCAGACTGATGTGGCACCTGGAAACAAAACACATATTAATTCCACAGCAAGCAGGCTTTAGACAGCACAGATCCACTGAGGACCAGATCACTCTCATAGCCCAGGAAATAGAGGATGCTTACCAGGAGCAAAAGCATACAGTAGCGGTTTGGGTGGATTTAGAGAAGGCATTTGACAAGGTGTGGAACGAGGGACTTAAAGTCAAGCTACGAAGAAGTGAAGTATGTGGGAAAATGTACAGATGGATCATCCACTACCTCGAAAACAGAACAGCTAGAGTTAAAGTACAAGGGCAGATGAGCAAAAAGGTGGCACTGGAGCAAGGAGTACCCCAAGGGGGAGTACTGTCACCCACACTTTTTCTGGTGTATATAATCAACATCATAGAGAATATACCAAGAAGAGTCCACAGCTCCATGTTCGCAGACGATCTGGCTATGTGGACCTCTGAAAAAAATCTCACCGTAGCAAACAATCGGATGTAGCAGGCCCTAACATCGTTGGAGGAGTGGGCGAAATCATGGCTGGTCAAAATAAATGAAGAAAAAACAACATGTACGATATTATCGCTTTCAAATAAACAACAGAACACCAAAATAAGTCTTAACGGCAAATATATGCGGCCTAACGACAATCCAAACTACTTGGGCGTCACATTTGATCGGCGCATGACATGGAAAAGTCAGATCGAGAGAAACCGAATGAGAGCCAGACAAAGAATGGCAGTCATGAGGAAACTTGCTGGGGAGCAGACGAAAGAATACTAAAGAAACTGTACACTGGAAGAGTGAGACCAGTTCTCGAGTATGGCATTGCGGCATGGACAACAGCAGCAAAGGCGAACTTTGATAAAATTACCAAACTTCAAAACCAAGCCATGAGAGTTATAACAGGAGGCATGAAGTCAACGCCAATTGTAGAACTTGAAAAGATTACAAATGTGCAATCCATGATCGACATAAGAGACTGCAGAGCCCAGCAGCAAGCAGAGAAACTCAGAAGACTGACAGATCATCCAATGCATCAGAGACTAAATAGATTTGGAAAAGGGAAACTAAAGCGGAGAAACTTTGCAGAAATAGCCAAAGCAAAGATGAGCGAAGACCCTATGAACGCACTAACAACACCAAAGCCCATCTCTGCGCTAGCAAAATTAATTATGCCATCATCGTCTACGACGGTAGCCTTTGCCTTTGAGAGAGTAACCATTCCAAGATCTTATTATTTTATAGTCAGTCATGACTGGAAGGGGCTACTACTATACTTGGTCTTGATGTCCTGTTCCTCGGTCTAGCTGTGGGGCCCAACTGTCTCCAGCGGACACTGTCTTGAGTCAGGAAAGTCCAGTGCACAGAAGCCGTCCTCCAGAGGCATATACGTTGGTGTTGTGTACAGTAAAGGAGTCTGACCAACGCATTAAACTTCTTCCCCACAGTCTCTTCTTGCCTCGAGGGTACCAGACTGATGTCGCCGTGCCCCATCGACCATCGTTTTGTCGTAACATGTGACCTGCCCGTTTATGTTTTGCCTTGTCTGCATGGATTACCGCATCATTCACCAAGGCCAATTGTCGTTTCTTGCAATTGGGGATATTTTGCATGCGCTGATTACGGTTTGTGATTCCCACCATGCGTCGATCTTGTCAATTGAGACTCTAGGTTATTTACAATATTGAGGAAGCGCCTAAAATAGACGTACCATTTAGCATTTATGCAATTAAGTGTAATATACGGTAACACGTTAAATAAGTGTGTCGCGGGAATAGTTAGACAAGAAGAAACCATCAATGAATACAGACGGATGGAGATTATGGAAAGAATGTGAGGACAGATCTGTATGGAGAACGCTGACCTGAAACCCACATAGAACAAGAGCCATGTGGAAGGTAAAGAGCATGTGCCGAAGCTCTGAGAAAGATGACCATTTATTATTTTAACAAGTGCTCCGCCGGGATCTTTGTATATGACACGAGTAAGAATATAATCACGGCCCCACGGATAGCATATAGCAGGTTGAAAGAGGCGACTAACTGTGTGACAGGGTATAAAACCGACCGTGGTTAAGTGGTTTATTAAGAGCAGTATAGATGGCGCCAAACAGGCTGCGGATCGACATTGCTCTAGAATTTGAGTCTATTAAGATGGACTCGCACATTGGTTAACCACCCTTCACGGCACTTCTTGTCCTAACGCAGCTGAGTAATACGCTGCTCGAGCCTAGCCCGCTACGCAAGACATCCTCCTCCGGCTACATCCAACTCAAACCAGAGCTGGGACCTGCACAGAGGCACCCACCCCTGTAGAAGTACAGGTCGACTAAGTGGGACCTGCACAGAGGCATCCACCCCTGTAGAAGTACAGGTCGAGTAAGAACAACAAATAAATAATATTGAGCATATTTACCATTTCTATAAATGTATGTAACGATGTTAGTATAGAAGTATTGAAGTAAATGCATTCGTAAAACGCCGGATGTACGGTTTTATAGAGAGAAAAACATATGTCCTTGAAGATAGAGGACTCCTTATCTGAGAGTTCGCATTTGTTGAAAATGTCGTGTAAGCAAAGCTGGCCCAGATGTTAGATCACAACCTGTGTTTTCGTCTAAGATATACTCGTGTAAAGTTGGTTACGAAACTTGAAGGACACATATTTTCTAGAACGTTCTTTGTTTTAATCTGTAATGTTAAAGAAAGTTATTTGCTGGCGTACTGCTTCAAGTGTTTCAAGTTTTACTGTATGAAAAAAATATTGATCCACAGATAGTATTGACGTAGAGTGCGTAGTGTTAGACCGTTCGATTACAATGCTTTTGCTACTACCACCAAGATCTGCACCCTGATGATTTGGTATTGTCACTTTAAAAACTGTACTGGATGTATTTGGTTCGACAACCAGCATTTAGGGGCAGCAAGGCTAAGAGGGGGAGGGGTAGAAGAGCTCCCACGCTGACGATACTACTGTGTTTTGGCGTCACTGGTGGAATGACGGGACAAATGGCTACCTCCAGAGAGTCACACTTGATTGAATTAAACATTCGTATCATCCTTCCATAAAAAACAGCTTGTTCTTGGGGATAATACTTCAAACATTAGATAGGGACCTCTGAGATCAGGATCGAGTCGCCGTACTCCCTTAGGAGGTGGGGTGGGGGCGGAGGAGAGGAAGAGCCAAGTGCAATCACATGCCCAGCTGTGATGGTTCCCCGATCAACTCTGACTAATTGATAGCCTCCCAAATATTTGACTAATTGATAGCTTCCTAAATAACTCACTAATGGATCGCTTCCTAAATAACTAACTAATTTATAGCTTCCGAAATAACTGCCTAATTGATAGCTTCCCAAATAACTGACGGATTGTTAGCTTTCCAATTAACTGACTAATTGATAGCTTCCTAAATAACTGACTAATTGATCGCTTCCTAGATAACTGACTAATTGATAGCTTCCTAAATAACTGACTAATTGATAGCTTCCTAAATAACTGACTAATTGATAGCTTCCTAAACAATTGACTAATTGATAGCTTCCTAAATAACTGACTAATTGATCGCTTCCTAAATAACTGACTAATATGATAGCTTCCTAAATAACTGACTAATTGATCGCTTCCTAAATAACTGACTAATATGATAGCTTCCTAAATAACTGACTAATTGATAGCTTCCCAAATAACTAACTAATTTGTAGCTTCCTAAATAACTGACTGATTGATAGCTTCTCAAATAACTGACTGATTGATAGCTTCCTGAATAACTGACTGATTGATAGCTTCTGAAATAACTGATTGATTAATAGCTTCCTGAATAACTGACTGATTCATAGTTTCCTAAACAACTGAGTTATTTACAGGTTTTCCAAACAACAGACAAATAATATAATTTTCCAAACAACAGACAAATAATATCATTCCCTAAATAACAGACAAATTGATGGTTTCAGGAAAACGAAGGAAATTAAACTAATAGAATTCGCTAAGTTGTTGTTGTTATTCCTGCCGGAAACTTCTGGTATGATTTATTACATATGGCGGTGTTTCTTTGCTAGCAGGTCACAGTGGCTCTTCTTTAGACCCGGAACGTATTGACGTAAATCGCCCGAGTCCTCCATCTGTAGTGAAATGCTGTTCTCTTCTGTAGGTTTACTGCTATGGGGATGAAAGTGCCAATCCCCGGAGGACTTTGTCGACAAGGGGGGGGTGGGGGGGGGTGACTAATGTTACCCTTTCTTCTGTGGTAAAAATCTATAAGCTCGCTCTCTCTCTATCTCTCTCACTCTCTCTCTCTCTATATATATAAGGCAAAGGCCGCCGTCCATCGTAGACGATGATGACATACTTAATTTTGTAAGCGCTATGTTTAGCAAAGATTAAATGCGCCACTTTTTATCCTCACTCTCTCGTCTCGAGCCACCCGACCCAGTGGCAAGTCAAGAACAAGACGACTAGGGGGCGACTACGAGATGCACGGAACTCCGCATCAATCACCCGTGAAAAAGACGGCGGAGTCCGGAGTCGAACCCACACAACCTGATCACGAGGCCGACGGCTTAACCACTTACTTAGTCTTAGTCGACCTGTACTTCGGCAGGGGCATACGACCCCGTGTAGGTTTCATCTCTGGTGTGAGGTGGATGTAGCCAAGAGGAGGATTTCCTGCTTGGCGGGCTATGCTCGAGCAGCTTATTACTCCACTATGGAGGGTTGTTGCACGAGTCCATCTTAATAGACTCAAACACTAGAGCAAAGTAGACCCGCAGCCTGTTAGGCGCCATCTATGATGTTTTTAACAAACCACCGAATCATGGCCGGTGTTATGCCATGTCACACAGTTAGTCTCCTCTTACGACATGCTCTCTGTGGAGCAGGGGTGCTATTCTTGTCCTTGTTATGCACATAGACCCGAGCGGAGCACTGGGGATATATACTGCGAGACAAAGAGCTAGATACATAACTGTTGAGTCATCTGTAACACTTTCCAGACCACAGTTCATTAAGTTGGTCATCGTATGCGATTACGGAATACGTAAAGACAAGGTCACAGGTCAAGGTTGTTGTACAATTTGATTTGTTCTGAATCAATCAAGCTCTTTGTGGCGTGTCTGTTGTGGCAGGCTACAGTGCCTTTCTTTTCAACCCGATGCGTATTTGAGAAGGCGTACCTGGTTCTTCTAGCTGTAGGGAAGTGCGATATTCCTCAGTAAACTCACCAATGTAAAAATACAGAACATGTGACGGAGACATCCGTTAGTGAAGGTCGACAGTCTGGATGTGACGGGAGAAATCTGTTGGTGAAGGTCTACAGTCTGGATGTGACCGAGACATCTGTTGATGAAAGTCTACAGTCTGGATGTGGCGGAGACATCTCTTGGTGAAGGTCTACAGTCTGGATGTGGCGGAGACATCTCTTGGTGAAGGTCTACAGTCTGGATGTGACGGAGCCATCTGGTGATGAAAGTCTACAGTCTGGATGTGGCGGAGACATCTCTTGGTGAAGGTCTACAGTCTGGATGTGACTGAGACATCTGTTGATGAAAGTCTACAGTCTGGATGTGGCGGAGACATCTCTTGGTGAAGGTCTACAGTCTGGATGTGGCGGAGACATCTCTTGGTGAAGGTCTACAGTCTGGATGTGACTGAGACATATGTTGATGAAAGTCTACAGTCTGGATGTGACGGAGCCATCTGTTGATGAAAGTCTACAGTCTGGATGTGGCGGAGACATCTCTTGGTGAAGGTCTACAGTCTGGATCTGGCGGAGACATCTCTTGGTGAAGGTCTATAGTCTGGATGTGACAGAGATATCTGTTTGTGAAGGTCTACAGTCTGGATGTGAGTCTCCGAGTTGCTATGTCGAGTTAATGACTTATATAATCAAACTTACTTATTTTACATCGTTAAACGGCTCTATTTGATTTTATATGGAAAACTGTCAAATCCCAAATCCGATAAATAGACCGAGAAACAAATATGGCTATTGTGTCGCTGTGCTACAATTTGGAATGTTTCAGAGTCCATAACAGGGTTAAAAGCAGTCCCAGACAGCCAGTCTATGCGGAGTTTGTGCCGTCGTACAAGGCTCGTTGTCAGCGTTTATTTGATATGATGAGTTTTTAATCATAAGCAATTCTCATTTGCTGTCTTTCACGAGGGTAAGTCAGTAAGTAGGTCCCACAATGGTATGGGATAAGGGAATGCAGTTGGTAGTAGTTTCTAAAGGTGCCATTTTGTGGCAGCAACATCCGGCTTTGTGGCTACTTTAGGTAGCAGACGATGCACAGAAAGCATGCAAAATGCATATTGTACAATCAAAGAAAAACGTGATATTGTGTTGTTTGTTTGTTTGTTTTTTTTTTTGGGGGGGGGGGGGGGGGGGGGGGGCTTTCTGCTATGGATAATTAATTCATAGGGAAAAGATTCCTGTTTACGGAGAAAAGTGTTTGTCTGGTAAAGCAGGGCATAACTGGGTTGATATATTTTCTCAAGGACCCTCAACAATTGCTGATGAAGCCCCGCCTGGTCGTCTTGTTCATCAGAATTGCCAAGTAATTAATGGATAGTAAAGAACGCACCGGCATAAGCCATACAAGGATGACTGCACAAATAGCACGAAGTCTCAACAACACCAGTGTAGAAATGACATGACTGTGACTTGCAATATGCACAATCATGATTGCTCATGTCAAGCGAGGAACAGAGAAAAACAGTAACAATAAATTAATCAGATGACCATATGCCCTATCCCATCTTGACCAAACTGTCCTGGCATTTCATTTATTTCATACTATAACCTTGAGTTCCACGTTTCCCACGCGGCTGAAGGTTGGAAATGTTTGTTCACATATAGTACACACAATGACCTTGACATATATGGGCGTTCTAATCTGTAAAAAACGGAAGCCATTTAAAAGTATTATAAAGAATGATTTATAGATAAGTCATTATGGTTAACCTTTTCCTTTGTTATTTACTTCCAATTTTACGATTTGTGCAAGTCGGCACTACTTTTTAGAATGATTATGTATTTCCAGTGTTAATGTACACCTGAAGATGTGTGACTATGTTTTTACTATTACTGGATTGTTTACTCTGTGTGGTGTACTATTCAGTCAAGAATGCTCATTGAAGTCTGACGATTATATTAGTGCGCAGATGTCTTTGATTGTGTTACGGATCTAATCTATATATATATATATAAACTATGTTGTATGTCTACACAGGAAAAGTATATTGCTCACGCACACCTGCATCCCGAGTTCTAGCTTCACCAAAGTTAACATAACTTTTCATCCACAGCCTTTTCATGTTTTAATCTAAGCTAGCCCCAGAAACATAGAAATGGAAATGTTACGCGATATGTAAAACAAAACATATTTACAAAGGCAGCATAGAGAAATATGAACTGTAACCTCATTACCAACTGCAAGGTGTGGTGCGCATGCAAATGGCGCATGCGCACGACATAGCCCAAATGACATCACATTGTGGGCCTTACCTTTTTAAAGACCGTTAAAAAAAAACACAGTTGGGACAGTAATTGTGTAACAATGAATTTGTTGATAGTTTAATAATAAATGTTTTGTTACACAATGCCCGAATAGGTGTTCAACACGAGACTTACACGTGAGGCAAGAGAATGAGAGCGAGATAGTTCTCTCCGTTCTTGTCTTCGATTGGTTGATTATCTTGGACAATTTGGTGCTGGGGGGGGGGGGGGAAAGAAACGATCGGTTGTGGAGGGTTAACGATTTGTAGAGGGGGGGGGGGTTGTGTGGATGGAAAGGGGGGGGGGAGAAACGATCGGTTGTGGAGGGTTAACGATTGGTAGAGGGGGGTTTGTTTGTGTGGATGGAAAGGGGGGGGGAAAGAAACGATCGGTTGTGGAGGGTTAACGATTGGTAGAGGGGGGTTTGTTTGTGTGGATGGAAGGGGGGGGGGGGGAGAAAGAAACGATCGGTTGTGGAGGGTTAACGATTGGTAGAGGGGGGTTTGTTTGTGTGGATGGAAGGGGGGGGGGAGAAACGATCGGTTGTGGAGGGTTAACGATTGGTAGAGGGGGGTTTGTTTGTGTGGATGGAAGGGGGGGGGGGAAGAAACGATCGGTTGTGGAGGGTTAACGATTGGTAGAGGGGGGTTTGTTTGTGTGGATGGAAGGGGGGGGGGAGAAACGATCGGTTGTGGAGGGTTAACGATTGGTAGAGGGGGGTTTGTTTGTGTGGATGGAAGGGGGGGGGGGAGAAACGATCGGTTGTGGAGGGTTAACGATTGGTAGAGGGGGGTTTGTTTGTGTGGATGGAAGGGGGGGGGAGAAACGATCGGTTGTGGAGGGTTAACGATTGGTAGAGGGGGGTTTGTTTGTGTGGATGGAAGGGGGGGGGGAAGAAACGATCGGTTGTGGAGGGTTAACGATTGGTAGAGGGGGGTTTGTTTGTGTGGATGGAAGGGGGGGGGAGAAACGATCGGTTGTGGAGGGTTAACGATTGGTAGAGGGGGGGGTTTGTTTGTGTGGATGGAAGGGGGGGGGGAGAAACGATCGGTTGTGGAGGGTTAACGATTGGTAGAGGGGGGTTTGTTTGTGTGGATGGAAGGGGGGGGGGGGAGGAGTCGCAGATGGTTTAGGGTGGACCGGTTGAAGAAGAAAGAGATGTGCGAGTTATGATTGGAAAGAGGTGATATGCGCGGTGTCGGAGGAGGAGGAGGGATGGGGGTTCGGGTCGTGTGCGGGTTGAGAGAGACATATATGAGCGAGTCGATTGGCTAGATATCTGCGGGTTGTGGAGGTTGGATGGAATGTGGGAGGGTCGTGGGTGAGTTGAGAGAGACAGATATGAGCAAGTCGATTGGCTAGATATCTGCGGGTTGTGGAGGTTGGATGGAATGTGGGAGGGTCGTGGGTGAGTTGAGAGAGACAGATATGAACGAGTCGATTGGCTAGATATCTGCGGGTTGTGGAGGTTGGATGGAATGTGGGAGGGTCGTGGGTGAGTTGAGAGAGACAGATATGAGCGAGTCGATTGGCTAGGTATCTGCGGGTTGTGGAGGTTGGATGGAATGTGGGAGGGTCGTGGGTGAGTTGAGAGAGACAGATATGAGCGAGTCGATTGGCTAGGTATCTGCGGGTTGTGGAGGTTGGATGGAATGTGGGAGGGTCGTGGGTGGGTTGAGAGAGACAGATATATGAGCGAGTCGATTGGCTAGATAGATCTCGGGGGGGGGGGGGGCTGTGGAGGTTAAATGGGGGGGGGGGGGGCGTGTCGTTGGCGTGTTGAGAGAGAAAAATGTGAATGAGGGCGGGGGGGGGGTAGATATGGTTGTGTAGGTTGGATGGGATGGCGGCAGGTGGTTTCAGGGAGGAGAGATGCTGCGGTTAGTGAAATGGTTGACAAAATTATGAACTCTGTAATGTGTGTTACCCCAGATGGCATATCTATTACGATGAGTCATCTGCGCTGTTTTCATTTTGAAACTCAGCTTTGTCTGAATTATTACTCAGGTCAGGGAAAATAGATTTCTACTCAAAGTAGGCAGACTTGTAGGATATATACACAACGTAGGCAGGCTTGTAGGATATCTACACGTGTGGCGAGGATCGATCATTGCGACGACGGTGGGTCCAATCTGCCTTGACGTCTCTGAGCCACCGTGGCGTCAGATGTGATCATTTTACCCAGGTTTATAAATGCATTGGTGCCCTCGGTCGTTTGGCCATTGACTGCATGCCCTGAGATCCTGTATCTGAACTGAGGTTCTGGACTTAGTCTTTGGCCAGGATATCGATGAGCCCATATTTGTTTTTTCGTGGTCTAGATATTCAAAGACCTATGCTGTACTGCTTTGTGTGGGCCAACTAGAACTATATCGTCGGCGTAGGCGAGGTCAGTGATGTGTGACTGGTCGATAGTGAGAGCTCAGGCGATGAAGAATCAAATCGAGAGCCTGGCAGCGTGCCAGTCTTTAAACTTTTGCATGGCGGCTTTCAGTTCTTGCACAGATGGGGGTCGATGGACGTATGAGCGTCCACAAAGTGGGTAGGGGCAGTGCACTCACGGATTCGTCATCCAGGTCGGGGCAGTCGAGTGACTGAGGCCTTTCGTATGGTGCTCTTTCCACCTACCCACTGATTCCTCGTGCGTTGAACACGCGTAGCCGTCAGCCAATAGCCAGCAACAAGGAAAACGGTCATTCTAATAGACTCCAGGAGTGTAATCCAGGCCATCACAAGTCCTAAACAAGATACTCCAGGAGCGTACTCCAAGCCATCACAAGGCCCAAACAAGATAGACACCAGGAGCATACTCCAAGCCATCTCAAGGCCCAAACAAGATAGACACCAGGAGCATACTCCAAGCCATATCAAGGCCTAAACAAGATAGACACCAGGAGCATACTCCAAACCATATCAAGGCCTAAACAAGATAGACACCAGGAGCATACTCCAAGCCATATCAAGGCCTAAACAAGATAGACACCAGGAGCATACTCCAAGCCATCTCATGGCCCAAACAAGACAGACACCAGGAGCATACCCCAAGCTATCTCATGGCCCAAACAAGATAGACACCAGGAGCATACTCCAAGCCATCTCAAGGCCCAAACAAGATAGACTCCAGGAGCATACTCCATGCCATCTCAAGGCCCAAACAAGATTTTCACACGAAATAAAATACAACATCGGATTGCTGTTCCAAAAAAACTGATTTAGTTTTACAGTGGATATCGGCCCACTGGGAGATCTTTCGAAACGATGAGGCAGGCCAGGTCGCAAACGCTGGAGGTTAGGGCACGTGTACTCCACATCCACAGAGCTGTAAAGAAGCAACGCCATTCATCAAACGATCCATCAGAACAGAATGGAGAGACCAGCACAAAGAATACAAGCCAGGCAATAGCAACATAGACAAACTTGGCAGATGTGGGCAGACAGGATCTTCAGACTCAGAACGGGACATTGTAGACTCCACAGAATGGGCCTAAGGGACATCGTCACATGCGATTGTGGAGCAACCAAGGGAACAACAGAACACATCCTGCAGGACTGCCACACTTATACAGGCCAAAGAGAGGGCATTTGGCCCAGGTTAGGATCCGCGTCCGAAGAGCTGTGGGAGTCCGAAGAGCTGTGGGAGTCCGAAGAGCTGTTGGAGTCTGAAGAGCTGTGGGAGTCCGAAGAGCGGTGGGAGTCCGAAGAGCTGTGGGAGTCCGAAGAGCTGTGGGAGTCCGAAGAGCTGTGGGAGTCCGAAGAGCTGTGGGAGTCCGAAGAGCTGTGGGAGTCCGAAGAGCTGTGGGAGTCCGAAGAGGACATCAAACGCAGTCTCCTTCATAACCTCACCTGGTTAGGAGCGTAGCATCGGTTGATCGTGTACCTCACCTGGTTAGGAGCGTAGCATCGGTTGATCGTGTACCTCACCTGGTCAGGAGCGTAGCATCGGTTGATCGTGTACCTCACCTGGTTAGGAGCGTAACATCGGTTGATCGTGTACCTCACCTGGTTAGGAGCGTAGCATCGGTTGATCGTGTACCTCACCTGGTCAGGAGCGTAGCATCGGTTGATCGTGTACCTCACCTGGTTAGGAGCGTAGCATCGGTTGATCGTGTACCTCACCTGGTTAGGAGCGTAGAATCGGTTGATCGTGTACCTCACCTGGTTAGGAGCGTAGCATCGGTTGATCGTGTACCTCACCTGGCTAGAAGCGTAGTATCGGTTGATCTTGTACCTCACCTGGCTAGAAGCGTAGCATCGGTTGATCGTGTACCTCACCTGGTTAGGAGCGTAGCATCGGTTGATCGTGTACCTCACCTGGCTAGAAGCGTAGCATCGGTTGATCGTGTACCTCACCTGGTTAGGAGCGTAGCATCGGTTGATCGTGTACCTCACCTGGCTAGAAGCGTAGCATCGGTTGATCGTGTACCTCACCTAGCTAGAAGCGTAGCATCGGTTGATCGTGTACCTCACCTGGCTAGAAACGTAGCATGATCGTGAACCTCACCTGGCTAGAAGCGTAGCATCAGTTGATCAGAGAGGAAGAAGAACTGTCGCACATTTATGGAATGGCGAGTCGTGGGACAAAGCTGTAAATTGATACCCGACGGATTAAGATAAGCAAATTGATAAACAGAGGTGTGCGATACTGCGGGTGAGAAGCAGAGGAAAGTGTAGTTGAATAAGAGAATGTCAGTTGTCGCACAGGTAAGCCGGTTTACCCAACTTTAACTTGGTACCAGACATCTTAAGGTAGATACATCGATCAATTGAGTACATGAGACGATAACACGAGAGGGAGGAAGGTGAGATAAGGAGGCAGTTATGCAAGACAAGAGGTTGGATAAAAGACTACCAATTGTTGCCAGGTTAAGAAGGTGTGCGTGACGGGAGTGATGGCCTGTCACCACGCCCGGCTCACGAGACGTGCGCAGATCCCAATACGCGCTCTCTTCTGAGCGTGATTACTTCTCCAGGCCTGATATTGTGAAATCGCTTGTCCAGTTCTGTCACTTTATCCTCTGCTGGCTAAGGTAAGACTGCCAGGCCTTTTCTTCAGTATGTACCTGGCACATCGTACAATCTGTTTTCAGTGAATTACCATTTCTAGAACCGCGTTGCAGGACGGTTTTGCTACCAGACTTTTAAGTGGACACGGGTTCAAATCTAGGTAAGGCGTTAGTTTTGTTTATATCTGGTGTAAAATTAAAAGGTAGCATATACACTGCGAAGTGACTGTAGGGCAATCAGCCTTTATTGCTTAGCTGTATACATCGACTAGTATACGGACTCTATCAATGCCGGTAAGATGTTTTTGTTATGTTTTTATTAAATTTAGTTTTTAACAATTTCGAAAGATGAAACATACTGATGAAGACTTTATTTCAAGCCATAGTTCGTGGTTCTGGAGACATGATGGTTACAGCAGTTTGACTAACGAGGTGGGGATGGGCACTGTAATCCCCATAGTGGTGAGCTTATTGAAGAATCTCTTATTGCACTCCAGCCAGGGGGACGTTGTCTACTATCTCAAGCGCGCACATCGGAATGTAAGCAGAGCCACGTAACCCGCTATCAAAGAAATTGATACATGAGGAGTAACTCAATTCCACACGAGTAACTTGGAACAATCAAAGCAAAAACAATTCCGAATTCTGAGTAGCAGAATGAACACTATAACCTGCCAGGCATATTGTAAGAGGCAACTAACGTGGGTTGGGCACGGAGCTGGTTACCTGATCCTGTACAGACGTGAAGCCAATAAATACGGGCAGGTCAAGATGTGTGGGCCTGGCGTTATTTCTGGATGACCTATTCTCAACAGGGAGCGCTAAAGGTTTTCATTGATTTAATTGATTGATTTGATTGATTGATTGATTGGTGAGAGTGGTTTGGGCGATTGCTTATCGCTGCAACATTACCAACTTCAATTCACACTATTGGCACACTGTTGTTGCTGCTGCTGCTGCTGCTGCTGCTGCTGCTGCTGCTGCTGCTGCTGTTGTTGTTGTTGTTGTTGTTGTTGTTGTTGTTGTTGTTGTTGTTGTTGTTGTTGTTGTTGTTGTTGTTGTTGTTGTTGTTGTTGTTGTTGTTGTTGTTGTTGTTGTTGTTGTTGTTGTTGTTGTTGTTGTTGTTGTTGTTGTTGTTGTTGTTGTTGTTGTTGTTGTTGTTGTTGTTGTTGTTGTTGTTGTTGTTGTTGTTGTTGTTGTTGTTGTTGTTGTTGTTGTTGTTGTTGTTGTTGTTGTTGTTGTTGTTGTTGTTGTTGTTGTTGTTGTTGTTGTTGTTGTTGTTGTTGTTGTTGTTGTTGTTGTTGTTGTTGTTGTTGTTGTTGTTGTTGTTGTTGTTGTTGTTGTTGTTGTTGTTGTTGTTGTTGTTGTTGTTGTTGTTGTTGTTGTTGTTGTTGTTGTTGTTGTTGTTGTTGTTGTTGTTGTTGTTGTTGTTGTTGTTGTTGTTGTTGTTGTTGTTGTTGTTGTTGTTGTTGTTGTTGTTGTTGTTGTTGTTGTTGTTGTTGTTGTTGTTGTTGTTGTTGTTGTTGTTGTTGTTGTTGTTGTTGTTGTTGTTGTTGTTGTTGTTGTTGTTGTTGTTGTTGTTGTTGTTGTTGTTGTTGTTGTTGTTGTTGTTGTTGTTGTTGTTGTTGTTGTTGTTGTTGTTGTTGTTGTTGTTGTTGTTGCTGTTGCTGCTGCTGCTGCTGCTGCTGCTGCTGCTTGCCAATTCCCACACTGAGTAGGTTACTCCTTTCTGCGCCCTGAAAAGAACGTTAAGTTGCTGGTTGCAGTAGCTTTCCTCACATCCCGAGCGTGCTGATGGTGTTCTTGGCTCTTCTAGACGGATGTGCTATACTTGGCCTCACCTGCCTCCTTACACACACAGTTACAACCTGCTGAAAGGAAACTTTTATCACTTATCCCCGACGGCAGTGCCGGCTGTGAGTCACTCCTAATTTTTCTTGTATTTACCATGCTAATGGCATCTTCTAGACTCTTTAACCATGTTTTAAATTATTTACAATGTTTAGAAACAAAGATACATAAATATCATGTTAATATACCGTCATGGACGGTTTCCAAGACCCGGCTCTACAAGCCTCCCTCTTCTATTCCCCTGTGCTCCCTGCGATGTGCTGCAGTGCCGAGACATGGACACTAACAAAATCACTAAAGGACAAATTGAGAGTGAACCAGGCCTCCCTTGGTCGAATAACTCTCCGGAACCAACGTATGCAAGGTCTCAACAATTCTGACATAAGACTATTGCCCCAGGTGAAGGATGCGGTAATCCATGCAGACAAGGCAAAACATAGATGGGCAGGTCACATGCGGCGACGAAACGATCGTCGATGGAGCACAGCGACAGCAGTCTGGTATCCCCGAGGTAAGAATAGACCGCGGGGATGACCTTCGTTGCGTTGGTCCCTGCCTTGTGGTACACAACAATATCCGAGACGTCTCTGCAGGAGGACTTACCATACACTGTACTTCTGTGGCCCACAACAGGGTCCGCTGGAGACGAAGGTGAGACACAGCTACGCTGAGGAACGGGTCATCAGGATCAGGAAGACCATGTTTATGTTCCGAACGACATGCTGATGATGATGATGTCTAGTTTGTCTCCGTATCGAAGATTGGCTGTGATCTGTTTCCCCCATCCTGTCTCTTGTCTTGATGGCACACTCCGACAGACTGTTGTCAGTCCATCTCTTCTGGCTGTCGGTCCATCTCTTCATGTCTCCATCCTCCTCTGTCTCTTGTCTTGATGGCACACTCCGACAGACTTGTCAGTCCATCTCTTGAGGCTGTCGGTACATCTCTTGAGGCTGTAGTCCATCTCTTGAGGCTGTCATCCCATCTCTTAAGGCTGTAGTCCATCTCTTGAGGCTGTCAGTCCATCTCTTGAGGCTGTCAGTCCATCTCTTGAGGCTGCCAGTCCATCTCTTAACGCTGTCGGCCCATCTCTTGAGGCTGTCGGCCCATCTCTTGAGGCTGTCATCACATCTCTTGAGGCTGTCATCCCATCTATTGAGGCTGTCATCCCATCTCTTTAGGCTGTCATCCCATCTCTTGAGGCTGTCATCCCATCTCTTGAGGCTGTCAGTCCATCTCTTGAGGCTGTCGGCCCATCTCTTGAGGCTGTCATCCCATCTCTTGAGGCTGTCGGCCCATCTCTTGAGGCTGTCGGCCCATCTCTTGAGGCTGTCATCCCATCTCTTGAGGCTGTCGGTCCATCTCTTGAGGCTGTCGTTTCATCTCTTGCTTGTTGTCAGCCCATCTCTTGAGGCTGTCAGTCCATCTCTTGAGGCAGTCATCCCATCTCTTGAGGCTGTCGTTTCATCTCTTGCTTGTTGTCAGTCCATCACTTATAATTACGTCTACGTCTTGCCTGGCTACCGTTAACATTTCTCCCTAGTTTGCAACAACGTGTCGTCTCTCTTGAGTCCAAAATATTTTATTTGCCTAATTGGGTATCTCTTTCCGGATTTATCTTCCTATTACAAATAATTTCCGTACTGGTTGCCTTTTCCTTCCATAAGATGCGGCCCGTCGTGTTCTGTATATCCACATTTCAAAGTTATCCACGTTATCCACAAGCTGGTTGCCCATCGTTTGTGTTTCCACACCTTAATATCCGTCCACCGCAAGCGAAGACGACAACAGCAGTCAGACATGTTGTGTTGCACCTCACCAGTGAGTCCGCAGGTGGTTGTATAGTCCAATTCTGGCACGGTTAAGGTCAGAGTTGGACATATGAGTGGCAGTTGCCCCGAGTGGTCTGCCGGAGTCGTTATGTATAACAAGGACACGAATAACACCACTGCCACACAGAGAGCATGTCGTAAGAGTCGATTAACTGTGTGACATGGCATAACACTGGCCATGGTTAGGTGGTTTGTTAAGAGCAGCATAGATGGCGCGTAACAGGATGCAGGTCTACTTTGCTCTAGTGTTTGAGTCTATTAAGATGGATTCGCTCATCGGTTAACCAGCGGGATCAAGATGCTGCAGTGGTCAGCGACCCATAGCTGACTGCTAGCGTCAGGGCCAGCGAACCATAGCTGCCAAGACCCTTCTACACCTCCACGTGGTGATCGTGGATAACAGGCTGCAGCAGGGCAGACTGGCTAAGGAGAAGGGACCGAAGAGGGAATGCTAACCCGGTACTAAAATAATGCTTGCTGAAGTTGGATGTGTTGGACCGAAAGGTGCAAATATCGCAGCCAATCTGTAAACTACGACACAACGCATTCCGTTCTCTTGACTACATTCTGCTACTTAAGCCCTTTCAGGGTTTGTAGTGGGAGATTGAGAACGAAGAAGAAGTAGAAGTTAACCAGCTTCCGTGACACTTGTCCCAACGCAGCAGAATAATAAGCTGCTCGAGCCTAGCCCGCTAAGAATGAAATCCTCCTCACGACTACATCCAGTTCATCTAATAGTTGAGACCTACACATGGGAATCCGCCCCTGTAGAAGTACAGGTCGAGTAAGACTTAACTAAGTATGTTATATAAACTAATTAATAATTTAAGCTATATTATATCAGCTAATTATAGAATTGAAGCTAATGAAGGATTGTAGCTAATGAAGGATTGAAGGTCATTAAGAGATTTAAGTTAAATGCACAACAGCTCACCAAAGCTAAACACAACGATGGTTGTTGTTGAATGCCCAAAATGAATATGTTTACTCTTTTATGCGCCCTGTATCAGATTGTTTCACCTGACCCTGACTAACATATCCTGATCAGTATGTTTCACATGGCCCTGACTAACATAGCCTGATCAGTATGTTTCACCTGGCTCTGACTAACATAGCCTGATCAGTATGTTTCACCTGGCCCTGACTAACATAGCCTGATCAGTATGTTACACATGGCCCTGACTAACATAGCCTGATCAGTATGTTTCACCTGGCCCTGACTAACATAGCCTGATCAGTATGTTTCACCTGGCTCTGACTAACATAGCCTGATCAGTATGTTTCACCTGGCCCTGACTAACATAGCCTGATCAGTATGTTTCACCTGGCCCTGACTAACATAGCCTGATCAGTATGTTTCACCTGGCTCTGACTAACATAGCCTGATCAGTATGTTTCACCTGGCCCTGACTAACATAGCTTGATCAGTATGTTTCACCTGGCCCTGACTAACATAGCCTGATCAGTATGTTTCACCTGGCCCTGACTAACATAGTCTGATCAGTATGTTCCACCTGACCCTGACTAACATAGTCTGATCAGTATGTTAAACATGCCCCTGACTAACATAGTCGTGGCAGTATATTTCACCTGACCCTGACAAACATAGTCTGATCAGTATGTTCCACCTGACCCTGACTAACATAGTCTGATCAGTATGTTAAACCTGCCCCTGACTAACATAGTCTGATCAGTATATTTCACCTGCCCCTGACTAACATAGTCGTAGCAGTATGTTTCACAGGACCCTGACTAACATAGCCTGATCATAATGTTTCACCTGATCTTGACTAACATAGCCTGATCAGTATGTTTCACCTGACCCTGACTAACATAGTCTGATCAATATGTTCACCTGACCCTGACTAACATAGTCTGATCAATATGTTTCACCTGACCAGAAATAATCTCACCTCATCACTCCTTTCTTGACAACGCAATTCATGCTGATAAACTAACCTGCAGAGTACCTCACAAGAGCTAGACAAAACAATAACAAATCAAAAACATGCTGTTTTCCAGGACAGACACATGTATCAAGCTATATTAGATGGAATAACTCAAATATATTCGCCATTGCAATTATAAACAGAAGTCCATACGCCTTGACATCTAATTATGCGATTTCGATTCTCTGTATTGACGATGATTACCGTCAACGATACATGTGAAATGTTTGTGACGTGGGCGAGACGTGATAATGATTATTGTTGATTTATAACAATATATTTAAATCAACTTCGATACCTGTTGTATCTATTGGAAATCCATATCAGCAATCGGTAATGAAGTCTATAAGATGAGGCTTGGGGGGGGGGGGGGGGGGGGGGCTTTTTGGAGGTGGGGTTCAGACTGCCATGAGGCTGGCCAAGCAGAGTGGCTTTTTGGAGGTGGGGTTCAGACTTCCATGAGGCGGGCCAAGCAGAGGGGCTTTTTGGAGGTGGGGTTCAGACTTCCATGAGGCGGGCCAAGCAGAGGGGCTTTTTGGAGGTGGGGTTCAGACTTCCATTAGGCTGGCCAAGCAGAGGGGCTTTTTGGAGGTGGGGTTCAGACTTCCATGAGGCTGGCCAAGCAGAGGGGCTTTTTGGAGGTGGGGTTCAGACTGCCATGAGGCTGGCCAAGCAGAGTGGCTTTTTGGAGGTGGGGTTCAGACTT